>CM035126.1:7397814-7997814 GCA_020205555.1 Panax stipuleanatus
TGATTAACTCAAATAAATCCTTTCGCATAAATACCTCCATTTTCTTCATGGGAACTTAAACAAGCCACCAAACATGACCAAAACCAATGATTTTCTTCAAGCCGTTATCAACACCTTCAAATTCCACTCTAAAAAAGGTACATCATCGGTATACTCAAATACATATGTTTACGTATGCTCTGCTTTTAATATATCTAACAAAAATCCCATACTCTGTTTCTTTGGTTATGTAATTTGGATCAATCAGGACAGCAAGAAGAAGAATTAGATAGGATTGCAGCTAAAGAACAAAAGGTTTTCAGTTTTGAAACCCTAGTTTCTGCTACCAAAGATTTCCACCCCAATAACAAACTCGGACAAGGCGGTTTCGGCCCTGTTTTCAAGGTAATATTTTAAAGAATGGTCGATCACCAAAATCCCTATAGAATTCCTACTCTATGCTGTAAGGTTTGGGTTTTTTTAGGGGAATTTGGAAGATGGGAGGGAGATTGCTGTTAAGAAGCTTTCTCAAAACTCGACTCAAGGAAAGAAAGAGTTCATGATTGAGGCCAAGTTGTTGGCTCGTGTACAGCACCGGAATGTTGTTACTTTGTTGGGATACTGTACTCATGGTGTAGAGAAGCTACTTGTATATGAGTACGTAGCTAATGAGAACCTTGACAAGCTTCTCTTCAGTAAGCTCTGTTTTGCCTTTGTCTTTTATCTTTTTAAGCGTGCTATGGTAATTTAAATTCGATTAAGTTCAAAATTGAGATTTGAGACGATGTGTGCTATGGTAATTTAAATTGGGTTACTATGAAAATTGTCAATCTTGATGTGAATTATATGATTCTCTATTTCATTTTTGGGGAAAAATTGGTTTGAATTGTATTAGTACAAAATATATGGTATGAGCAAAACACAAGAAATTCTGATCTCTGATCATGTTGCTATTATATGTAAATTTCATATTGCTAGCCACAAAGTTGGCCATCCTTTTGTACTTTAATGGTTTATACCGCTTACCAATTGGCATCCTGTGTGGATCATATGTACCAACTGATCCATCAGCGCCTATTGTCAATGGTAGTGACCATTTCAATTCCTTTCGTTCCATTTTGCCTTTGACCCATACATATATTTAGATGTTGACTTGTCTTGTATATAACCTGGTGAGAGAAAGGGTCCATAAGATCTTGGCAGTTGACTCTTCTAAACTCGGAATGCCACAAGCTACCAATGTACTTCAATATTGGTGTTTTGACCAATTCCAATTGAATAATGGTTGCAAGTCTCGCGGTTTTTAACACACCAAATGACAGGAAGCTTAATAACATCAGAAACATTCTATGGTTGCAGTTGATTAGTTTTTTGCTTTAAAAGTTTGAATAGTATATATAGACACGTGTGACTACAATGATCACCAATGTTGTTGACGTAGAAACTGAAAGACGAAATGCACTTGATTGGAAGAGGAGGTTTGACATAATATCAGGTGATGCTCGGGGTTTGGTTTACCCTCATGAAGATTCACCTAGTCGAATCATCCACCGTGACATAAAGGCCAGCAATATCCTACTAGATGATAAATGGATACCCAAGATTGCTGATTTTGGCATGGCAAGGCTCTACCCCGAAGATCAAACACATGTTAACACCCGTGTAGCTGGTACCAAATATGTTACTAACTCTTAGTTCAGTTTTGAATTTTTTATGTTAAATTGAACCATTTGATTTTGGGATAATGTTAATGAGTATTAACCATGGATATGACTGTTAAGGGATCTAATGGGCACTTGTAATTTGAAACAGCGGGTACATGGCCCCAGAGTATGTCATGCATGGCAAACTATCTGTCAAGGCAGATGTTTTTAGCTTGGGTGTTTTGGTTCTGGAGCTCATCAGTGGTCAGAAGAATTCAACGTTCAACCTAGATCCCAATTCCCAGAACTTACTAGACTGAGTAAGAACTTGATCCATCTGCGTTTATAAAGATATAACTGTTTTGGAGTATGGATCCGTCTCTTCGTAGTACTTTGTTTATTATTCTGTACATTGTGGATGCTTAAAGCAACTATATAATCGGTAGTTATCTTTCTAATGTAGACAATAAGTTCTTAGCTCTTACCCCTCTTATGGAAAAGGCCCTTCTGAAACTTGGCCGAGGGATTTTCTAAAATTCAGACTGTGTTGATCATTCTTGCTCTTAGATTATACCAACTGTACATAACCAAATTAATAATTAAAAGATAGTAACTATAGAAACTAAAGAAACACTCGTCCATCTACCCAAGGCTGTATGTACATGTATGGCAGAACTTATTGGTAAGCCAAAAGCAAGTCAAAACACCAAAACTCACCATTAGTGTGAATTTATATCTTTGCCGCAGGCGTACAAACTTTTCAAGAGAGAGAGAAAATCCTAGAGATTGCGGACCCCACATTAGCGTCTTCAGCTGTTCCTGACCAGGTAGCAGTTTGCATACAGATTGGACTGTTGTGCACCGAAGCTGATCCACAGTTACGCCCCATCATGCGTAGTGTGGTGGTAATGCTATCAAAGAAGCCAGGAACACTCGAGGAGCCAACCAGACCTGGATATCCGGGTTCTAGGTATAGAAGATCTCGCAGGCCCAATGCTGCATCTTCCACAGCCGGAACTAGTACTACAGCCTACAGGTGAATATGATTCTGAGTCTTTTGGTTCAACCAGAAATACTAACAGTGCCACAGCAACCGCAACTGTAACTGCAACTGCCAGCACATCAGCTCTTACAACTCCTAGGATTAGGCCCTCATGGTAAAAGACCTGTGCAAGGTTAGGCCAATATTTAGGAAAATTTTCTCTTAGATTTTTTTTACAAGTAAAATTCTTTGTGTATATATATTATGTATGCATTTTGTTATTTAATAAATCGAAAGTAATGTTGAGCCGTGATTAGTGTTCCTCTTCGTGTATACAGATAAAAGGACAGAGAATGAAGTATGTTAAACATATACAGAATGGAATTTTGATTAGCCATTTCTATTTTGGATTGTAAACTTTACTGTGCCTTGTACGATTTTATATCATCGCAAAATAGCAACTGTTTGGGTATATGACTAAAGAATGAATAGTAAAAAATTAATACAAAATGAAGTGATTGTTGTTTGTTATAATCATTAGGCCATTAATATACGGTGGTTCATCGAATTAATTATATATTGACAATCTTTTAGTAATATACTTAATTTTAAAATAGCAATACTTGTAAAAAGAAATTGGTATTTCTACAACACTTTTTTGATATTTTCATAACAAAAGTGTCATTATACATGTATAACGATGGTGAAAACCGTCGTTATAGGATCTATAGTGACGATTTTGTTGTAAAAATATCATTTTTATTGTGAATTTATAAATTTCCCTTGTAAAATAGACTGAATTCTCCTTCAATGGTAGTTATTTACAAAAATATGAGACGAAGCAATCCTCCTCTAAATTTCATAGTTATACCACTAAATCTTAGGGCGGATCCACCCCAGCGCCAGCTATGGCAATTGCCATAGCTGTTACATATATAGGACTTTTACAAATAAATTATTATTTAATGTAAATATAAAACATATTATTCATTAGAATTTGTTGATATTTCAACTTAATGAAATTCTTCTACAATGTATAGGCTTTATATAAACTTCTCTTAAATATTACATTCTTTCCACAATAAGAGTTCCTTTATAAAATTAACTTATAAATATTAAGAATTTATTTCTATTTCATATTTATTTTTAAAATAATAAGTAATTAGTGTTGGATTTTTTTTCCAAAAATATGTTTTAAAAAAATAAAAAAATAAAATCAGGATCATTTTTATGATTTTATACGAAACACCAAATATATATAGTATATATCTAAAGTTCGAATTTGTTACCTAGTGTTTGGTTGGATTAACACATTTTGAATATTATCTTCCCTCCTATGACCTGCTGAACTTGGAGTGTGGTCTCGCACACTTCTAGCGCCAATGTTAATGCCAAGATTCGTCTACGTGCTTCAATCACCAATAATGCGTCTAATCCTGCACAGAAACGAAGTCAGACGGAGAAACTTAACAGCTTGGGTCGTCGAGAGATAGCTCCGGTGTGAGAATGAGTACGTGCTAAATAAGGTTAACAATTGAGGTATTTAGCTTTATTGCTAAAAAATAATGAGATATTGTGTACGTGTGAACCACGGTATAACTTTGTATCTATAGTAATCACACCTCCTCCTACACGTCCTTCCTCGTATAGAAATCTCCTCAAAGAAAAGAAGTTAGATTTTATCCTAACTTTTTTTATTAGGAATTGGAAATTAAATATAATTAGGAATCTTAGATTCCTTAAAATTTTGTAATTGCCCAAACAAGTTCCTACGCGAGGAGATTTCTTCCACGTGAATTATGACCCATCGAATTATTCGAGCTCAAATAATCATGTCCCAACATTGCCCTCAATCTTCTATTATAATTAGATATTTAATGGAAGAGTACATCGTGTAAAGCCCAATAATTAAATATTAAATAGAAAAGCACAAAAGTCGAAATCGTCAACCCTTTCGTTTCATATATTACCCCACATGCATCATCATTTCGGCTCAATTAATGCGTCGTATTATGAGAGTCGTGCAAAATCCAAAGGTCAATTATTTCAAGTACATTTTCTCCCAAAAGTAACTGCCACAATTCTAGATCTGATTTTTCAAAAACACAGCCTCCTTGCAACCTTCTTATCCTCATTGCAACCATCTTTTTCTCTGGCAAAGTTCTTTCATGTCCACTCTAATCTCCAATTCAACAATGATCACCACAAACGTATCCTCCTCAACTGCTCTCATCGTTTCCACCTCTGAGGCAACCCCCATCATCACGGGCAGCCCAAACCCTGTGGTAACAACTTCCACTATCGATACTGCTATCAACACTGATTCCACCACAGTTACTACCACCACCATCCCAAACCCTAGTTATGTTTTTTATAAGCCGAAAGAGAGAATACAAAATTTTGCTATTTTCTTTACCAAAATACGTTTATGATCAATAATATATTAATAACATTGATTATTACACTCTCTTACGAATTTTGTTCATATTCCTATTCTAACTCTAATAATTGTCTAGATATTATTATCTATTAATAATATTTAAAATAAATATTCATTACAATTAATTTTATTAAATAATTGTAATTACAATTCAGTTCAATAATTAATTAAATAACCATTTACTAATAAACTGTAAATATTTCTTCTATAAATGTACATAAATATTTTAGAATCAATTAATATAATTTTGATACATTTAAACAAATTTTATAAGTCCATAATTTATCTCTATTTAATCATAAATTGATTTAACAATTAAATCAATTCTTTTAATAATAAATATTAAAAGGTTCGGCCAATATTTTATGATAAATGATAAATTATCTTATGAAAAATTTTATATATATTTTGACAATAATAATAGTCCTAATATTAATTAAAGGTTTAAATATAAATTACTACCTTAAACTATTGACTTCTTCACTTCGATGATTGACCTTTCAATTTTTTCAATCAAATCATTAAACTATTAATTTTTTTTTTTCATTTTGGTTCAATTGAACATGTCACATTATAAATTGACGATGTGTTAAAAGAATACTCAAATTAAATATAAACTACTACCATAAACTATTGACATTTTTTCACTTCAGTGATTGACCTTTTAATTTTTTCAATTATGTCATTAGCCTATCAAATTTTTCCACTTTGGTTCAATTTAACCTGCAACGTCATAAATTGATGATTTAACTTAAACACGTGACATGTAAAAACTGATTTTTACATATTATAGCAAAAAAATATTTTAAAAATTAAAAGTTGAAACATTAATATAAGACACGAAAATTCCCAAATAAAATAGAGTTTTTCACCTAAAAATGAGAGATGATACTTCTCTTCATTGCGAAATGTAACTTTAGATCCAGACACCAAATCCCCTTCTTGATGCGGATTTTTTTTAATTCTTTATTTTATTTGTGATTGTTTGTCCTAGTGTTGTGACCTTTTTGTTTCTACTTGTGTACTTTTTGAAATTAGAATCATAAAATAGTGTTTGATAACTGTTTCTAATTTAAAAATAGTGGAAGCACAATTCAATTTAACAACAAAAAAGTGAAAGCAAAAGAAAATTGTTTCTTTAATTTTTGACAATACAAGGAGCCATTTCAATTTTTATAAGGTTCAATTATCGAATTTTGTTAATAACAAAATTTTAAATTCTACCTCTTTATAAAAAATAAATAAAATTAATATTAAAATATAATCACCAAACAAACGTTGTCTATTTTTTGTTTTTATTAGTGAAAGTAAGTAAAAACATAAATATATGACAAAAATCGAAAATAAAAGGAAGTAAAAAGAGAAACATATGAACAAAAATCGAAAATAAAAGAATGAAAGCAAAAGACAATTACCAAATAAACCTGAACTTTTGTATTCTATACCAAAAAGACATAATTAGTCAGTCCGGTTAATGTGGGGGTGGGGTTATAAATTATGGAAAGACAAAAAGTATGGTTATGGAGTGAAGACCGGAGATAATAAGATCCGATCCGATCCGATCCGATCCGATCCGATCCGATCCGATCCGATCCGATCCGAGGCAATTTCTCTTAACGAGTGAAGCGCTCTGCGCATCCGGGTGTTAAATATACGTGCGGTTTGTAATTGCCATTAGAATAATCCTCACAACGAATAGAATAGAATAAAATAAAATAAAATAAATAAAACACCCTCTCTCTCACTCTCTTATAGCAGTATGACATCTCACATGTATATTGCGTATATCTCACAACTGACACTCTGAGAATCAATATACACTTTCTACCTCCCTGATATCTCTCTTCATATATATATACATATATATATATATATATATATATATATATATTTATACACATGCATTCATTTCTTTCTAAACTATCAATTAATTGATATCGTTTTCTGCTATTGAAGAAATGGTGATGTTCAAGGTTTCTCGTGTTGAATCCGCGCCAATCGATGGCCAAAAGCCAGGAACTTCTGGTTTGAGGAAGAAGGTAAAATTTCCAAATCCTATCAAAGAATAATTGATTCATTTCACTTCACATTCTATTTCTGCAGTTTGGTCTATTAAATGATATGTATAACCTGCTGATCCCCGTTGCTCATTGCTATTAAGATCTGTTCTTTTTTATATGTTGAAATTGATAGTGTTTCAATAATTGTTATTATTCCGTCGGCAGATCTGAGTGATTTAATTTAGATCTTGTTGGTGATAAAGATAACAGTGGTTGGAGGCTTGGAGCAGATGATATAGATCAGTAAATTCACTACAAAGGAATATCACATCTTTTGATTGAATTAATCTATACGATCAATGCATTTCTTTGTAAAATTAGTGATATGCTGTCTGTTTATTTACACATATATGGAGATATCTGTACATACATACAACATACATACACATACATACATACTGGCACTCGTGCATACACAGTTACATTATACAATGTTCACTTAGTAGCCGTTTTTTCAAAATGCTGATATCATTAAGATGTAAACAAGTTAAATCGAAGCGAAGAGAGAGCTGCTTGAATTCGACTCGAATCATTAAATTCGTACTCGAATTCGACTTGAATTCGAATTGTATTTGAAAATTATATTTTCTCGAATATTTATTACTCGAATTCGATCCGACTCGGATCGAATTATATTCAAACTACTCACGAGCTTAAAATTCAAACTCGAATTCGAGTATCCACATAATAACTAGCTTTATAATAAATATAATTATAAATTGAATTTGTTATTTTACTTATAAATGGGAAAATATATTTACTATTACACTTTATAAATATAAAATCATAATTAAAAATAAAAATAATTAATTATCCTAATTTGATTGAATTCTTTATATATTATAAGAGAATGTATTGAGTATCTAATCGAATCTGTATCAATCGAGTATGCACAATTTAGAATTCAAGTAGTTTGAATCTTAAACGAGTAAAGTATAACCTTGCTCAGATTCTACCCGTATTTTTTTTCGAACTATTTTTATGCTCAAACTTGGATCATATTATTAACGAATCCGAGTCTCGCTCATATTTTTTCGAATCGAGCCCGAATTGTTTGGTTCGTTTACAGCCTTAGATATCACCGAACTTTGATAGTTTTAAACATATTTTTTTCTCATATTTTAAAATTGGAGTTATTTATTGGATTGTGGGGTTTCGTTTGGACAGTAATGATTTTTAGTGTATTGCTACACCTTCTTGCTATTTAGAGTGTGGCCTTATTTGTTCTTCATAACAAATAATTATATTTCTTTTACGAATAACCTTTGCACACCTTTATCTCTATATTTATATAATTATCTGGATTCCCTTTTTCTCAATGGAAACTTATACTGCTGAACTCTAAATGTAGTTAATTTATGGTAGAAGTATGATGAAGGTTGCTTGCAAAGTTTTATTAACATGGTATTGGTCTCTTTGCTAGATGAAAACGCGTCTTTGACGTCTTTACATAATTCACTAGACCATTCGCTGAACTTTTTAAAGGAGATTAGTTCATTTTGTTGTACTCCCTCTGTTCTTTTTTACTTGTCGTTTTAGAGAGTGAAATTTGTTCTTTTTTACTTGTCGTATGTAGATTTCAAGAAAGCATTAATGACTTAATTTTCCATATTATCTCTATATTGAAGACCAACTTGTTTCTCTTTCATCTTTTCCAATGAATTTTAGAAGGGTGGTATTGAGATTTTATAATTATTTTGGTTAATCAGACAACATAATTGCATTTCTTAATCTTTGTTTTTTTTTGTTTCTAAATCGACAAGTAAAAAGGAATGGTCGCAGTAACTTTTGATGGCGAGATGTTGAGAACTTTCCCTCTTGTTGGTTGTGGATACTTGAATTTATTTCAAATTTTTGATTGATTTTATTTGAAATGTATTTTTCAGGTGAAAGTATTCACTCATCCTCATTACCTGCATAATTTTGTTCAGTCCACATTCAATGCCTTTTCAGCAGATAAAGTCAGAGGTAGGCGTTCTGCTACATATGATGAGGTTTCCTTGTGCATTTGTTTAGAGAGTTTGAAAAAAATCAATCAAAGTTTTAACAATGGTCGAGCAAAATGTCGATTTTAGTGGCCAAGCATAGACTCCAGTGGTGCATGGTTCTTTATGAGACATGATTTCCTTCTTATATACTACCTCCGTTCCAAAATTAGAGATATATTTTGACTTTTTAAAGTCAATTCGGTAAATCATAAAATTCAAAATTGATATGAAGTTATTTAGTTTTAATACAACAACTATAACAATTGTAAACTAATTATAAAGCACTACTAATTATCATATTTGTTGTTTTCAAAACTTAGAACAAAATTATATCAATTTTGAGTTTTAGAATTTCGTGAATTGATTCTAAAAAGTCAAAATGTATCTCTAATTTTAGAACGGAGGGAGTATATCCTTTTGTTTCTTTAGGAATAACTCTGAAACCTGCATTTGTTTTGGTTGAGTGAAAGAATTACTCTATTACCAATATATTATGGGTTATGAATAGCAGATTTCAAGATTTCATTTGACAATCTTCATGAATTATATACTTCTGTTGTTGCATCTTGGTCAAGAATTCATTAACAAATTGTGCATATACTTCCCCATTATATTTTATAGCACTTGATACCCATTTTTGACTTTATAACCAGTTAGAATGGTGCATTGTTCTTTTCTTTGAAAAGATTGTATGCTCCATTGAATACATGCAATAAGGTTTTACTTTATCAGCTTTGAATATGATAGGCAGAAGAGTTGTCCCTCTCATTATTATTATAGTAAAGTGGTATCTTAGTTTAAATATTAATCTTGATTTAATGTTAGTTGTTCAGCTATTATTTGTCAAAGTAAATACTTGACCCTAGTTTATGATTTGAATGAGAAAAGGAAGGAGGAATAATATCTCATGCAGATCACAGATGGTTGTATGGAATTTCCCAAAACTGATTTAAGTATATGTTGGACATTCACATTGTTTCATTCCCTATACATCTTATTTACTTGAACAGCTTTCATTTCTTTCATTTTTATACGGGCAACCAATTATATAGGGACACTGGGTTAAAGTTAAGAATTTTGATATGTTTTGCTGACCCAATAAGGAAGAACAATTAACAAACTATATGTATTCTTACACATTGTATCATCTATATACTCTTGTTATACAGAGGCATAATGAAGCGATCCTTGTTAGTGGTGTTGTAAGATGTTATTCAGTTCAACATGCCCGAGCCATCCCTTCCCTTCCTCTTATCCCAAACTCCAAGGGGGCTCCTAGGATAACAGTTTATGGCAATGTGAATTTAGACAAAGTCCTAAATTTCCTGCATGTATTCTTCTAAGAGTTTTCTGTTTTCAACATGTTTTATGTCCTATATGTTTTTAGGTTTACTCTGGTATATTATCTTCAGTTTTTCTAATTTGTGTTTTGTGTTCTCAGGGGCTACACTTGTTGTTTCGGGTGATGGACGCTACTATTCAAAGGATGCTATTCAGGTACTCAATTTCCCCTTTAACTGTCAATCTGTCTCTCACTTTCTTGGTTCCTTTGAATAATTGTAAGAAGTTTCATTCATGGATTTTAGTACTGTAGAAAAAATATTTTTTATACACTTTATTTTAATGATATTTCTATATTCTAAATATATTTGTATGTCTCATGTATTAAACATAAATAAAATATATAATGTCAAAATGTGTTTTTGACATGTCTTACATCTGTGCCAAAACACTCGAAAAACAGTTACACTACGAAGTGGAAGAAATTATATCTCATGTCTTGTACCTCTCCATAGCATCATGTTGGCATTCTCCTATAGTTTAAATTAAATAGAGATTTGTGTTCTAATTTATTTATTTGTTGTACTGATCTTGAGGTCTGGTCAGCTCCAGTCTAATTGAGCTAGTTTAGATTTTTTTGCGAATTGTATTGAAAATTGTAGCTTTGTGATAGACCAGGCTTGGGTTGGGAGACTTGGGGAGATCTCTAAGCAGTTTTAAGAGTTTTAATCTAGGCCTAGGGCAAGGGACCAGTTATATTGAGTTTGATAATAATATTTACGTGTTCTCCATATGATTGATAAGCTCTGCACATGTTTAGAGAAAAATAAAAAATGTGGTTAACCGAATGGTCTGCTGGTTGATTTTTTGGAGGATGTCACCCATTGATAGGAATGACAATTTACATCCAAATCCACTGTATTACCTGAATCCAAAGGGTTCAGGTAATACAGTGATAATTACCCCAACCCAAAGGGTTCGTGTACGGGTATGGGTAATGTACTACCCACCCCGCACCCGACCTAGCCCTACATATATAGTGATAATTATTTTAATGATTATATATATATACACACACACTAATATTTTAATGGTTATACATGTTTATAAATAGTTTAAATACTTATATTTTATACATATCTATATATTTTGTACACTTATATTGATTTATAAATTAATTTTTTCAATTACATAATTATATAATATTGATAATTATGTAAATAAGGGAATGGGTTACCCGTGTGGTATGTAAAACCCGATGAGCATTACCTAAATCCGATGGATATTGCAAAACCTAGCCTGGCCTTGCACGTTGCATCCCTACCCATTGACTTGATACATGAGCACTTATATAGTGGCCCTAATTTGAGCAAGCAAAAAACTTCAGGTGGAGCAAGTTTACCACTTGTAATGTCCCTGATTTGATTGAATATCCTGCTACTATATTTTATTGAGTTCCAATATAAAGGCCTTATATTAAGATAAAGAGAAAGCTTCAGGTGCAGGAAGTTTAATGCTTTTAATCTGTCTATTGGGTTGAATGTTCTGCTTCTAGGTATATATTAGTCAATCCAAGCCTAGCTTTGATCTAACCTAACAGACCTGAGTTCCATTCATGCACATGTTATTGCTTCTCAGCATCTATATTGTTACATCTTCCATTAGATTCTTCATGACCGTATTGTACAATTTTTGCCTTGAAAACTGGCAGATTATAATTAAAATGGCAGCTGCAAATGGGGTAAGACGTGTCTGGGTTGGACAAAATGGATTGTTGTCCACTCCTGCTGTATCAGCTGTTATACGTGAAAGAGTTGGTGCTGATGTAAGTTAACCTGCTTCAATTGTTTATATTTATCTATGTTATGAGTTTTCTTTTCCCATAATTCTGCACTGTTAAAAATGTTTGAAATTGACAAATTTGCTTATAAATGTCTAAACAGGGATCCAAGGCATCTGGAGCATTTATATTGACAGCAAGCCACAACCCAGGTGGTCCCAATGAGGTATGTACCAGTAGTATTTTCATAAGTTCTTACTGAAGAAAATTGTTTTGGTGCTAGCTCCTACATAGTTGATATTTCTGATGTATGGATGAAAGTGAGTCATCTTATTTATTATTAAAGCATTTGTACTTGTACTCAAATGGAAATCACTTACAGCTGAACCTTTTTTTATAGGGATGACAATTTAAATCGAAACCGATCCGGTCAAACCGCATCGAACCGGTCGGTTTTTATCGGAACTGTTGGCCTCACTGGTGTGGTTTTGGTGCAAAAAATGTTAAACCGGGACCGGTGCGGTGTGATTTTGTTATTTGCCTCTGAACTGCTAGTGCACCGCACCGTACTGTACCACTTTTTGAACCGACGGTGCACCGATACTTGAACCACTATATATACTTATTTATTTTAATTATATCTCTATATTTCATTGTATTATATATAATTATAGAGTTACTCCAACATATATATATATATATATATATATATATTTTACTTTTGCAAATGAAAAGTTAGTTTATGAATATTTTTATATATAGTTGACATATATTTAAACTATAATAATGTTAATATTATAATAAGGTTATCTTAATTTTAATTAAACTTACATTCTTGTATTACTTGTTAAAATTTCTTGAGCTATTTTAATGAATATTATTATAATGTGTTGTAAAAATACTAAATTAATTTAATAAAAAATTAAGCCAAAAATATTATTAAATTTTGACCGGTGCAAATAGGTGCATTGCGGTTCAAAATATGAACTGGCCGGTGCGGTTTTGGTATAAAATCTTGAACCAGTGCGGTGCGTTCAAGATCTTTTAAAATCATTGAAAAACCGGAACCGCACCATTGCCATCCTTACTTTTTTACTTCGTAGTTCCACAGATAATGGATTTGGAGTTTAAATTGAAAAAGTGTATACGTAAAGGGCTTAATTAACTTGGAAACTATCCACTTACCAATTTAATACATGTGATTTGATGACCAACCCTCACAGAATCTAAGATTCTAAATGATGAAGCAATTATAATTGAATCTTCCATATGAACACTTTTGTCGACAACATATCAGTTACTTATTTTTGTCCAGAAATTTTGAATGAGAAACACCAGAATCATTATCTGATACTTATTCCTGTGCTTGTTATTACAGGATTTTGGAATTAAATACAACATGGAAAATGGCGGACCTGCACCTGAAGGAATTACTGACAAGATCTATGAGAACACAAAAACAATAAAGGAGTACTTAATTTCTGAAGGCCTACCAGATGTATGAGCTTCTTTGTAATTAATGTGTGTTTTGAGTGCATATATATATATATATATATATTCCTAGATTGTATCATTTACATTTTCATAATCACATGGATATCTTACAGTGATTTATATATGCTCTAGGTGGATATCTCTGCAGTTGGCATAACAAGCTTTGGGGGACCTGAAGGGCAATTCGACGTTGATGTATTCGATTCAGCTAGTGATTATGTGAAACTGATGAAGTATGACATCAGTCTTCTGTGTTCTAGTTGAAATATATTAGTACTTAACCATATCTTGCTGCTGTTGAGGACCGCGAAAGTCGTGGTTTTGATACAAGCTTGACACATCACACAATTGTTATTTTCTTCAATTATATTGAATGAAATTTTTTGAGCTGTTATCTTATGATATTCTGTTCAATATAGTTCTTTTACATCAAAATTACATATCTTCATACCATTGAGTTGTTGATAAATATTCAGGTCAATATTTGATTTCCAGTCTATCCAGAAGTTGATTTCATCTCCAAAATTCTCATTTTGGTATGTAGCTAGCATTTTTGTTTGGATCTAACATGTAGAAAATTCTTTTCCTGATGTTTTTTTTCCTTTTCTTCCTTGGGCTATATTGGACTCCTATTTTTTTTTAATTTTTTTTGTCATTTCCTAGTTATGATGCTCTTCATGGAGTAGCTGGAGCTTATGCTAAACGTATATTTGTTGAAGAACTTGGTGCACAAGAAAGCTCTTTGTTAAACTGCGTACCCAAGGTCTTTCTATGTTTTTGAATTATATCTTTGTTTGTTTTGTAATTCAAAAGCTAAGTTACAGTTTGGTGCCATAGTAGCAATTTTTTTTCTTACTTCTACACGACTTTGTGCAAATAGGAGGACTTTGGTGGAGGACACCCAGATCCCAATCTGACATATGCAAAGGAGTTGGTAGCACGTATGGGATTGGGCAAATCAAATGCTGATCATGAGCCACCAGAATTTGGTGCTGCTGCTGATGGTGATGCAGATCGTAACATGGTCCTTGGTAAAAGGTAGCATATTACCTGATGTTAGAATGGACAACTACTGGCGTTTGACATGTTTGATTCTTAATTGCTAACTTCTTTTGGTGATATCAGGTTTTTTGTCACTCCGTCTGATTCCGTTGCTATTATTGCTGCAAATGCAGTCCAATCCATACCTTACTTTTCAGCTGGACTAAAGGGAGTTGCCAGGTTCTGTACAGTTTTTCTGAGCTTCTTTTGTTTCTCCATGTGTGTGTGCCTGCTTCTGCATGCCTATTCTCAAGCTCATTGATAGGCAGGCACATTTACTTGTTCATTCTTGTTAAACCTTGCTTTAGTTTATAGCAACTGGATATTTTCATCTTGAAAGAGTCAAATCATCATTTTGTTTAGCCTGCTCATCATCTCTGAATTTAGCAGTTGCAATCTTCAATCTCAAGTATCAATTTTCTTCTTGTAGGAGCATGCCTACGTCAGCTGCTCTTGATGTTGTAGCCAAACATTTAAACCTGAAGTTTTTTGAGGTACTCTGTTGCACAGATTTTTTGACTTTTAGCTAGTGTTTTTGCCACTAATACGAGCGTGTAATTTTGGTACTCTCATTCATGCCAGGTACCCACTGGCTGGAAGTTTTTTGGTAACTTAATGGACGCTGGAATGTGTTCAGTTTGTGGTGAAGAAAGTTTTGGAACTGGTATGCTTCCATCTGTTACAAATGTCTAACTGAAAGAGAAGTTATATCTACATGGAAGTAGCAGATATGGAATTCAAACTTTAAGCATCTGTTCTTTCTGTTTATAGGCTCAGACCATATACGTGAGAAAGATGGAATATGGGCTGTTCTGGCTTGGTTATCTATTCTTGCTTATAAGAATAAGGAGAACCTCAATGGGGGAAAGCTTGTGACTGTTGAAGACATTGTTCGCCAGCATTGGGCTACCTATGGACGACACTATTATACTCGATATGATTATGAGGTTTTTATGATATGTGATGGGTTTTACTCAGCTGTCTTTTTTTATAAGTGACATAGTTGATTAAACATAGTTAAGTGATAAAAAAAAATTGTTTCTTCAAGAATGTTGATGCAGGCGCAGCGAAGGGTCTAATGGCATACTTGGTCAAGTTGCAAGCTTCTCTTGGTGAAGTTAACAAGTAATGATTCTCTTGCTATTATTATGAATACTTGAAAATTGCAAGTTCCTTATAGGTTATATATATTGAGTAATTGTGTTTACCACCCTTTAATGCCCATGGTGTGATGACATGAGGTACAACACCCTTCATAAATGTGACACCCCCAAATCCGGGAACTTCATTTCTACAGAATTTGGTATTCGCTGTACAAATATCACATATCTATCTACCCATAATAAAATCATCTCATGAAATAGATAAAAACATCCTCCCCTTATGGGATTACAGTATCTGAATAATAAACAAATCCCAGGTTGAACTAACCTTAAATCTCAAATGCGGAAACGTAATTAAACAAAAAAGTCTTAAACAACATCAAGTCTTAAACATAACATTATCAAATTAAATAACAAGTCTTCAACACTTGTTAACTTGTCCTTGCCTTTGCTAGTGGATGGCTCGTCAGTCCTTTCGTTCTTAACTGCAATGTTATTATGCAAGAGTGAGCACGATTGCCCACAAGTATAATAATATAACGATAATAATAACATGCGAAAAATCAAAGAATTTTGAATAATAGAAAACTCGGCTTTTGAATCAAGAATGAATAACAAGAATCAAAAGTACATCTGAGGGTCGTAAGATCATGAACTATGTCCCAGGTTGTCAAGTATTTCTACTTTTAATCTTTAACAGTCATAAGACTATATGGACTCTACTACTCGTACTTAGGGGGATTAACCCTTAGTACCATAATGTGCACATCATCTCAACGCTAATGCTTAATTTATTTCCCTATAAAGGGTTGTTCATCTCAGTTTGACATCAGAGTCCGCACCAAAGGAAATTTGGTTTGGATAAGCTCAAAGACAGTTCTAGAATTTAGAACGTTCATCAACTATGGACTAGTCGAATCAATAAGGTTCGCTAGTCTTACAAGGTTCAATAATAACTGATAATCAAATTGAATAATAAATCTCGAGAGTATACAATTGAGTAAGTATTGTATACTGAAGTAATGCTTTACAAATATTATAATATATCATACGAAATCTTGACTTGAATAAACAAGAATAAGAACTTGTTTGATATAGAAACATAAGTTTAGAACTTGCTTAATGAATAACTTTGAATTTAGAAACTTGCTCAAGTTAAAGATTATAGTTAGAAAATTTGCCTCGTGCATAAGTTACAAATATAATTCTCATTCCTCAATTAACCATACATATCATTACATTCACAATACTAATTAATTCTAAGTCCGAAAATACACATTGAGTCACAAACATCCGTCTTGAACACTTTATAAGACTTTCCGAATAATGAGTTTAAATCTTGTATTTAATTTATCAATTAATCACGTAATATAAGTTAATAAATTGTTTTAACATCTCAATATATGCTTAACATGTCATCATGTTCATTACATTAAGTTTAAAAATACATTTCTGACTTTTGAACACTTAATAAAAATTTCATTAATTTTATTCTGCTGGCCTGGCGCTGCAGCGCCCAGTATGTACTGGGAACCAGCGCTGCCGCGCCATGCTTACGTCACTCAAGTCTGTGACCTGGCGCTGTAGCGCTGGGTTCCTTCTCAGAGCCGGCGCTGTCGCGCCACGACTACGTCAGCCACTGCCTGCCTGGTGCTGCAGCGCTCGGTTCCTTCACAGAACCGGCATTGCAGCGCCGAGTCGCAGTGAAGTCTGACAGTGTTCGCGAAGAACACAGAAAGCCAAATAAATGTCAAATTAAACTAACACAACAAATTTTAATGTTACCCATGAACTATAAATTTCACAGGAACATGTAGTAACATACATAGCATGCATTTGACAACTTAAATCATATATTTGGTCAAATTAAAGCACATAAATGTCATGTTTTTGGTATTTTTCAATGTTTTGAGAGAAATCATGAAATTCATCATTACAGATTCGTTATAACACCGAATCTGTCCCGTTTGAATTTTGTTTTTTTCGTTTCAACATGCATAATCATAATCAACTATTAATTTAAAGTTTAACAAACTATTAAAGCATGATATTTTGTACATATGGGCCATATTCATACTTTTCATACTCTGTAACTTTCAAATCTCTAATTAAAGTATAATTACATGGTTTTGATTGTTTTAAAACATACATAAGTGATAGAAAACATGTTATGAACATTTATTAACGCATATATCATCATTTCATGCATTAATCACAAAAGCATGGGTTGAGGAATATACCCTTGCAATCTCTGTTAAGATTAGATGATAGGAATCTTTCTTAAATCTTCAAACTTTCTCTCAAATTCTCTCTAACTCTATAAGTTTTTCTCTTATATATGATATGATATAATAAATTATGCTATATAATTATAATACGTAGTTATATAACTGATGGCAATAGTGGGTGTCAGTTAATCCTCTCAATGGATTTAACTGATCCCCACTAACTAAGGCCTTGTTTGGTTGGTCATTTATTAACTCCTTTCCCATTAATTTAATTAAAGTGTTTATTACATAGTTTAATTGTCACACTTTAACTAATCAAATAATCTTATTTAAATCAATTAAATAATAGATGATATTACACATTAAATCACATCATCACATAATTAAAATTCTCGTTTATTAATTATGTCAAATCATTAAATTAATTAGAATAACATTATGCTTATTAAATAATTCATTTAATTAAATAAACTCAATTAAATGCATGCTTTGAACTATAAAAATTCTCCACATTAATTTAATCAATATAACACATATAATTAAATTAATCTACCACAATTCCATCAAATAATTATTTAACTCAATAAATAAATCATCAAAAATATTTATTTAATTCAATAAATATTTAAATTAAATTATAAAATTCTCGTTTGTCACAATAAACACTATCCTTTTTCGTTTTTTCCAATTCCCTACCAAGTCAACGAGAGCTTCAGCAGTGATAATGTGAGGATACTCTTCCAAGATGCATTTTATTTTTGATTTATACAATATGTCCACTATTTGTAATACTGCAAATAAAACAAAAACAGGTACAGACAATTTAACTGCTGGATTTGTTATGGAGTTAAAAATGTATTGGAGTGTTTTTACGTTAGTGTAAATGATGACAAACTTGTATTGGAGCATATTTTCATATGCGTATATGCATTTTTGTCAAGACAAACAAGTACCTACAACAAAAAACACGATCTTCGTTGCTCTTAAATTTGAGTTGACTAGTGTCGGGAGGTCACTGGGAAATTTTTCAACAATTAGTCTTGGGAATTCTGTGCCTTGTTTCTCACAGGAGTTGCCTCCCAATGGTACAAACCTGCTATCTGATTATGCTTTTAAAAAGTTTTTGTTTTAAGGTGGGGGTTCTAATTGTGGTTTCTTAGTTTTTCTTGGTACATTTTTTTAATCATTATGTCAAATGGAGGCTGAATTGCCAAAGTTTAATGATTTTGAATCAGCAACAATTTTTATTTTGAGAAGACCAAAACTCGTTGAAGCGGTTTCATTTATGTTGTGCTGTTTAATGTTTGTAGAATTATAAAAGGAATACGGTCTGATGTGTCAAATGTTGCCAATGCTGATGAATTTGAGTACAAAGATCCTGTTGACGGTTCCATCTCAAAGCATCAGGGTGTTCGATATCTGTTTGAAGATGGATCACGATTGGTAAGTGAGCTCTCCTGCACCACTTCACTGTTCATCAAGGATGATTTAATCACAATTAAAATTTTATACATGGGCACACCGTGGCTTTAATATCGAGTGTTGTAAATTGTTTTTGATGATTAAATTCTCGGAATTGTAGAACATTGACTAGTATAGTATTGAGAAATTTAAGGATTTTAAGAAACACTAATTTGTTTTCGAAGCCAAATAGTTCAAAAAAATTTCCTTATCATATGACTTTCTATATCTTGCTTGTGCCTTTCCCTTGGCCTCCTTAACTGCCTTGTTTCATAAATGTTTTTTTTGTTGACCCTGAATTTCAGGTGTTCCGTCTATCCGGAACTGGCTCCGAGGGTGCTACTATTCGTCTGTATATTGAGCAGTATGAAAAGGATTCATCTAAGATTGGAAGAGACTCTCAAGAAGCACTTGCTCCTCTGGTTATTAATCTTTTGGGCTTCCCTTCCTGTTTTTTAAACTTCCTCTTCATTACTTACTTTGTCTAATAACTGGATTTGTAAATTACAGGTGGAGGTTGCTCTTATGTTGTCAAAGATGCAAGAATTTACTGGCCGATCTGCCCCAACTGTCATTACATAGTTAGATATGGTCGCTGCAACACTATATTATATGCTTTTCTACATAGAATAAACAAAGTATTTCGCCCATATCAGGCCTTGTAACACATCAAGCACTGCCCGGCAACAGCTGGGATCCTTTTTCCTCCACTGTCAGCTTCTACGGTTTTACCAGACTTTGTGTTATGGTTTGGGCTGATACTTCTCGTCGACTGAAGGTTTGTTATTCAAAATAATTTGTAGATATTCAGAATATTGGACACCATTGTCTCCTTGATTTACAGGATTTTAATCACAAAATTACAATTAATCCGGAGGTAATGTGGTTTTTGTCTATGGGTTTGAATGTGTACAATATATTGCACCCTCAACCAGCTTATAAGATATCAGGGTCTTGTTTGCGAACATCAGAACTAAATTGTCTTGACAGGTGGTCTTTGTTAAGTTATACTTGTATCCCCTTCTCCCTCCCAAAAAGTTATTAGGCCTAGCTTTCATTGATGCTCGCAACTGATCATGCTTTCTTTATTAGTTGAGTTGGCAGGAAATGTGAAATTGACAACTTTTCTTAAAATGCATAGAAATAAGTACTTCTTCCGTTCCATAATAAGTAATGTTTTAGAGTTGGGCACAACCATTAAGGAAATGATTATATAGCATTAAATATATAGTATCATTTGTTTATAATACTTTTTGTGTTAATAAGGAGAGAGAGTTAGGTGCTGTTTGTTTACATCTGATTGTCTCTTAATGGACTGCCTCTTATTCGCTAAGAGATATGATGCTATTTTTTTGTTTTTTTGTTACCTCTGAATGCCTCTTAATCGGTAAGACAGAAAATGAAATCTTAATAATTAAGAGGTGTCTCTTAATGAAATTTTTTTGATAATTTTTTTTTATATAAATATATTCAACAATATTATTCACTCATTTTTATTAAATTGAATATTTAAAATTATTAAATAAAATTTTACCCTTTAAAATGGTAAAATAATGTCATTAAGAGACAACTTACTTTTTAGTTATCAAACAATTTTTTAGATTCAGACCTTATAACTGTGACACCCCCAAATTCGGATACTTCAATTCCACGGGACTTGGTGTTCACTGTACGAATATCATCTATCTATTTACCCATAGTAAATGCAAACCATGCAATAAATAGAATTAAATTCTCCCCTTATGGGGTTACAACATCTGAGTAATAAATAAAATAAATCCCAGGTCATACTAACCTTAAACATCCATGCAGAACATAAACAAATAAATAAGTCTTACACAACTCTAATATAAGTCTGAAACATAAACAAATAAAATAAACAACAAGTCTTCATCACTTGTTAACCTTGCCCTTGCCTTTGCTAGTAGAAGGCTCGTTGGACCTTTCGTTCTTAACTGCAATGTTATTATTACGCAAGAGTGAGCACGATTGCCCACAAGTATAATAATATGACAACAATATAATAACATGCGAGTGAATCAAAGACATCTGAATAAAGAAACTCAACTTTTGACTCAAGAATGAATAACAGGAATCAAAAGAACGTCTGAGGGTCATAAGACCTTGAACTATGTCCTAGGTTGTAAAGTTTTTATGCTTTAAACCTTTAACAGTCATAAGACTATGGACTCTACTTCTCGTACTTAAGGGGATCAGCCCTTAGTACCATACTGTGCACAATATCTCAACGCTAAAGCGTAAATAATCCCCTTTTACAGGGTTGTTCATCTCAGTTTTGACATCAAAGTCCGCACCAAAGGAAGTTTGGTTTGAATAAACTCAATAAGTATTTTGGAATTTAGAACGTTCATCAACTATGGACTAGTCGAATCAATAAGGGTTCACTAGTCCTATAAGGTTCAACAATAACATCGATATTCAACTTGAATAATAAATTTCAAGAGTATACAATCGAATAAGTATTGTATAACTAAGTCATGCTTTTAAAAGAGTTACAATATGTAATATGAATTTCGAACTAGAACAATTAAGAACACAAGCTTACTCGATATAGAAACACAAGTCTAAGACTTAATAAATGAATAAATTAAAATTTAGGGAACTTGCTAAATTAATAAGTTAGGGATAGGATACTTGCCTCTTGCACAAGCTACAAATATAATTACAATTCACTTTCTCAACGTCCTACACATTACATTATGTATACAACATCGATTAGTTTTCATAACGACCATGTTTAACTGTAGAACTATTCACTTAAGTTCGACTTACAACTTGGTTTATAATATTACTCAATGGCTAACCACATAACATGAATGTAAACTTACAACATGCATATCACACATGTATAGCCCTTTAAACAATCATAATCAAGTTTTACAATTACGATATTCAAGTTCGCACTTAGTTTGTTAACTTGAACCTTCACATTATCTTATACATGTCAATAACTTAATTTATTAATCATGAACTTCAAATCATATAATATTCATGTATATAACTTAAAACATCTTTTATTATCGAGAACACTACACATGTGTGCGTGCATGTCCGAAACCCTCCGATTGCCTCTGAATACGCATCAGTCACAAAGATGACCATTTTTACCCATTTTAACGATTTCAAATTGAAAAACTTAAAGAATGAAAGTTGTAGGTTTACTCGTTATCTTTCCGAATCATCTTGAATCGCCTTAATCGGAGTTCGTATGAAAAAGTTATGCTTATTTTACTATAGGAGGTCAAAACAGTCTCGAAAATAAAAAAAAACAAAGGCTCCTGGACAGCCCTTATACCCATTGGGGCGGGTCCTAATACCCATGAACACCCGCTGGGGCGGGTCCCCCTGCTGGTGCATTCCCTGGTTCGCGATTTTGACTGTTCGTTGGCCCAATTACTCCAATTAAATGCAAATTAAACTTACACAGCGATTTCTATGAAATACGAACTTCATAGAAACATCATACAATGTTACTAACATATTTTTAACATCTTAAATCATGCAATTACTCGAATCAAACCATTAAATTTCACTGTTCTTGGTGTTCTTGACGGTTTTGAAGAAAATCAAGAAATTCAACGTTACGGATTCGTTATAACACCGAATCCGTTCGTTTAACTTCCGTTTTGTTCGTATAAACGTGTACAATCATATGCAAATGTTAATTCAAAGTTAAACCATCGATTCATGGTATAAAATTTATACGTAAGGGCCGTATGGCCATATATACGACTCTGTAATTTTTGAAAACCCAATTTAAACAAAATTCGATTACTGCAAGTTATGCATATATGACATATAATATGTTATAAACACATATGAACACACATATAGCCATATAATGAACAAATATCAATTTTTTTCCATTCACAGAGAATTTTTAAAGTACGTAAATGAAAAACTCTGTAACTTTTGAAAAATCAAATTAAGCATAACTACATGGATTTAATCGCATTAAATCATGCATACATGATATACAACATGTTATGATCATACAATAACATATATAAAATCATATCATACATTAATTATCAAATTAGTTATTCACAGAGAATTTCTAACATACGTTAATGGAAAACTTTAAGAACTTGAATTTAAAAACTTAGGAGAAGGAATTACCCTTGCTAGTTTGTGAAGATAATTCAAGGATGATGAAAATCTTCTCTCAATTCTCTGTGTTTTCTTCGTTGAGTTTTTCTCTCTAAAATTTTACTCTGATGAAATATAAAATTTTATATGTTATATGTTTATATAAGCCTATATAATTATACGCATATTCAAGCTGGTGGAGTCGTGGTCGGTTAATGCCCTTAGTGGGTTAACTGGCCAACTCCTCATAGGGCCTCGTTTGGCTAGCTCATTTATTTCTCCTTTCCACTTATTTTAATAAACTTTTATTATATAGTAAATCGTCACACTTCTAATTAATCAATTAATGTTATTTAAATCACTTAAATAAAATAGCATAAATTCATATTAAATCACATAGTCACATAATTAAAATTCTCATTCATTAATTATGCCAAATCATTAAATCTCTAATTAATTATTTAAATTAATTAGAATAACATTATGCTTATTAATTAATATATTAATCAAATAAGCTCAATTAAATACATACTTTGAATATAAAATTCACCACATTAATTTAACAAATGTGACACGTATAATTAAATTAATCTACCACAATTTCATCAATTAATTATTTAACTCAATAATTAAATCATCGAAAAATATTTATTTAATTCAATAAATATTCAATTTAAATTACAAAAATCTTGTTCGTCACATCTTTCCCCCCTTAAAAGGATTCTGTCCCCGGAATCACGGTTCAATTAAAAATTCGTCCCGTTACATTCTCCCCCTTACAACGATTCTGTCCCCAGAATCACATATACAAAAAATTTAAGTAAATAAATCTGGGTAATTCTTCATCATATGCTCTTCGAGTTCCCACGTAGCTTCTTCAGCATTGTGGTTCCTCCAAATTACCTTAACAGAAGGTATAACTTTGTTTCTGAGGACTTGCTCTTTCCTGTCAACAATCTGAACAGGAATTTCTTCATAGGATAAGTCTTTTTCAAAATGTAGGGGTTCATATTCAATCACATGTTTGTAATCGGGTTTGTAGGGGCATAAAACTGAAACATGAAAGACATTGTGGACATTCTCAAGCGCTTGAGGTAAGGCTACCTCATACGCAACTTCTCCAATCCTTCGCAGTACTTCAAAGGGTCCAATGAACCTTGGGCACAATTTTCCCTTCTTACCGAATTTGATCTTCCCCTTCCAGGGAGAGACTTTCAAGAACACATAGCTTCCCGATTCAAACTCAACGTTCTTACGGTGTGGATCGGCGTATTTCTTCTGTCTATCCTGAGCGGCTACCAGTCTTGTCCGGATCACTTTGACTATCTGTGCTGTCTGTTGTACCAACTCTGGACCTAGCAATTGTCTCTCGCCAACTTCATCCCAGTATAGCGGAGTTCTGCATTTTCTTCCGTACAACGCTTCGTAAGGCGGCATGCCAATACTAGCGTGGTAACTGTTGTTGTAACCGAATTCCACAAGTGGTAGGTGATCATCCCAATTTCCTTTAAAATCTATGATGCATGCTCTCAACATATCTTTCAATGTCTGGATCGTTCTTTCACTTTGCCCGTCTGTCTGAGGGTGATAAGCTGTACTCATTCTCAACTGTGTCCCCATGGATTCCTGTAGTCGCTTCCAGAAGTTTGATGTGAAGCGCGGATCTCTGTCGGAAATAATTGACACCGGAACTCCGTGCCTCGAAACAATCTCTTTCACATATAACCTTGCCAACTGATCTAAGTTGAATATGATTTTGATCGGAAGGAAGTGTGCTGATTTCGTCAGTCGGTCAACGATAACCCATACTGTGTCGTAGCCTTTCTGAGTCGTCGGAAGGCCAACCACGAAATCCATCGTAATGTGTTCCCATTTCCATTCTGGGATTTCCAGGGGTTGTAGCAAACCACTCGGCCTCTGATGTTCTGCTTTTACTTTCTGACAGGACAGACACTTTGCAACACACTCAGCAACATCTCGTTTCAAATTCGGCCACCAGAAGTGCTGTCGAAGATCCTGGTACATCTTGGTACTACCGGGGTGAATCGAATACCGTGAGCTATGAGCCTCGCTCAAAATGTCATCCTTAATCTCTGGCACTGACGGTACCCAAACTCTGTTCTCAAATCTCAGTAGTCCCTCACTGTCTATCTTGAATCTCAGTTCGGTTCCTTCAGATATCTTTTTCTTAACCTTTTCACATTCTTCGTCCTGAAGTTGAGCTTCTTTAACTTTATCCAATAGGATTGTACCAGTTTGCATCTGAAACAACTTCTCGTCAATCTCCATCGGATACTTCACTTCCAATTTTAGCTTTTCCATTGCTGAAATTAGCTCCTCCTAAGCAGTCAACATCATCAATTTCTCCCGACCCTTTCTGCTTAAGGCGTCGACAACCACATTAGCCTTACCCAGATGGTATAAGATTTCACAGTCATAGTCCTTAATTAACTCCAGCCACCTTCTCTGGCGCATATTCAAGTCCTTCTGTGTAAAAATATATTTCAGACTCTTGTGGTCTGTATATATTTCACACTTCTCCCCATAGAGATAGTGTCTCCAAATTTTCAAAGCAAATACCACTGCAGCTAACTCCAAGTCATGGGTCGGATACCCTTTCTCATAGTCTTTCAATTGTCGTGACGCATACGCAATGACCTTGCCGTTTTGCATAAGCACACAGCCAAGTTCTTTATGCGACGCATCACTATAAACCATAAAATATCCTGTGTCGTCCGGAAGGGATAACACAGGTGCTGAACTCAACCTCCTCTTAAGCTCTTGGAAACTTTCCTCACACTTCTCTGTCCAAACGAATTTCACCGATTTTCTAGTCAAATTCGTCAACGGAGTTGCGATCTTGGAAAAGTCCTGAATGAATCTTTTATAATAACCCGCCAATCCAAGAAAACTCCTCACTTTTGACGGTGTTTTCGGCTGATCCCAGTTCATCATAGCTTCGACTTTAGAGAGATCTACCGAAATTTCGTCCTTGTCGATCACATGTCCAAGAAATTGCACTCTTTCAATCCAGAATTCACATTTCGAAAATTTAGCGTACAACTTCTCTCTTCTCAACGCCTCTAATATTAACTTCAGATGTTCTACATGTTCTTCCTTGGTCTTTGAGTATACTAAAATATCGTCGATAAAGACCACCACGAATTTGTCCAAAAACGGCTTGAACACTCCATTCATTAAGCCCATGAATGCTGCAGGAGCATTCGTTAGACCAAATGACATTACCAGAAATTCATAGTGACCATATCGAGTCCTAAATGCTGTCTTTGGAACATCCTCTGGCCTCACCTTCAGCTGATGATAGCCACTCCTCAAGTCTATCTTTGAAAAGTACCTTGCACCCTTCAATTGGTCAAACAGATCGTCGATCCTCGGTAATGGATATCTATTCTTAATTGTGACCTTATTCAGTTCTCTATAGTCGATGCAAAGCCGCATCGTCCCGTCCTTCTTCTTCACAAACAACACCGGCGCTCCCCACGGCGATACGCTCGGTTGGATGTACTTCTTGTCTAGTAACTCTTGTAGTTGTACCATTAACTCTTTCATCTCTACCGGAGCCATCCGGTATGATGCCTTAGATATTGGGGCCGTCCCTGGGGCCAAATCGATCACAAACTCAACCTCTCTGTCTGGCGGAAGTCCTGGCAGATCATCCAGAAATACGTCTATGAAGTCCCTCACGACTGATATATCTTCCACTTTCGGATTTTCTTTACGACTATCAACTATGTAGGCTAAATATCCTACACAGCCTTGTCTTAACAACTTCCTGGCCTGCATCATCGTCAGACAACTTGCTTGTCTAGGCGATTTGCTGCCATAAAACACAACCTTTGACGGGGTCATAAGGTTGATACACTTCCTCTGGCAATCAATTACAGCCCCATAATTGACTAGGCAATCCATTCCCAGAATAACATCGAATTCCCCAAGTCTAATCGGGATAAGATCTACGTTCATAATATTACCCTTAATATCTACTCTACAGTTCTTGTGTACATACCTAACAGGGATCACTTCTCTATTCGCAATCTCTATGTTCATGGGGTATTCTAACTCGTCCATAGGAAGTTCTAAGTTCTTAGCAAAATCATCGGATATAAATGAACAAGTAGCACCCGAATCAAATAGTACATAAGCATTAACTTTATTGATCGGAATGATACCTGACACCACATCGCGAGACTGTACAGCATCCTGTACGGTCATGTTGAAGGTCCTGACGGTCGGTCGGTTGGTTGCGGTTGGTCCCGTGATAGTTAGAGCACTTCCACTGCTGTTTCCCCTGTTCCCTCCTGATCCTGCCCCTCCAGATCCCTTCTTGGGACAGTCCCTTGCCAAATGGTCCTTTGAGCCGCAAGTGAAGCAAGCGCCCTTCTTTGGGTTCGGACAGTTAGGTGCTATGTGGCCTTCCTGACCACAATTGTAGCATACTCGTTTTCCTTTCATACAGGCCCCCAGGTGAGCTTTTCCGCAGGTCGGACATGCTTCGATCCTCTTCTTCTGACCTCCTTGCTGATTCCCAGTTGATGAGTTATCATTCCACTTCCTCTTCTGATTATTACTCCCTCCCGTGTTGCTTACACTAGCTTTGTTGATTCCTTCACCTTCACTCTTCTTCTTTTTTTGATCTTGGTTATACTTTGTAATAGCGTCACTCCCACCTTCAGCGAGAATGGCCTTCTCCAACACCCCAGCAAAAGTGTTCAATTGGAACATTGACACTTTGCTATACAACCAGGGCTTCAGGCCCTGCTCAAACCTCCTTGCCTTCCTCTGATCGGTGTGCACTTGATACGTGGCAAACCTAGCCAACTCATTGAATTTCGCCGCATATTCCGGTACGGACATATTCCCCTGTTTCAGCTCCAGGAACTGGACCTCCATTTGATTCTGCGAACTGGTAGGAAAGTACATCTCGAAGAACATCTCTTTAAACCTCTCCCAAGTAATCACACCTTCACCTCCCCGGACCTTATTCGCTTGCCACCAATAGCTGGCCTCGGATTTTAGCATGAACGTTGCATAGGCGATTTTCTGGTCTTCTCTGACTCTGGCAACGTCGAAAACTTTTTCCATCTCCATAACCCAGGTTTGAGCTTCTATCGGGTTCATGGTGCCTTTAAACTCTGGCGGTCCCACCGCCTTGAAGTCCTTGAACGTTGTGTTCGGTGGAGCTTGAGGTTGGTTGTTAAGCGCTCCAGCAAGTAAGTTCGCCAACTGCTGAATGGGGTTAGCATTGGCGTCGTTGTTGTTGTTAGTTGACCCTTCCTGGGCCGGTCGACGGTTGGGTCTTCTCCTTGGCGACATATTTCTGTTAAGATATACGTTTATTAGAACTTTAATCAATCTTTTAAATATTTAAGGCTTAACTTAAACATTTAGACACAATCAGTCAACACATTATCTCAAATAAACTCTGATATATTACTAAATCAAAAGTTTTAACATAATACGATAGCATCACTGCTATTTACATCAACTATCCTGAGATAAAGAATCTACAGGATTTAAAACATAAAATATTTCTCTGTTTATAAACACATTGGAATTTACATTATTAACTACCAGATAGGTTTCACAAAATCAAATGTTCCTATCACTGCCCATTAAGGCGACGAACAGCTTTGCCACGCTCTTCTTCCATAATCCGAGACATCGTCCTGCGATCTAGCATGTATGACGGTAGTCCTTCGAACTGAATTGGGTACCTCATAACCCGATCCTGGGCCTCATTAATTGCATATTGAAGCGTAGAGTACGTCTCCTCAAGCTTGGCCTTCTTCGCCCGACAATTATCTTCTGCGAGATCTGCTCGTCGTGATTCCCTTACCCAAGCCTCCTCTGCTATGGCCAGCTTTGCTGATTTCTCTTTCAGTTCATTCTTCAATTCCTCTATTTTCTCTGACTTCTGCTTAGTTTGGCCTTTCTCGTGAACCAAATTCCACTCTACATTTCCCAAACGTGTGTGAAGAGCCTCAACCTCTCCATCCCTCAGCTCGATGGTAGACTGTTGAGTAACCGACCGCTCCCTCAGCTCCTGAACAGTCTCCCTCAGCTCCTGAACAGTATCACGTAACTCTATGTTACGGTCATACAGCTCGTCATACATCTCGGCACTGATAGAGCTCGGCGGGAACTCTTCAGGGTCTTCCTCCTCCTCTACGGCTGCCTCAGCCTGAACCTCAATCTCCTCAGGGTCTTCCTCAGAGTCCTCATCTGAATCAGACACCGGCACATACTCCTGACCAATGACTGTGATCAAGGGTGATGGCTCTCGTTGGACTAACTGCTCCCAGACTACGTGGATATCTCGGGGCTCCTCTTCTCTAGCCTCTAGGGGTATAAGGTCCCTGGACTGACTAGGTTCTCCAGCATCTGTCATCCTGACAAATAAAATTTTAAGTTTTAGTAATTACGTGATGTTAATCGATACTCGAATATATAAGTATATGCACATAACACATAAGGTAAGTTATTATCTTTCTTAGAACTCGATAAGAGTTATCATTACTATGTTCTCGATCTCTAAAAAGGCTACTATCCTAAGGTTTTCCCTCAACCTAAGGTTCATAACCTACAGCTTTGATACCAACCTGTGACACCCCCAAATTCGGGTACTTCAATTCCACGGGACTTGGTGTTCACTGTACGAATATCATCTATCTATCTACCCATAGTAAATGCAAACCATGCAATAAATAGAATTAAATCCTCCCCTTATGGGGTTACAACATCTGAGTAATAAATAAAATAAATCCCAGGTCATACTAACCTTAAACATCCGTGCGGAACATAAACAAATAAATAAGTCTTACACAACTCTAATATATGTCTGAAACATAAACAAATAAAATAAACAACAAGTCTTCACCACTTGTTGACCTTGCCCTTGCCTTTGCTAGTAGAAGGCTCGTTGGACCTTTCGTTCTTAACTGCAATGTTATTATTACGCAAGAGTGAGCACGATTGCCCACAAGTATAATAATATGACAACAATATAATAACATGCGAGTGAATCAAAGACATCTGAATAAAGAAACTCAACTTTTGACTCAAGAATGAATAACAGGAATCAAAAGAACGTCTGAGGGTCATAAGACCTTGAACTATGTCCTAGGTTGTAAAGTTTTTATGCTTTAAACCTTTAACAGTCATAAGACTATGGACTCTACTTCTCGTACTTAGGGGGATCAGCCCTTAGTACCATACTGTGCACAATATCTCAACGCTAAAGCGTAAATAATCCCCTTTTACAGGGTTGTTCATCTCAGTTTTGACATCAGAGTCCGCACCAAAGGAAGTTTGGTTTGGATAAACTCAATAAGTATTTTGGAATTTAGAACGTTCATCAACTATGGACTAGTCGAATCAATAAGGGTTCACTAGTCCTATAAGGTTCAACAATAACATCGATATTCAACTTGAATAATAAATTTCAAGAGTATACAATCGAATAAGTATTGTATAACTAAGTCATGCTTTTAAAAGAGTTACAATATGTAATATGAATTTCGAACTAGAACAATTAAGAACACGAGCTTACTCGATATAGAAACACAAGTCTAAGACTTAATAAATGAATAAATTAAAATTTAGGGAACTTGCTAAATTAATAAGTTAGGGATAGGATACTTGCCTCTTGCACAAGCTACAAATATAATTACAATTCACTTCCTCAATGTCCTACACATTACATTATGTATACGACATCGATTAGTTTTCATAACGACCATGTTTAACTGTAGAACTATTCATTTAAGTTCGACTTACAACTTGTTTTATAATATTACTCAATGGCTAACCACATAACATGAATGTAAACTTACAACATGCATATCACACATGTATAGCCCTTTAAACAATCATAATCAAGTTTTACAATTACGATATTCAAGTTCGCACTTAGTTTGTTAACTTGAACCTTCACATTATCTTATACATGTCAATAACTTAATTTATTAATCATGAACTTCAAATCATATAATATTCATGTATGTAACTTAAAACATCTTTTATTATCGAGAACACTACACATGTGTGCGTGCATGTCCGAAACCCTCCGATTGCTTCCGAATACGCATCAGTCACAAAGATGGCCATTTTTACCCATTTTAACGATTTCAAATTGAAAAACTTAAATAATGAAAGTTGTAGGTCTACTCGTTATCTTTCCGAATCATCTTGAATCGCCTTAATCGGAGTTCGTATGAAAACGTTATGCTTATTTTACTATAGGAGGTCAAAACAGTCTCGAAAATAAAAAAAAAACAAAGGCTCCTGGACAGCCCTTATACCCATTGGGGCGGGTCCTAATACCCATGAACACCCGCTGGGGCGGGTCCCCCTGCTGGTGCACTCCCTGGTTCGCGATTTTGACAGTTCGTTGGCCCAATTACTCCAATTAAATGCAAATTAAACTCACACAACGATTTCTATGAAGTACGAACTTCATAGAAACATCATACAATGTTACTAACATGTTTTTAACATCTTAAATCATGCAATTACTCGAATCAAACCATTAAATTTCACTGTTCTTGACAGTTTTGAAAAAAATCAAGAAATTCAACGTTACGGATTCGTTATAACACCGAATCCGTTCGTTTAACTTCCGTTTTGTTCGTATAAACGTGTACAATCATATGCAAATGTTAATTCAAAGTTAAACCATCGATTCATGGTATAAAATTTATACGTAAGGGCCGTATGGCCATATATACGACTCTGTAATTTTTGAAAACCCAATTTAAACAAAATTCGATTACTGCAAGTTATGCATATATGACATATAATATGTTATAAACACATATGAACACACATATAGCCATATAATGAACAAATATCAATTTTTTTCCATTCACAGAGAATTTTTAAAGTACGTAAATGGAAAACTCTGTAACTTTTGAAAAATCAAATTAAGCATAACTACATAGATTTAATCGCATTAAATCATGCATACATGATATACAACATGTTATGATCATACAATAACACATATAAAATCATATCATACATTAATTATCAAATTAGTTATTCACAGAGAATTTCTAACATACGTTAATGGAAAATTTTAAGAACTTGAATTTAAAAACTTAGGAGAAGGAATTACCCTTGCTAGTTTGTGAAGATGATTCAAGGATGATGAAAATCTTCTCTCAATTCTCTGTGTTTTCTTCGTTGAGTTTTTCTCTCTAAAATTTTATATTCAAGCTGGTGGAGTCGTGGTCGGTTAATGCCCTTAGTGGGTTAACTGGCCAACTCCTCATAGGGCCTCGTTTGGCTAGCTCATTTATTTCTCCTTTCCACTTATTTTAATAAACTTTTATTATATAGTAAATCGTCACACTTCTAATTAATCAATTAATGTTATTTAAATCACTTAAATAAAATAGCATAAATTCATATTAAATCACATAGTCACATAATTAAAATTCTCATTCATTAATTATGCCAAATCATTAAATCTCTAATTAATTATTTAAATTAATTAGAATAACATTATGCTTATTAATTAATATATTAATCAAATAAGCTCAATTAAATACATACTTTGAATATAAAATTCACCACATTAATTTAACAAATGTGACACGTATAATTAAATTAATCTACCACAATTTCATCAATTAATTATTTAACTCAATAATTAAATCATCGAAAAAATTTATTTAATTCAATAAATATTCAATTTAAATTACAAAAATCTTGTTCGTCACAATAACCATTCAGATGATCTAATTTATTAAGATATCATAATCATTCAGATTTTAATTCCCAAGTTTATCAAACACAACCTTAAAAGCATTTGTGTATTGAAGTAGAAGTAATGAGGGGTAATTTTGGAAATATTATAGTTAATACTCCTAGATTTTTTAAAACATCAAATAATTTGAGACACATAAAATCACCTAAAATATCACTTATTATGGGACGAAGGGAGGAGTATTATTCTGTAATGGATCACATTTGCATAGGCAAGGAAGCATGGTTGAGTTGTATTTTCTTTATCATTTTAGATACTATTACACCATGTTTGTAACTATTTTTTTGAGGAAAAAAGAAGGGAAAATAATTAAAATTCTTTCAAATCTCATGTTTGTGAGTTTTTTATGTAAGGAAGGAAAAGAATTTGAAAGTAAAGTTGATTTGATTTTTGACTCAAAAGAATGATTAAGAGGGATGGAAAATGATGAAAAAGTTAAATATGTTATATTACCTAAAATAACTTTTAAATAGCATGACCATCTTGTCTCTAGGTCATTTCGTGTGGCTTGCTGCCGTCAATGGATTCCTCCTTTTTCCAAGCTACCCTGCTCTGCGATGGTTGATTTTGAGACTACTAATTTGGCTCCTTGAATTAGTTAATTATTACACCATCTAAATTTGCGGGGGTAAATAATTAGTTAAAACTGTTTAATAATACAATTTATTTCTTCAGTTTAAATCGTGTAATCTAAAGTTTATAAAAATCTCATTTTACATAGCATACAGTGCTGGTTTTTCTAATCTTGTTTGAGTGCAGAGAAAATTTTCACATTTCAAAATATTAAATTAAATTTGACCTTTCAAATTTAATTTAATTCAATTATGATTTGAAAACAGTTATTTAGATAATTTATAATTTTCATTTGTATTGTGTAAAATTCAATTAATTTTTATCAATTTTGTATTAAAAAATATTTCAAAATTGACTACAAAAAGTCAATATTAATCATATAATTTGAAACGAAAAGACTAAGCAAAATAAAAAAAAGTTAATATATGTGTACATATATATTTCAAATTTGACATTGTTAAATCATATTATTTGTGACATTTATATATAAGGGTAATATAATAATAATGTAATTTAAAAATAATTAAAATTCCATCATTTTCTTTTCTTTTAAAACTCACAAACACGACAAGAAAAAAAAACATAATTTTTTCTCATCCCTTCCCCTCTTATACTTTTCTTTCACATCTCATTGCTTTAAACTCACAAACCGGCTATTGATTCTATCAAAGCAGAGCTGAGTCAGATGATTTGTTCTTATCAACTTTATTAACCTTGATCTGAATCAGCTTATAATTGCAGAATTAATGCTGTTTTGGAGGTTAGATAAGATGAGTAGCCATTAATGCAAACGATAGGAGTACCACGACTGAAGAGATTATTAGTCCTTGGGCTGATAATGTATCTCACGAATAAATTTGTTTGGATACGTGGGTCAAGTAATATCATCATTATCTTAAATGAAATTGTCACTATGTATTATATACATTTAATTGAATGTGTTTCCATTATTGAAGCAATGTTGACAAAATCGTATTCGGTCGACAATAATACAATTTTTATCCCGTTAACTGAACTTCTTGGCATATGTTATACCCGCGTATAATACATGATGAATATATTCATTTAATTAGGAATTCTCTTAAAATCTAACAGAAATATAAAGAATGAATTTGTTGATTCAAACAAAAATCTTATATAAAATTTATGTTTATCACATTTAAATTTTAAGAGAATTCTTAACTATAAGAACTTATATAAAGATTCGTTAACATATCGCGTTTTATTTATATATAGCGTATCGCGTACTCGTATTTATACCGCATATTAAATCATAATAAAATTCAAATGTACTCAACTATACCACGTATCAAGTAATCGACTCATTCCAAATTAAGGAATTAATCAAGCCATATCTAATCTTAGGTAAATGCAATTCTCAAAGTGATCGATAAATAGTTGCATTTGTGCCAACGAAAGATACACAAGTTTGGGCTGTTGGCTGTGTTATTTACCTTTTACCCGCGCAAGCTTCCTTCATTTTAGGCAGACATATTAAGTAATAAGTAGGCCTCGGCAGCAGGGGGAACACATATATACTATATTGGAGATCATGTCTCTGTTTAAATCCATCATTCCATTGCAATTTACAAAATTACCCTCTGGCCGATCTTTTAATCTTAATAATAATATATGAAGGACCACAGGGCTCAATATTTCATACAGCTGATCTATTAATGTTGATGATAATACAACAATGCTACTATCACATAAAAATTTTTACATAATTTTTATATACACGCACATATATATTGTGGGATTCCGTCTGACATGCGAGACCCAAAATATGTATGTGAGTATAAGTGAGAATTATGTAACAAAATTTATGTGATAGTAGCATTATTTATGATAATATATGGTGCACAAGGTTCAATAGTTTCATACCCAAAAAAAATCAGCAGTCCCCTTTTCTTCTTTTATTATTTCTCTCACCTCCCACAAAAAGAGTTGGTTGGTTTATAAGTTTATGTTGGGTGTGAATCCTCATTTAAGAAAGGAATTTAAGTTAAAAAACATTATTTGTTAGATTGGTTGGTGACTAAGATAAAAAGATTTAATCTCTAATTTGATTAGATGAGTAAATTGTTTAAAATCCATCATAAGAATGGATTAAGAAGAATATTATAACTAAAGCCATGAGGGAGTTATTTTTCACAGCATAAAAACATGGTAGCAAGAAGGTACCAAAAAAATAAATTGAGAGAATTACAGTTTGTTGCTCGTGGGTAATCGCCGCCATCTCTGTTCAATTGAAAATTTGAATTACTTCATTGTTTGGAGTGTTTTTGGTGGTGAAGTTAATTAGGCTTCTCAACCTAATTAAAGGTAAATTTGTACTATCTCAATTTATTGTGTAACCTCAAGTTTTAGGGCATACAACTTGGAAGAATTATTGTAAGTCCATTATTTTGATATAGTGGAGATTCGGAGTTTGACCTGTGATTTTTTCCTTTAAGGGTTTTTTACGCTAAATATTTTGTTTTGTTTGTGGACGGTTATTTGATATTTTCATTCTCATTATTGGGTTTGTTCTTATTTAATTGCACATAGAGGGAAAAGTAGTTTCTGAGATTAAGATTATTTTAGGCGTACTTTTCCCAACAGTGGTATCAAAGTTTGGTTATTTTGTGATTTTCTTGTGCGAATTAAATGGAGGATTAGACAACAGGTTGCATGATTAAACTCACTGATACAAATTATGCAATTTGAAAACCAATAATAGAGGATTTGCTTTACTGCAAGGATTTGTACGAGCTACTTGAGAATGAAGGAGTTAAGCCTACAAACAAGAGCGACGCATAATGGAACAAGATGAACATGAAGACTATTGGTCTAATTAGATCATGGATTGATCAAAGTGCGTTTCATTATATTAATTGCCACAGAAACTAAAGCATATGCTCTCTGGCAGGAATTGGAGTCCATGTCTGAAAGGAATACGTCGCAACATAAAGCTTTTTTGATTAGGAAGCTTGTGAATTCTAAGTTCAAGAATGAAAACTCTATTGCAGAACACTTGAGCAATTTTCAGAGTTGATAAATCAGTTGAGTACGATGAAGATGATCATTGACGATGAGATGCAGGTTTTGTTGTTGTTGAGCTCTTTGCCTGATAGCTGGGAGACGCTGGTTAATTGTATCGCTGAGTAACTCCGCTCTTAATGGCAAGTTGACTATGGATACAGTCAAAGATAATTTGTTTAATGAGGAACATAGGCGAAGAGATACCATGGTGATTAGTGCTGAGTCACAAGTTTTTGTCGCACAGAGTAAAGACAAAAATAAAGGGAAAAACTCTCATAAAGGTGACAAATCCAAGGGAAGGTCAAGAGATAGAAAAGAAGTAATTTGTTTTCACTGCCAGAAACTAGGTCACATAAGGCGGGAGTGCAGATTTTTGAAGGAGCAGTCTAAGGAAAAAGATGAGGATAAAGATTCGATTGTGTATCTATCCAATATTGATGTAGCTATTGTTTGTGATGATAAACTCAAGTGTCATGTTAATGATTAAATTATTGATTCACGTGTTTCGTTCCATGCTACTTCTCATGATGAAATCTTTACATCCTACACTAGTGGTAATTTTGGCTATGTACGGATGGTAAACGGAAGTGCATCCAAGGTTATAGACATTGGAAATATTTGTTTGGAGACTAACAGTGGTTGCATGTTGATGTTGAAAGAAGTCAGACATATTTCAGATATCCGTCTTAACTTGAGCTTTACTGGTAAACTTGATGAGAATGGTTATAAAAGTTACTTTGGTGAAAGTCAGTGGAAACTCACTAAAGGGTCTTTAGTGGTGACTAGAGGTAAGAAGGTAGACACTTTTTACACGATGCGGATGCATGTGAGAGGTGTTAAAGATGGGAGAGTTAGACAAAAAAAGATGTGGTATAAAGCCATGCAATATGAGAGAAAAACCTTGCATGAGAACCACGAGAAGAAAGTTCTTCGCTTTAAATGGGTACTAAAAGTGAAGAAGGAAAGTGATAGCTCGCAACCAGGGTATAAAGCAGTTATGAATGAATTTGGCAAGCAAAAATATGTCAAGTTTGAGTTAGATCCTCCAATTGGAAAGAACCATTCCGATGAGACAAAGCCGAACATGAAGAAATTGAAAATTTCAAGAAACTTGAGTTGAGCCAATATTTTGTTGAAATTAACTCCAAGTGAGGAGTTGTAGTTAGTGATCCCTCATCTCATGAGTTCGGAGGGGGAGATTGTTGTGTGTGGATCCTCACCCATGAAAAGAATCCAAGTTGAAAAAAAGATTATTTGTTAGATTGGTTGGTGACTAAGACAAGGAGATGTGATCCCTAATTTAATTAGGAGAATAAATTGTTTCTAATCCATAATAGGAATGGATTAGAAAGAGTATTATAAATAAGGCTATGAGCGAGTCTTATTTTTCACAGTGTTAAAGTTTGGTAGCAAGAAGGTACCGAAAGAATAAATTGAGAGAATTATAGTTTGTTACTCGTGGGTATCCGCCGTCATCTTTGTTCAATTGAAAACTTGAAGATTTATTGTTTGGGGTGTTTTTGGTGGTGAAGTTAATTAGGTTTCTCAACATAATTAAATGTAAATTTGTACTATCTCAATTTATTGTGTAACCTCAAGTTTTAGGGCATAAAACTTGGGAGGAATATTATTGTAAGCCTATTATTTTGATATAGTGAAAATTCGGAGTTTGACTTGTGGTTTTTTTTCTTTAAGGGTTTTTCATTTGAAATATTTTGTCTTGCTTCATGTGGATGGTTATTTGATATTTTTATTCTCATTATTGGGTTTGTTGATTTCTTATTTAATTGCACAAAGATGAAAAAGTAATTCCTGGAATTGAGATTATTTTAGGCATACATCAGATAAATAATGAAAGAGTGACAGTTGTTGGGGAAGAACTGGGGAGTCTGCGCATCGCGTGCGCGTACACAAGGCACTAACATACATGTTTAGAACCCAACTTAACCCAAAAGTTTAAGTTATTAGGTCTTGGACCCATTCATATATATTTTAATTAATCCTTCACATGTGGGACTCCAATTTACTTGTGATATCCTAACAATTTAGATAATATATTTAAATTGTACATATATTTGTCCTTACAAATAATAAGTTGTTGGTAACCATTTCATATATTAGCATGCTTTATGGTGCATTGGAGCGGACAGGAAAGTGGCCTCTGATGGAAGTCCACCATATATAGAGTGAGAGACATTTCTGTTTCCTCTAAGAACTTTGAAACTACAAAGTAACCAACAAACAAAAAAAGGGGCCGGGAAAACAAGATATCAACTTCTCAAGAGGTATTGGAACATGAAAATGAAAGAAGACTAAATTATTTTCAGCTGAATCGGCATCTTAAGTCTACTCACTAATCGTTAAACGTACATTGACAAATTAATATGCCTGGCAATTGGCATGATCAGATCATCTGGTGCTTGCTTGGAGTGATTTGGAGTCTTCATGGTCCATGCAGGAAAAATCTACCTCTCTTTCTCTCTCACTCTGTATAACAATATAATAAAATGTAATCATACCATTCTCCCTAGGATCCACAAAAAAAGTTCAATTTTAGAGTCAATTTTAATTTATCTTTTTGAACAACATATTTTATTACATTTCAATCCTATATAATAATTGGTGTGATTTGGAGTCTTCATGGACGTCTATCAACATATACTATAACATTTCAATACTAAAAGTTTTGGAGAAACTCAATATATCTTTGCTATGAAGTATCTTAGTGATTTGCTGTTAGATAAACTCGAAAACTTTGATCAAATACATCCAAAATTTTAAAATTAATGTGATTCATATAAATTTTAAAATAATAAATGGAGTAATAAACACCACAAAAGATCACACAACTCATTGTCACAAAGATTTATATAATTTTAAGTTCATTAACAAAAGTTGATCACAAAGCATTCATACATCTATATATTTTGTACACATTTTAATTACACATATTCCATACAAGAAGAACCCAACACAAAAACTATAAGCCAATTACATCATTATTAATTTCACACAACCCCCACTATCAATATTGTAGCAAAAAGCTAATTAAGAATCTACTAGCTAGCTACTAGCTAGTATATCACAAGCCAGAAGTAAATGGCACTCCGGTGGCTGCAAGCCATGAATTGCCGTCCAACAAACTCCCAACCGAGAATTTTCCGGCCTCCACCGTACTCGTTATGACGTGGTACCCCGGCCATCTTACCCTGCCACTAGTACCTGCACCACTTCCAATGTTCATATATTCACCATAATACAATGTTTTTAGAGCAAAATCTCCGCTCCACGGCAGCCAACCGGCCGAATTAATCAAACCGTCTAGGGAACTTTTCATTACAACTGTCCTCGAATACTGCTTCCACGGCCGGCCCAGATAGGTCTTAAATGAACCCTGAACCGGTTTCAAATCCGGAGCTGCGGTGACTCGTGAAATATGGATCACTATACCCGTATTTTGATTGGGATCCGTCCGGCCTTGTGCGGTGACCGTGCTTATTTGATTGCTCATTCCTCTTCTTACATAAATGTTACAGTTTTGTATAACCGCAGCTGCGTTGCCGAAAATAAAATCTATTGTTCCATATATGTCACAATTTCGGTAGAATTGGCGTTGGGAATAGACGTATAGGGTGTCCTGATAACCTTTGAAGCTGCAGCTATAGAAAACGGAGAAATCTGAACCGGACCGGAGTGCAACCGCTTGGTGTTTCTGTGGCCCGGCCGTGTTTTCGAACGTCATGTCCCGTGCCATAAATCCTTGGCCTGTAGCAGCTGCGTGGAAAAATAGTTTAATTGTGTCAATATAGTTGAAATATGATTTTTAAAACAGTTGCCATGCATATATTAACTTAATTAATGTTCAACAGTCTTATAATTAATGATACTATATATATATATATATATATATATATATATATATATATATATATATATATATATATATATATATATATATATATATATATATCGAATCAATAAAGTTGTTTTGTAATAAGACCAAACATATTGCCAACATTTTGAATAAATTAATAATCTTGGGTGTTGATTATAAGTCCAAGGATAATATAGCATATATAGTTAGAACGTTAGAAGTGAATTTTTGTCAGTATGGTATCTTCAGTGTACAATATTTTGAAGATTCTAAAAAAAAAGTTTCAAATTAATATCTTTATTATACGCTAAGATCAATCATAAGTTATTTTAAGGTGGTAAAAAGATAGATGATCAGCGGCGAAATTAACTACATATAAGTAAATTGATCCCATTCAAAAAATAATTGTTTTATAAGCTCAATTTTATAAAATTTAAGTATTATATATAAATTGAACCCACTAAAATTTTATAAATTTTCTATTTTACGAGATCAAATTAAAAATTTATAATTTTGTCAATCAAATTTAATCACATATGACTTATATTTCTCTCAATATATGCATATCTCTTTCTATAATATTTTAAATTAAATAATAATTTAATACTTTGAACAATTGTGATTACAAAAGTCTATTATGAGTCAATATAATATATATATACCATATATTATTAATTATTATATTATCATTGTAATATAGTATATTTATTTGTGTGTGAACCAAAAATACAAAAGTATTAAAAAAAAATAGGCTCAGGGCACTGCCTCCAAATTCCGGCCATACTATTTATAACTTAATAATAATTTTGATCCTACTAAAAATTATTCTTGATTTTGCCATCGTAAATAATATATATATATATAAACTCACCAAAAGTTGCTGAGCGAAAAGTTGTGGAACCATCTTGATTATTTTTACTGCCGGTAACAATTGTGGCATCAATCCCATCACCAATCAGCATCAAATTCTTCATTGATTTTTTTATCTCCACGTTCTCTTTGTAAACTCCTCTTTTCACGTATATAACAAACCTATTAGTCCCACTCCTTTGCTTAACGGATGCAGCCACGGCCTCAGAAATTGTCATGTAATTGCCCGATCCATCTTTCGCTACCACGAGATCGGCTTTCGGTGCTGACTGAAGAAGCTTCCGGTCAGCTGCCGAGATCCATTCCGGCATGTCATGAGCTAGTAAGCGTCGGGATTTCGGGTTTTCACTAGATAGTACTGAAGCTGTGGCAGCCTTATTTATGGCAAGAGAGTTGCTAATGAACTTTGAAAAGTTACTTAACATAAATGGGGAGGTTTGAAAACAATTAGAAGACAAGTTAAAATCGGTAAATCCATTTTGGCATGTTTGGTGATTGGTGAGAGCTGCACTTAACCACGTTTGGACATCATTATTACTGTTTGGGTTAACGGAACCAATGGAATGGTTAAGCAGGTTTATGCTATCTTCAAAAAGCTCCAAACAATCTGCCCAAGCGGACTTGGCTCGTCCGTCGAACGAGCTCACGTCCATAACGGAGATGAGACGGTGAGCTTGTTCGGCCTGAGCCAACGTGACGGAGAGGGCTGAATCACGGTACGTGATAAAAGGGGTTTTGTCCAGGGTTTTTTGAGGTTTAGTGGAAACCATGAAAGAATTGCATATTTCGGGATATGGAGTTTGGTTACAAAGTGATGTATTGGCACCATGCACAAACCTAGAAGGACCGAACATAAGCAAGAAATGGTAAGCCAAGAAAGCTGAGAAAAGAACAATATTATTATTACTATTATCCATGTGGATATAAAATACATGCACCAACAAATTTTACTTGGTTAATAAAATCTCTAGCTAGCTAGTGATTTATTATGTGATGATTTCAATGAAGGGAGAGAGCTGAGGAGTCCTTTTTATAGGCATAGCTAGGCAAAACAGGATTTGGACGTTGGTAGGAAGGTCACTGTATTATTGGAAGCTTAATTTGATCAACGCGTTTGTAAAGCCATGGGCCATGCACGAATTTTGAGATAATATTGGTTGTTTCTTAATTATAGTATTGCTCGAGTTAGTTAATGGTTTAAAATAATGCTACTATCACATAAATAATTTCACATAATACTCACATACACACATATACATATTACGGATTTCACATATCAGGTGAGGGACTCACATTATATATGTGTGTGTATGTGAGCATTATGTAGGATTTTTTAATTAATAATAACATTGTTGAATGGTTTACTCAAAACCTACGTCATTGGTTTACATACATAGAAAAAAGGGTCAACGGTATCTATCAATGGTTAGCATCCAATCCTTAGGCGACTGTTAGGGTTTGAATGTATACTTAAACCACTAGAAAAGTTTGGAAATACCCAACTCGTAAGTTCTCGTGGTTTGACCGACCGGCATCTGGAAAGTTTATATAAATGCGTTCTTTATATGTAATAATTATTTTATAAATAATTTTATGTGCACAAAATTTACACAAATTAGTTTGACAAATGATAGGACTGAATAAAAATGCAAATAGTTGGTCCACATGCTGTTTAGTACGTACGCTATTTCTTTATATTTTTTGTGACTTTATGCATGACTGTTTACGTATAATTTATGGTATAGAAGTATTGTTCGGTCTTATTTTATTTTGTTAGAAGCCAAGGAAGCCATTGAGGCATTGATAGAAGCAGAATAATTTGAAAATTAGAAGAAAAAAGATTATGTTCGAACATAATCTTTTTTCAGCTTAAGTAACATCAGCTACATAAGTAGAATATAATCTGAACTACATTTAGTTTTTTGTTGTTGTTGTTGATGATATATATATATATATATACACACACATAAGCACGCACGGTAGAATTATAAATACAATTAGCCACATATATAAGAATGGAATTAAGATATTGAAATTAAAGCATATCGGAAGCTAGCTAGCTAGCCAGTCAGTTTAGGTTACCACGTTGGTGGACAGGAAAGATAACTCGTGAAGGCTCGGTACATATGATTTTGATAGGGGTGCTGTTTTTCGTTATTTTAGGTGAACAACTGTGTACTTTTAATTAATCCTGCCACTTGCATGGTTACTTAATGTTGATAATATATGTTGATATATATATATATATCATCACTTCTGACTGTACGAGTGTTACGCTTTGTATGAACTTCTTATTGCGTGACACTTGGTTAGTTCTTGTCGTGCCACTTGGTTAGTTGACATAGTATTTATTAGTTTCTTCTCTAATGGAGTATTACTATTGTCGAACCCTTTATGTTTTTATTTTGACAATATTACCCAACCAATTCCTCAGCTTTCCTAACTTCTTTGGAACTTTGAGAAATTAAATTTGGTACGCACCGCTCATTACTACTCCGTGTTGCGTATGGTAATGCATGTTTTTCCACATGTGATACATACAACAACCAAATACAAAGTCGAGTGTTCAATTCAACACAGAAACATGACACAAAAATTTAGCCAATTATATATATATATATATATATATATATATATATATATATATATATATGAGGAAAATTTGGACAGTCAGAGGACAGAAAAAATAATTGGACAAGGAAAAGTATAACAATACAGTATTATTAACCATATCTGCAGAAAAATATAAAACGTTTTTCATTCAACAATGCTACTATCACATAAAAAAAGGGTCACATAATGCTTACATACACAACATGCATACTGTGAGTCCTGCTTAACACGTGGGGCCCACAAATATGCATATGTGTATATAAGTATCATGTGATCTTTTTTATGTGATAGTAGCATTATTTTTTTTAATTTCTAACTTGCTCCATCCATACAACAATAGAAGTTTTATTTATCATTTTTTTAAAAAATAAAATAAAAAGTCATTTTTTCTAAATTATACAAATGAGAATATTTTTGTAGGTCGGATGAGTAATTGTCTCTTGTCTAAAGATGGAATATTTCATTCTTTAATTACAAGGTTCTTTGACAAGCCTATTTTTAATTTTAACAATGTTTGTATGCATCAATATTCTTCATTATTTTCTAGAATTTCAGTATACGATACGTATATGATCAGTTCATTCACCTTTTTGAACATTAATTTTCTAGTAAAAAGACTTGGATAAAGATCATAGTAGTACATGATATCTTGCATTCTTGAAATTTTATGAATTGTAACTTCTTATTTTTCCATAATAACATTTTCTGATATGATCAAACTCCTAAAAGTTGGCGATTCATCGTTCTCAATACCTATATATATATATATATATATATATATAGTCCCATTCAGAAACGGATCAATACAGCGGACCAGGCAACGGACTAAAGCAAAAAAGGAGCGCGGGTCACAAAGCAAAAAAAGGAGGGGAAAATACGCGGGTCACAAAGAAACGGGTCAAAAACCCATATTCAATCAAAATAGAACCTCCGCTCAAATCAAAGCTGAAACTCCTTATTTAACAAAAAAAAACTGAGACTCCTTTCTCTCTCCTCAAACTGCTTCCATCCCTCTCTCGCACGATATATATATATATATATATATATATATATATATATATATATATATATATATATATATATATATGATAAGGCTCTTAAACGGACTGTTCGTAAACGAACAATTCTTTTGCGTACATCTTTTTCCTACTTATCCTACATAATTGAGATAGTACATAATTGGGCTCACTTATTCAATTTAAAAGTGTACGCAAAAGGATTGTTCGTTTACGAACAGTCCGTTTAAGAGACTTATTGTATATATATATATATATATATATATATATATATATATATATATATATATATAGCAAATGGTAGATAAATTCTTAATTAGAAATAAAGTAGTAGTTCGTATTATTGATCATAATCTGAGGTAAGAGTAATTTAAGACGTACTCTTGTTAATCAACTGAGACCTGATCATTACTAGCTAATTGATGAAGACATGACCAATAAACATAGTTGTATGTCTACTTGGGTGTACGTATTATGATTGAGTACGTACTTAATTGGGGAATTAATTAAGAACTTCATATAAATTAACATTGGAGAAAGATTAAAAAATAGCACTTCTCTTAAAAATAAATTAGGAGGACCTTAAATCCTTAGGATCGATCAATACTTTGTAACTCCTCAACCACAGAATTCAAACTAAACTCGCCAAAATGTTAAGGCAACATACATATATATATTAGGTATTCCAAATTCCATAATATGATTCGAAGTTCAAATGGGATAAAAGACGAGCATACAAAAGTCTCCTATCGAATAGGCTTTATCAGCCTACTAATTGACCCGCATTTTTTATTTTTGGTTAAAACCCACCATTTGTTTTTGTCGCTTGAGGAATGCTTTTCAATTCATTGTCCAGATTCAAAACCCCTCAACCAGTGTTAAATAATTATAACGGAACGTGCTATTGCATAGAATAAAATAAAATTAAATAATTAGGTATTTATATGAATTGAGAAAATACATTTTGTATGTATCACGCTTCCGCTACGCTTAAGGTGAAGGTCTTCAATTGTCTCTCTCAATCTTATAATGAATGTATAGGTGTGTATAAAGTTCTTGAGACGACAATTAGGACCAAACCCTATCTATTTTATTTATAGAATAGCTAAGGGTCAAAATCGTCCATCAAGATTCCCATTATGCCAAATACCATTAGTAATATTATTTATGGACCACACAATTAATTACCAAACTCATAAATAAAGTAATAAATTAATACAATATGTAAGCCCAATAATTACATAAATAGTAGAGGCCACATAAGGAATAAAATATTCTAACATTCTCCCACTTGGTCGAAATACTATTTATATACAAAACATAACGCTTACAATCATTAATTTGGTCAAGTATTAATTTAACGTCTACATCTTGTTCAAATAAAAATACCAATGCAAATTAATACAATCTTTGTGTCACTATTAACACAAGATCCCCATTAGTTACACAATTAGTACTTTTATTAGAACAAAGATTAACATTAAGCACAACAAGTATGAATAGAGTTTACATAAATGGTAATAGATTAAACTTATTCATATGGTCCAAAACATAACCGTACTGTTTGCTCACAAATTCTCAAGTGTGCACAATAAAGAGAATATCAAACCATAAACATAATGTGAAATTCAAAACAACGAGCTCATAATGTTATCTTATATCAAAATAACTCACTAATTAAGACTACCAGTTAAACCCATGCCGGCAACATGCTCTAAAAAGAGCTTGGGTGATAAGCTTTTCGTAAGTGGATCCGCTAACATATCATGCGTACTAATATACTTAATGACAACGCTTTGAACTTCAACTATTTCCCTGACAAATAAGTACTTAGTATCGAGGTACAGTCCAGCACCACTCGAACTGATCTGTTGAAAAAACTAATAGCAGAATTATTATCACAAAATACTTTCAATGGCCTTGAACTATAATCTATAACTTTAAGTCATGAAATAAGATTCCTCAATAATACGGCGTGACGAGTAGCATGATAACAAGCCACATATTATGCCATCATCGTGGAAGTGGTAGTTAACTTCTGCTTATAATTTTTACACGAAATAGGGCCTCCCGAAAGTATAAAGATGTACCATGATGTAGATTTTTTTTTTGTCTTTACACTTAGCAAAATCAGAATCAGAATAACCAACAACTTCAAGGTTATCTGTTTTCTGAATGTAAGCATAAAATTCTTAGTACCCTATAAATAGCGTAAAACCTTTTTGCAATAGGTGTTCAAAAAGATTTATAAATATATGTTCCTCAATTGCAATAGGTGTTCATTAATTTCGAGAGAGGTGTGAGTAGCTAGCCTGGTACCTTTTAACATTCGATAAGGATAGTAATATATGTATGTATACACTAGATTATTAGTTGCACACTTAAATATAAGTGATTAATTTGTCTTTAATAATTAAGAAACATCTCACTTATTTGTCATCTTTAAGTTTAGACCTTTATCCTATCTGACACGGTACACAAATGAAGGAAAAAAAGAAAACTCAAAAGCCAAGAGAGGCCGAAACTGTTTTTACAATTGTTGATTCGTTTAGAGTTACGAGACCCATATATAATATGTTAAATCGAAGTTAACGACGAGCTGTACTAGACTCATGCCTGTGGCCATGACGAACATCTTTTTAAGCCCAAAACTGGCTGGGAAAGATGTAAAGATGTGTTTGGGCCCTTCGAAGTGTTTACTAGTTTTTGGACTTATTTGATCTTTTCGTAAGTTTACTATTCTTTGTCGTAATTAGAGTTTTCAGCTTAATTATTATTTAGTATTTAAATGAAGATTTCATGTGTTTTTAGGGTTGACTCTGATTAGAGTCTTGCTATGTATTCTAAAAAATTTATGTCGAATTATAATTGCGAAACTTATCAAATACATGAGATTGATAAAAATTATAGGAGAACCCCACTTATCACATACATCCAAAAAAGATACCACTAATACTTATATCTACGAAATTGACAACTAAAAAGTCGACGTAAATATTGGCAATATAGATCATTTTTCCTCTTATTATTCAAATTTATCAAAATATTATACTTGCTTAGTCAATTTATCCAAATTTATAAATTCATGTGATTGTAATGTTACATAAATTCAATTAATGTGATTGTTTTCATTCACTATTTAGTCTTTCCATGTGTCACTATCACGCATAATAACTATAAATAAAATAACAAATACATAATGTTTATAAAAAATAAATAAAAAATTAACCTCTACTTGAGAGATGTATAATATTCACGTCTTAGGAGAAAATTAATCGTAAAAAGAAGTTATCGTATTTTTTGATAATAATATAAAATAAAAAATTATTTATCTTACACTCATTCGTTAGTTCTACTATTTAGTATTAGATAATGGGATTTTTACTATTATTAGAAGAAGAAAAAAAAGGATGATTTTTATTATTATTTTTATCTAATTTCATTCGAAGACATGAACATTTTATATTTCTAAGGAAAAGCAAATATGTGTCCTTTTATTTTTTACAAGCCTCATGTAGTGTTGAATTCCATCTTACATAATTGTTGTATTTATTTAAGTTGTATTTTGGTTTATAGTTATTATGTTTATTAAGATAAATGGCAAAAGTGAGAGATGTTAAATAAGTGAATTAAGACTCATTTATTAAAGGTAAATTAGTCATTTATTTATATTTAGTGTACAATTAGTAATCTAAATTGTGCATATATTACTACCCTTCGATAAAACTCTTTTCAAGGAAACGTAAATACATAACCCAGCCCGGTTCGACGAAATCATAATTGGACCATTTGATAATGTAAGCCTATTAACGTGAAGTGTTGGACTAGAGGAGGCCCAAATTCCACCAATAAGCCTGAGATTATAGATCGTCCCAAACTATAGATTGTACAAGCTTAAATTTGATTGAAAATCCATAGCTAGTAACTTAAAGCTTATAGGAATATTTATAAGGGTTAATTTTTAGGGCATTGATGTTAATAAGCGTGGTTAAAAGTTGAAAGTGTCATCAAAATGAATATAAAAATATCGTTAAATATATACTTACTCTAACAATATATTTATTGTTCTGACATATATATATTTTTAACCTCAAAATATAATACACACTGAATACCATGACATTCATATTCAAAAATAAAATGAAATGAAATGAATAGCATGACACCCAAAAATGATGACCGAAGTTGAATTATTTTAAAATAATAATAATAATAATGCCCAAGCTTTAAGGACTCCCCAAGAGATAAGGAATGAAGGACCAAGTTTCAGCGTATTTGTGTTGGGCCCGCCAAGCCAATCATGATCCCAAAAACTAGTGTATAAAATAAAAATACGGTTAATTCAACCCGTGAACCCAAATAGAAATATCTGTCCAAACTAAACTTCCAAAACGAGCAGCAACAAAGTTTATGCCGTCTCATCTCATCCATCGTTTTCTCCATCATATAATTATACTAGTCGTGTCTCGTGTCTCGTGCTTACACCATTATATCGACGGTAAGATTTATTTCAAACTTTGAACGGTTCAGATAATTTATTGAGTGGACGAAAAATTCAAAATCATTTGTATTTTGTTAGATAAATATATATAAAATTATATATTGATCACTGTATTTAGTGATTAACAATTAAACCAACTGATTAATTAGTTAGTTAATTACAGAACAAGATTAATTAATATATTACTGAAAGTAGACGTTGAGAATTATTTCACACTGTGTTAACTAATCTTTTTTCACTAATTAAATTTGTTCTTCAAGTCAAAAGTAGCTAAGTAGTTGACTGAATTTGTAACTAGTATAAATAAAGTTAATTACCAACTTTATGAATCTATCTATTAATTGGATTACGTACCTAGCTCATGAATTTGTCTTGCAGATTGTGAAATAGTTAGTTATACTACCAATTACAAATATATATATATATAGTGACATGACTGCATTATTTATTTAAATCATGTAACCTAGCTAGCTCATTGTATTCATATATATGAACTTTTTGGGTTTCTTGAAATTCACCTTACAAATTAATTATCAACATGTCACCACACCAGCCTTAGTTTCTTTTTATTCATCCAAAACTTTTTGGGGCTTTCGGGTAAATTAAAAATACCGACCGAATGAACACCGGAATATTAATGAGGATAGTCATGATTAGAGGCTAGCTCTTCCAAGAAAATAATTAAATCAAATAAAATCACACCACATCATATACACGTACACTAAAAGATTGACAAGCTAAGTAGGAAATGATCACTAGCTAGACCCACACAATTTATATGACACATTTGCTTTTTCTTCTTAATTACATGAAATTCACAAATTATATATATATAGCACAATACTCCCAATAACAATCATTTGCATGAAATCAAACCTCGTCAAAAGTCAAAAACAAAAATCACAAAACTAAAAATTAACCTTTCTTTTCACACAAATAACCTAAATACTAAAAGTAGTTGTAATAATTTACCCACCAAAAAAGTAATTAATGGTCATAATCATAATTAATGGTCATGGGACCGTTACTTTGGCAACAAAACTGTTAACCAACGCAAGCGCATTGCTCGTCACCCGCATCACCTTCACAGTCCTATCGCAGACGTCCGTTTTCATGGGCCCATCCTGAACATCTTCGAATCCGTCCGTACACGTGTCCTCGTTCGTAAGGGCCGCGCTCATATACGTCTGTACATTGCTCATCTGAAACCTCAACCACTCGCCGGAACCGTCGAGCCGGCGCATTTGCTTCAAGGAGTCGCGGATGTCGTCCACGGCATCGCCGAATACGGAGAAGCAGTCGTGGAGGGCGGATGCGGCTCTCGGCTCAGCTCCGTAGTCGGCTTGACGGGAGAGGTAGGAGACGTAGTTGGCCATGCGTTTGGCCCTTGAGAGGCTGACGCCGATGGCTACGCGAGCCAGCTGAGCCGGATCCTGTCGTATCTGGTTGGCGTAGCGGGAGAGTGAGTGGAAGCAGAGGTTGGGGTATAGAGTTGATTGGCAGCTTGTTAGGATGAAATCGTTTGTGGTAGCGGGTGGAGTGGCGACGGCCGGGATCATTTGGAGGTGGAGGAGTATGGCGGCGCTCGAGAGGAGAGAGAAAAGGGGAATTGAAGGTTGGACTTTCATGATCGTTGTTTGTTAGTAACTTGGCCGAAAGAAATACAAGTTCTTTGAGGAAAGGAAATGTGGTGATGAAGAGTTTATGTAGGCTCAAGTCTTGATATATAGTTACTTTCTTACCCTCGTTATTTTACTTAATAACTTTTAAAAAAAAACAGGCGAAGACATGCTGGTATTATTTTGTTTATGGTATGGGGTTTAGAGGGCAGTGCGGAACATAACCTCCATTTTTTTAATACTACATGCACTACTAAGTAGAGAATAGTTTTGAAACAACTCGGGTTAAATTCTGAGTCCGAAATAAATTTCGGGTCAAATTTTAAGTTTGAATCGAATTAAATTCATCCAAAATAAGGTATTAAACCACTGGCCTAATAATATCTTCTTGAGCCATCTTAGCCTACGGCAACCTGATTGGATAACCCGGTGGGAGAGTCGGCTTTGATACCATATGGAATAACCTGGGTCCAGAACAAATCTCGGGTCAGATCCTAAGTCCGAATCGAATCCATCCAAAATAAGGTATTAAACTACTGGCCCAATAGTATCTTCTTGGGTCATCTTAGCCCACCACAGGCTCACCCAAAAGTCATGACTGAAGTACTATTGGTAGTAGCTTAATTCCTTATAAGGAGACAAATTTTCCCCTATCTTTCGATGTGGGACTGAGGTGCTACAAGTTTTGTATTTATCAAGTTGTTAGAATAATTAAGATAAATGATATTTTAAATTTTAAATAAATATTTTAGTATTTGTACTCATCTCGAATATTCTAAATTCTTAGGGTACGTACTCCAAATTTTAGAGTTCCTAAAATCTAGGCCGTTGGTTCTCAACTAATGGTTAAGATTAAATTCTTACAAATATCTAATTAAAAATCTACCAAAACTAGCTAGTTTTAAAACTTAAAACTACCTAGTTTTCAGAAATCTCCGATTTGACTAACATTTTCTGTAAATCCACATGTACTGTGCAATCTTCTGTAAATCGACATGTTGGCGCTGTTAAGAAAAGGGGTACAACCCCTTCGATTCTGGCTCGCCCAAAATTGCACTTATTCTTGAAATCGTATTCAGCCAATTTGGCATAATTTGGTTTTGATAACTAATAAAGTAATTAAACCCACCAAAAAATATATAGAGAACAATTTGTTTTTTTTATTGTGTACGTTTGAGTAGATGAATTCACGTGCATGAGCTAGTGTACGTTGTAATAACAAAAATATTGAAGAACTAGATTTTAAACTGAACGTTGTACGTACGTAGGGGAAAGCTAAAAACAACAGATTCTTGAATTGATCAATCACTTCTGCTTGAACATCTCTACGTGAACATTAGGTAACGTTTAGTGGTTTAGTACTTGAGTTATAAAACTACGTACATATTTTTAAGAGTTTAATCTCAACCATTAGCTGAGAATGAACGGCCTAGATTTTAGAAACTCTAAAATTTTGAGTAGCCTAAGAACTTCAGAGGAGCCCATTCAATTCTTTTTATTATGGTGTCAGATCAAATAGCTTGACAGTTTGATTCTGAATATTTTGTTTTTAATCTTAGACCTAATTAACAACTTGATAAATATAAAACTATCCTAACATACTTATATTATTTCTAGATCTAATATCACTTGGAAGTTAATTAATTATGAGAATTAGGGGCATATTAGAATTTGGCGAGTACATATGAGTTGATCAAATTTTGTGTATTTTTTATAATTATATAAAACTCAATGGTATACGTATAAATTTGATAAGTTATTGTTGGTAGCAGTAGAATGCACGCCTGAAGTAGGGAATGAATAAAAGTAGTGTATTGGAGCATGGCCGCCAATTTTGGAGTGGCCACTTGAATTAGTGCAGCTGGAGGAGTACCCTTCAAGCCTTCAAATGGTCGGCAATTCTTTATTTATTTGGAGAAGAACCCAATCCTCCATAATTAACTTGGAAGAATCGAAGATAGCATGCAATTTAATTTGTTGTATAATAATAACTTTAAAACATGGCGGACTACATATATTTTCATGGCCCATGCACCCACCCTCCAGGTCCTCAGCTTCCCGTGATCATGATCATCTATCTTGGAATTTTTCCCTAACAATAATAATACTAATAATTTCCTTGTTATTTTCACTTTTGGCTTTCCAGACATGCTATAATGTTCTTCAAGAAGATTACCGTGGGACGGCTAATTTGAAAAAATTCAGTCCGCACAACTGTTTGTTACCGTTTTAATTACAGTTGTGTGAACTGGTTAATTCTCATCTCTTTGATCACGAAATGGTCGGTTAGATGTGCATCAGAAGGATAATCCCTCCTACGCATTCTTTATTGTTTTTTTTTAAATATTATTTTCGTTTACTGATTCTTCAACAAAACTTGGTTGCAAAACTTATATTAAATTTAATATTTCAATGAAAAAGTAATTGAGTTAACTTAATCTACATGATTTTTTTCCCCTGAAACTTTGTCCTACACATATAGACTTTACCTTTACCTCGTCCGTTTTGCAGTTTTCTTCTAAATCATGAATATATGATGCTAAAAAATGTGACCCTGATTATATACTCAAAATTTCAAAGCGGCTTTAATTATCCTTGATTGCCTTTTTTTTCAAGAGGTAGGTATCTTGACCTTTAGGCCACACTAACTGTGAGTCCACCTGATGGGTCCCAAAATGTTTCAAACTAAAAAAACCCGTTGATATTAAGGTAATAATTATATAACCCATGATCAGCAATAGCATCAGCCGCAAATCGTGCCAAATGTCATATATATATATATATGTATGTATGTAAACAAGGCTGGCCTCAAGCATGTTGTTCATAAGAAAGTAAATTAAGAAACTTACTTTTAACTTCTGTTTACGTTGTTAAGGTTTTTGTATGGCACAATCGATCACATGATTTTGCTTGAAGAGATTTAGTTTTCATTATTAAAGTTAAGACTTAAGAATTGTTATTAACTAAAAAGTATTGTATGTATGTATGTATATATATTGTTGTTAAATTATGTCATAATAATAATTAAACAAATAGTACTAAAATATATATATTTGCACAAAATTTTGTTTTATAAAGTCACATGATACTCTCATGTTCCAACGAGGAGTGTATGAACCTGAATTCCAAGTCTTCAATATAGTAGTACCTCGTTCACTTTTTATTTTTGTCGGAAAAATGAAAAGTCTCTCCTGTTTTTTAGCTGTTGTTACCTCATGCATGTCATATAGTGTTAACTTGTAGTAGTATTCATTTGTTCCAAATATTTGTCGTACGTACTCCATTCTAAAATTAGACAAAAAAATAAATTTTAAATTCTTAATTACCATTATTTATATTTTTTTAGTAAACTGAACTTTATTGTTTCATTGGTATTATATTTCTAACAATAGTAAAATAATAATAATAAATATTTAAAAAAATTAGTTTCAAATGTATATATAATTTTGAATGTGAAGAGGTAGTAAACAAGGAATACTAATGTGGTGGCATTATGGGAAAACACGAGAAGAAGCAGTGGTGAAGAAAATGAGATTGGAGCTTGTCATGGTGGTTATGTACGTATAAACACGACAACCATTATTGCGAGTGCGAGGCAACCCAATGCAACGGATAATAATGTGGAAACATCCTTCTAACCAAATAAACGCTAGCTTTTGAGCCTTTCAAGGACCTGTCAACACCCAATTATTAATTGTACAAATTCACATGGGAAAAAGAAAAGAAAAAGAAGATATAAGTATTTTTATCAATTTTTTTTGCTCTCACGATCATGTTATTATCATGGGAACTAATATTTTCATATAAAAAATTGATATTTTTACATAATTTTTTTCAAATGAATAGTTTAATTTGTGCTTCTCAATTTCATGTGAGAGAGACTCGTGCATGTAAAAATACCGTTTTAACATTGTAGAAATATAAGTTTCCTATCATCGTTGTTCTACTTATTATTATTATTATTATTGCTACCTTTTTCCTAATTTTTTTAGTTGTCAAATTTTTCTATAAAAAAAAAAGAAAGAAATTTTAATACCATCCTTATTAAATTATCTCATTAATAGGAAAGTTGTGAATATATTCTAATTTTATAAGTTCTTACTTGTTCACGTGATAAAAGATATTGTAGGGCTATCGTAATACTCTTTCTAATTCAAATTATATAATTATTATTGACTTTTGAAAATTAATTTGAGATATTTTTAAATTTAAAATTAAGATGATTCATTAAAATTTATGAAAACTATAAATTTAAATTGATTAATATTTTTTAGATAATTTACGATATTCATTATTGTATGGATTAAAACTAAAATGATCTATGTCAATTTTAAGTTAAAAATTCCAAGTTGATTTTTATAAAGTAAACAGTAATCAAATTAATAGTATGGAACCAAGGAAGTATGATTTTCGTTCAACAAATTTCAAGGTTATATTTTTTGTTGGGCAATATGGTCATACACGTGTATGTTTTATTTGTGCACAGTATGCCAAAACTATGTCAATTTTGGCATATTTGTTTTTTTAAAAAAACAGTTTCTCCTCCCAAATCAAAAATCAAAAACAAATCTGTCAAACGTAGTTTTGGATAGATTGTGCACAAATAAAATATACACAGTTGTGTATGAGCATTATTCCATTTTTTGTTATATATTTATCCCTTATTTTGCTGAGTGTATATATGTATATATATATATAGTTTATATGACATAATAGTGAATTGATTATAATGATAAATTTAATAACTATTACCTCCATTCTAAAACTAGAAATATATTTTGACTTTTTAGAGTCAATTTGTAAAATCATAAAATTCAAAATTAATATGAAATTATTTAGTTTTGTACAAACAAATATAACAATTGTAAACTAACTATAAAGTACTACTAATTATCATGTTTGTTGTTTTCAAAACTTGATGAAGTTATTTAGTTTTGTACAAATAAATATAACAATTGTAAATTAAGTATAAAGTACAACAAATCATCGTATTTGTTGTTTTCAACATTTAAATGAAATTATATTAATTTAAGTTTTGGAATTTCACGAATTGATTATAAAAAGTAAAATATATATCTAATTTTGGAACAGAGTGAGTATACGTGACCATTAAAAGAAATAAGACTTTTTTGGAGAAAAAAAATAATAATTGACAAATGAAACTCTTTTTGTGAAAGATAATTGTCTAACCCGTTTCTTGAACAACACAATCGACAGAAAATGGAACAACTTCTACCAAACCCCTAACCCGTGTGCTTGGACGTGACAGGATGAGGGGAATGAGAACACAAAACTATAAATCAAGGTCCGTAAAGATAAGAAATATGAAACACTATTTACACTTGAAATTCAAAGACAATTAACATTTCACATTTTAGGCGTCCCACGACAACAACAACTTGACTTTCTAGTGTGAATATTTGTACCGATAACTAGGTCGTCATCGGTAAGAAACACAACTATATATTTTTATATTGGAAGCGATAATTTTTGAATGTAACATTATCATTATATTCTTTTTTAAAAATAATGATGAATCATCATGAGATGGGTTAGCGTGATTAACTGAAATTTAAAGTTAAAGCTGAAGCAGTTGACAAAGTTGTGGATGGAGACATTGGATTCCTAGATCTGGTGGTCAGCTTTCTTCGAAAAAGGAACCCAAAACGGCATTCAATGCCTTGGATTGGGGAATCATTTGTCAACAAATTAAAAGAGGGAAGATTTTGAAACAACAACAAACATTCATGACCAAAGCCTACAAATAAAATTATGGGAAAAGAGTATATCTACCTATATATACTTAAACTGGGATGGAGAACTTCTTCGATCTCTCATCCTAAGTTGATTTGTTTTATGATAATGATTCTATTTTAATTAAATTATCTCTTTATAATAGTGAACTTATAACAACATCACTTCACCCACAAATTTTTTTTATCTCTCACTTTTTCTCTCCAATCTTTTCTCCCATGTTTTTCAAATTTTATTTTATTTTCTTAATTGCACACATATAATGTGTGTCACATAAACTAATACATGTTGTAAATGGTGGTGTTCTCACTTTATGATTTCAATTATATCCTCCCTTTTAACTTAAAAAATTATAATTTCATAGTCTACGTAATTTAAGACTTCCTTTATTTTTCTCTCAACGACTCCCACTTTCTACTCTCATTTATCCGCTTATCTATTTTTTTATCTTTCACTTTTATCCCAAGTTTCTTCCATGACTTATTTTTTTATTTTACTACTTTTAATTATTACTCCCTCCTTTCCATTATATATGTCGTTTTAGAAGAATTTTTTTCTCATAATATAAGACGTTTTACATATATCTAGGAGAAAGAATTAATCATTTCCTACTTTGCCTCTAAAAAATGGAGCAATAGAGAGATAGGATAAGTAATTAATTAGTACTCCCTCCGTTTTTTAATATATGTCGTTTTAGAAAAATGTTTTTGTTCCTTAATAGAAGTCGTTTGAGAATTTCAAGTAAACATTAATTGTTTAATTTCTAATATTACCCCAAGTATAAAATATAACTTTTGTTCTCTCTCACTATTATCTGTCCAATAAATTCAATATAAGGGCAATATAGACAATTGATATTATATTTAATGCTTTAGAATTATTTCTTTAATACTTGTGCACAACTCTAAAATGACTTATATTAAGGAAATGAGGAAGTATATGGGTAATAATAAAATTTTAAACCAACATTAATTGTCTAATATTAGAATTAATAACGTCTTAATACGTGTGATTAGGTCTTAAATGTCGAAGTAATAATAAAAAATAATTAACACACAAAGTGTGTCTAGGAGACTAGTAACCTTAATGACCATGCACCTCCCCTAAAAATACACCGACGGAAAATTGAAGGACCAAATCAAAGGTTATGAAGAATTCGGTTGCTGATCGGTCAGCCCATAAATTATTTTGCTACACTAATGGGCCTGTCGACTACGCCTACACAGTCCCCAAAAATTAATCAAACATGCCGAGAGTAGATAAAAACTTTCAAATTTCAATGCAAATGATACTGACAAAACTAATAGTAGTACTCCCTAAAGGAATTCAAAAATGCTAGCGAGCCGGGAAAGGGTGACCGCTCCTATATATATATATATATATTTTATTAACTCTCAAAAAATGTATAATATTTATTTTAATTAAAATTTTTACAGAATTTAATATTTTTGGTGTGGTTTGGATACATATAAATTAAATTTTTTATAAAAATTTCAATTAAAATAAAAATTATACATTTTTGGAAGTTATTAAAAAAAACGATGGCTAGACCGGTCCCAAAAAGATCTTCGTAGAAGGACTGAAATGAATTATTGAGTTCCTGGGAAAGGACTTACACAGCCAAAATTTGAGGCCTGCAAATGCAGACATCTACACTGCACCTCTTAAATCATTTTACTTAAAGGTTTGCATTTAGCAACAAAATAAAAATGAAAAAATTAGTTTGCTCAAGTGATCATATATAGTGAAAACTATGGTAAGTACTAATGGACAGCGGCGGAATCAGAACGTTTTCAGAGGGGTCAAAATACATCAGTAAAAAAATTTATTTATTGACGCTTGAAGTGTTTCTTTCGGTTATACTTGGTCGTTTAATCAAGTATTTATCCATATTCTGGAATAAATAAAAACATCAATTGCTAATCAATAATTTCATCAATTTAAACATATCATAATAATTTTATCATTCATCAATTCAAACATTTCATCATAATTTCATCAACTAACCTAATTCAATAATTTCAATTATTTTACAAACAATATACCATAAATTGATAAATATACAATATCAATGAAAATATTCAATGAAAATAATACATAATCTCTAATTCATAGCATAAAAAACTCTAAATCTCTAATTTAATGGCAAAATTTAGCACAAAAATTCTTATTTGTAGACACATACAAAGATTATTAGATTAACATATATAAAAAAGAAACACAGAAGGGCCGAAGGGGTGACCTCACTGACCTCAACTTGGAGTGAGAAAAGGAGAAGCAAAGGTAGGAGGAATTACAGAACTAGGAAGACTGGAAGTCTGGAAGGGAAAGATAGCAGAGCGCCAGAGCATCTGAGACTAAGAGGCTGTCGGCGGAACTGAAGGAAAAAAAAAGGGTTGTTTTCTCGTTGATGCGATTTTGAAGAGAAAAGAAAAGGGTTTTTTTTAAAAGTTATTAATTGAAACGAAGTCGTTTCATATAAGTTTAAAAAAAAAAACCTACCTGTTGTTGTGTTGCAGACCTGCAGCGAAGAAGGAAAGCGTGAGGCGGCAACATCAGGGTCATATGCAGGGTATACTAGGCGTAGTCGTCGGAATACCAGGGTCAGATACTAGGTGTAGTCTCCGGAATACGGTTCATTGATTTAGTATTCCATACAAATAAAATAAAATCCTAAGACATTTAATTAATTAATAGAAAATGGACAAGAGTTTAGATTTGGGCTGGTACGGTGAGGCTATATATACTAATTAAATAACGATTTTATATATAAGACTGATGTTAATGATATTTGTATTGTAAATTTAATTTAGGTTTGACTTTGTTGAGCATGCCTGCCTGCCACTACTAAAGGTTCCCGGCCGGCCCGAAATGATCTCATTGTCAAGCAACTTAGGCGATGACGAGGTTGCAAATCTCTGTTATTTTTTAATGCATGCAGTTTCGTAATTAGTTCAGTTCTACCCCAACAAAAAATGTTGATTAATTCCAACCCACCTAATCCATGCAGGCAGGCATTGATGTATCACAACACATGCATTTATTTTTCTCAAGTTAAACTAAGAAAGAACTAAACATAACTTTATGATCAATACCCGTAACAATAGAGAACGTTAATGTGCCTGCCAGGTACGTACTGGTTTAGAGTTTCTGTTGTTAGAACTAATTGGAACCATGCAACTTGCTATATATATATATATATATATATATATATATGTGTGTGTGTGTGTGTGTGTGTGTCTGTGTACACTTGCACATGTGAACAAACACAACTAAGCTCTAAGCTCAATTCATGTACGTACAGTATAACAAACTTCACTTATTACAATTGAAACTCAAAAGTCAAAAAGGTGCCTGCATTTTTGCATTGCCAATAAATAATGCTACTATGGTACATAAATTCTTTTACATAACTCTCACATATACACACATACATACTGCGGGTCTCGTATGTCAGGTGGAAACTCACAGTATATGTGTGTGTATGTGAGATTTATGTGATAGTAGCATTGCTCATTGCCAATAGGATTCTATCTACATTGTGCTTAGCTTGCTCCCATCATAAAATAATAACTGTATGCGGACAGTTAAATTGAACCGAAAAAACAAAAAATATTTATTTCAACGAACAATTGGACAGTACAATCTATTTATTCGTTCTCAGGAACAAATTCTTTTTGTTCTTCTTGTTCAAAATCCCGGTCGACGCAGAAGCACTCATCATAAAACTGAAAATTCAGCATTTAGCTTTTTTTTTAATAAAAAAAACTTCCAATTTATGGGCATATATATAGCAACTTATGAAACAACTTGTTCATATGACAATTGGGACACAACGTACAGCCACTACAAGAAAAAGGCCTAATTCCGACGTAATATTTCGTCGGAAATAAGCTTATTCCGTCGGACCTAGCTTATTTTCGACGGAATATTCCGTCGAAAATGCAGTCGTAGCTAACCTTGTCAGAGATAAGTTCCGTAGTATATTCTGTCGGGTATACCACACTTATGACCGATAGAAAATTCCCTCGGAGATACTTTAACTTCGACGAAAAATTAAATAATAAAAAACAGTAAATATAAGTTACCCACATTTTCGACGGAAAATTCCCTCGGAACTAACTTACTTCCGACGGAAAATAAATTATAAATTATAAATCCGACGGAATTTCAGTCGGAAATACCTTATTCCGTCGAAATTAAGGAACTTTCTTTTTTAATAATTTTTTTGAAAATGCAAAAACCAAGTATTTAAACTCATATATGTACCTGTACCTGTAACCTGTTTTACCCAATACAGTCAGACAACAATATATTTCACATTCAATAAACGTAATTCTAAAAACATAAACCTGTACCAATTCGCAACAACAAACGTAATCGACTAACTAAAAACAAATAAACTTCAACAACGATAAAGAATATAAGCTACAAATGTTCTACAAATGAATGAATACAACGTAATCTCATTATACAGACGCAACTATATAAACTACGTGCAATATGTACAAATGCTCTACAAATGAATAACATAAATACGTACTAATGAACTAGAATGAATAACATATAAAAATGAACTATAATCTAGTAGTATCATCATCGGGCGAAGGTGGACGACGCCTGTCTGGTGTCTGAAAATCTCTGTCGCCCTCCTAGCCGTCATCGTCCAACCGCTCGTCATCGCCGCCAGCCCGCTCGCCATCGCCACCCTGTTGAAAAAATTATAAATAAAAATCATTAGTCCGTATATATGTGAGAATTAACAAGCTAGCTTTAAATAAAAATAACATAAACAATAAGAATACCTGAGTAGGCCGGGGAGGACGAAAAACCTCCTCCAAGAGAGTATAATCACCATCCAGAGCATCTCGCTGCTGAAAGCGTCGAACTGCTCTCGCGGTAATCCCGTACTCTCTGCGGAGGCCCCAGCTATAACCTCCTGAGCAACCTGGTGAAGAAGAGAACTGGAAGTCAACTGCTGATGGTGAAAGACCGGATCGGTACGGAACCTATCCGACACGGTCCCTATCAGCCTCTGAAAGATCTCGTCATCCAAGTCAGCGCCCGTATCAGATGGTCCGACATGTGCTCTCGGACGGTGATGTTGGCTGGAGCCTACAAAAAGAGACAAATTCCATTACTAATAATAATTTATATAATGTGATAAATTCTGATAATTTCGTAAAACATAAAAAATATTATTACCTCTAGGGAGTGTATATGCAGGTATCCTCGGCAGACCCAACACTCGATATCTACCGGTACTGCTAGTAGGAGGATCCTGAGACGCGACCTATAGTCTCAGCTCCTCATCCCGATCTAATACAATATCGAAAAGGGGAGTGGCGGAGTCTGACGACTCAGAACCCCTCCTAATAACCTCCACCTCAGCTATACGAGCGTCTCGAGGCCTCTGAAATCGGTCCTGTAATTTATTTTTTATAAATGTATTAATTATATCATTTTATTTATGATTGAATATTACTAAAAGCTAAATAGTAAGATGAGTTTTACCCGTATAGCCACAGCTGCTTGAGACAAAACACGCTCATCCTTAGGCTTGTGGACTCTATTTCAAAACTCTAGAATGGTGGAATCTCGGCCCAAGGACCTACTCAAGGCCTAATAAAAACATTCATAAAACAGGTATTAAGTATTTGTGTAAGAACTTGATAACTAAACAACTAAATACAGCCCACTTACCGTCTTCGCCTCCTCGAACGACTGAGAACCAGGGGTGTGTACTATGCGGAACTGACCACGGTTCTTCTTCGCCTGCTCAGACTTCTTCTTGAAGTCATCAGCATCCCAGTGAGCACATATAGGCTCCCAGGCTAAATCGGAGACTATGCGAGGCTGGTGAAATCTGATGGTGGTCCCGGGTTGGTCCTCAACTGCCCGGGCTACCCTATGTCGCATCTCATACAGCCAGCCAGAGTAATTCTTAGCGACATGTGATATAATTACATAGTCGCCAGCTGTCTGAGAGATACTCGGGTCAAATCTATAATAAACCTATAACAAAAGTTTAAAAATTAGAAACAATTGAATTCGTCATCCTAATACAACTATGTACTAATTAATATAATATGCTTAACATGTTCATGCATGTGGTCCATGCATGAATTAGAGTATTTTCTTATTACAACAGCTCTATAGGAAAGGGGTAATTCAGGCTTCTATCCAGTTCCTGGATGCGTCTCTTCACTAGTGCCAAACCGTTATGCACGTATCTATTGTTTTAAAAAAATTTCGACAGCATCTCCTCATGGTCTCCAAGTACACGAAATAGATTAAGATAACTTAATCTAAGTATGTACTCGAAGAACATGTAGAGATAACAGCCGAAAAGTCCTCAAAACAACAAAAACGTGTCGTATCGTATTGGCACCGGCCTAAGTGAAAGACATAACATCCAGTAACAGTCCCAAACTAGGGACTATTAGACATTCACTCCTACTGAGTGAATGTCAAACGGGTTTCTAAGTTGGCATATCCAAAAGCATGTATGTATTCATCAAGATACAGCTAGATGCTTTCTTTGTGATGGAACTGACATGTCTACAGTTCCGGAGACCGAAAAGACTCAAGATTTTATCCTTTATAAACTAAGTATAGCATTTGCTTAGTTTGAACGATATGATCTGGTTCCCATATTATTATAGGAACCATATCATATCATTCAAATCAAGCAAATGCTACTTAGTCTATTTTGTCAATGAAAAACTAAGTAAATGCTACTTAGTTTATTGAATATTGCATCCCAACTAAACAAATGTCACTTAGTTTATTTATTTATTTATTATTTATTATTTAGTATTTAGTAGTAAGAAACTAAGTAAATACTACGTAGTTTATTATTTATTATTTATTATTTAGTATTTAGTAGTTAGAAACTAAATAAATACTACTTAGTTTATTATTTATTATTTATTATTTGTTTATTATTATTATTATTTATGTTTTATGTTTTATTTATTAATTATTATTTATTTATTATTATTTATTATTTATTATTTAGTATTTAGTAGTAAGAAACTAAGTAAATACTACTTAGTTTATTATTTATTATTTATCTTATTTATTATTTATTTATTTATCTATTTATTATTTATTTATTATTTAGTATTTAGTAGTAAAAAACTAAGTAAATACTACTTAGTTTATTATTATTTATTGTTATTATTATTATTATTATTATTATTATTATTTATTATTATTATTAGTTATTATTTATTATTTATTATTTAGTATTTAGTATTTAGTAGTACGAAACAATGTAAATACTACTTAGTTTATTATTTATTATTTATCTTATTTATAATTTACAATTTATTTATTATTATTTATCTTATTTAGTATTTATTATTTAATAATATACTTGTAGGGCCCACAAATTTTGCAATTGCACAAATCTGATAGAAATTCCGTCGAGAATTCCGTTGGAAATAACATGTAAACTTCACACCAGTTTTTTCTGCCCATTTCAAAGGTAATTAACCAACAATTCCAATTAAACAGATATATATTTATTTGCACAAATCAAACAGATTTATACATTCCTTTCTGTTCATACATTCCATATCAAACTCAAAATTGCACAAATGAAATCCTAATTACAGAATATATATTTGCACAATTCAAACCCTAATTGTAGCATACATTACACTAAATATATATAAAACCCAAAACTTCCAACACATATCAAACCCAAATTGAACATTATTCAGCCTCAATTAATAACAAATTAAACACTAAATTAAATATCAAAACCCAAATTGAACACTAATTCAGCCAACATTCATCATTTTCATAACAAAACATATTAAACCCTAAATTAAACACAAATTTAGGCATTTTAAATCAAATATACAAAATTTATATATTGTAAACCCTAAAATAGGAACCTACAATATGTGGTGGAGGAAGGAGGAGCAGCGACATGAGGTGGTGGAAGCGGCAGGCAATGGTGGAGGTTTGTTTCCCTCGAACCTACCCTTATTCTGTCGAAATTAACTTTCGCGCTGGCGGGAAAACTGACGCCAGTGGGAGTCAGCTATCTTCGACGGATTTTCGTCGTGCTTAACATTAATTTTGAGGGACATATCTTCGACGGATTATTCCTTCGAAAATATCTTAATTTCAACATAATTAATTCTGTCGAACTTTATATCGTCGGAGATAGCTGGTTTTCTTGTAGTGAACCTTAAAACAATGCCCTATAAGATACTTGTAGCCAGTTTCTTCCTTTCTAACATTAACTTTTAGGGAGGTTGTCTCCATAACCTAATTTAAGACCGTCACTCAGCTTGATCATTTGTGTAGAAGCTCAAATCTCATCCTCTTTGATCCTGGCCGATACTTAAAAGTTAACACAATGTAATACCATTTATAAGAGTACAACATAAAAATTGTAACATGTACATCCATCAAAACGACATAATTAACAAGTTGTGACGAACTAACCTCTTATTATTATTAGTGTACAATTGTGTGTTTTTTTAATTTAACGACAAATATATTTTTGCAATAAAAATATAAAATCTGCGATTAAACAACCTTGATGAAAGTATTTTAACCCATTTCTCAATCAACCATGTAGCAATGGACCACACCTATACTAAGCCCTTTCTTTTCATCAAAGAACACACACAAAAGAAATCCAACCCCAAAATAACCACCACCAAGTAACACTCCAACTCCAACTATAATGCAACTGAAACTACCCCATTTACCAACCTCAGTATCTACTAGTACTATACACCGTCCAATATCCACGTGTCAGGTCTTCATTGGAAATTGATTAGTCAAAATTTCTACATGTGTGGGTCCCATTCCACTGCGGCTCCCCACGTGGTGACCATAATAAACAGACGGTGAGATGAAAACTGAAAAGTGCACACTCCACACCCCTCCCTTCATTATCACTCACCGTTGTGGCCCACCGTCAGCCATTACTCGTAAGAGGCCAATATAACCCGGTTCAGCCCACCCGGTCAAAGCACCGCAGAACCGGTCAAGGCTCATCTCATCGGTATCCACAATCCAACCACTCATATCCGCCCACGCGTCCAAATATCATTGGACCCGTACCCAGAATCCAATGACAGGCCCTTCCCCTATAAAAACAAACCACTGACGGTTTTATTTTCTCATTCCTTATTCCTTCCTTGTGCCTCCAGCAACCAGCGTAAAAAAAATGGCGCCAAATGCACTCCTTTCCCCGGCGAAATTCTGGCCATATTTCTCCCTTACATTTTCCATAATTTCGCTCCTCCTCCTCCTCTCTCCGGCATTCTGCGCCCATGACTACTCCAATGCCCTTAGGAAAAGCATCCTCTTCTTCGAAGGGCAACGCTCCGGCAAGCTCCCGCCTGATCAACGCCTCAGATGGCGCCGAGACTCCGCATTGCACGACGGAGCCACCGCAGGGGTGGACTTAACCGGCGGCTACTACGACGCCGGAGACAACGTAAAGTTCGGGTTTCCGATGGCCTTCACGACCACATTACTCGCCTGGAGCGTAATAGACTTCGGAAGGAACATGGGGCCGGAGCTCGGCAATGCGATTGAGGCCGTGAAATGGGGAACGGACTACCTGCTAAAGGCGACGGCGAACCCCAATACCGTTTACGTTCAGGTGGGCAACGCGTATTCGGATCACAACTGCTGGGAGAGGCCTGAAGATATGGATACGCTGCGGACAGTATATAAGATTGATAGGGACCACCCGGGATCCGACGTGGCAGGAGAAACCGCCGCTGCATTGGCCGCTGCGTCTATTGTGTTCAGGTCACGTGACGCTGCTTACTCTCGCCTACTCCTCGATCGTGCCGTTAAAGTAAGCTTTTTTTTTTCTTTTCTTTTTTGACTATATATTGTAACTGTCACAATTCTACAGTTCTCCTATGCTAGCTTGCAGTAGCTTAATTTATTTAGATTTTACTAGTATTATTTGTTTACAATTCGTACACTACTTTATACATGAATCTTTTCTCGATACTTTAGTATAATGTAGATTCTGTATGCTATTACCTTTTTATGTGGCTCTTTTTGGTTATTATATTAAATATGTCCCATCTACGTTTGAAAATAAACTGAACTTTAATTATTTCTATTACTGTTAAGATAAAAACATGTTCAAATTAAATATATTTTCATAAACACCCGTCTCAAATTAAAACACATAATTTGATATATATATATATATAAAGTTCCAAACAAGTATTAATAATTACTTCGGTCATTTTCATAATATATATTAGTTTGAGTGCACCTATAAATTTCACATGCATAAGTTATGGTTGGATTTGAATTTAGATTCAGAATTTGATCGAGGTGGTTACACTAAATATAAAATTTACTTGACCAATGTATATCATACTTGCATGGCATTGCTCAGTTCTTAGGTGACAGAGACACTACATGCAGCGGGTGTTGACATTTTTGTGTTTGTAGGTGTTCGAGTTTGCTGACAGGCACCGGGGTGCGTACAGTGCCAGCCTACACTCCGCAGTTTGCCCTTTTTACTGTGACGTAAATGGTTACCAGGTAGGTAAAAAAGAAATAAAGGAATAGAGAGCAGCAGTAAAAAAACAGTTGATTTACTACTAGTCGTAATTTTGTAGGATGAGTTGCTGTGGGGAGCGGCATGGTTGCACAAGGCATCAAGGAGGCGAGAATACAGAGAGTACATAGTGAAAAACGAGGTGGTTCTGCGAGCTGGAGACACCATTAATGAATTCGGTTGGGATAACAAACACGCTGGAATTAATGTTCTAATTTCCAAGGTTAGTAAGTACTCCCTCCTCTTAGAGTTGTGCACAAATATTAAGGAAACGATTGTAAAATATTAAATATAATATCAATTGTCTATATTATCCTTGTATTGAAAAAAGTGAGTACTACCTCCGTCCCACAATAAGCGCTTTTTTAGGCTTAACATTTTTTTCCCCAAATAAGTGATGTGTTAGAATTTCAATACAATTTCTACAATATTTTTGCCATATGTGTCTTTATACAACCAATGGTATTCATTGCATATATATTGGAAAGTTGAAAGGTTGAACAAAGAGAAAGAGAAACCAAAAGGCAATAAAAAAAGTCTTAAACAAAACAAAAAAAAGTATATTAAGGGTATTTTTGTCATTTTAGCTTGTGTATTGGTATGTGTGATTTAAGCTAAAAAAACACTTATTATGGGACGGAGGTAGTATTATTTATTAGACAGATAATAATAATAATGAGAAAACTAAGTTATATTTAATATTTGGGATAATATTGAAAATTAAACAATTGATTGAAATTCTCAAACGACTTATATTAAAGAACAAAAACATTTTTCTAAAACGACTTATATTAAGAAACCGAGGGAGTAGTTACTACATGCACCTAGTATCCTTATCCCCGGATGGATGGAGTCTTAATTTATCCTCGGATAAGGAACAATTGTCGATCATGATTGCTCCATCTATCTACTACTAGTACTTGTTTCTGTACTTGCCAAACACAAGTTACTCATCACATGAATAGTAAGTGGAGGAGTCCTGCAGCAAACCGTGCCAAGTTTATTTAAAGAAAATTCCAATTAGTTAGGGATGTTTGATGACCGTTGTTGATTATTATAGCATATGAATACATGATGATGTGCAATTTAAAGCCGTTGGATCATGTGGGGTTGACAAAATGACAATCCTTTTCATCGTAAAAGTTGCCCTTAAGTTCCTATCTTTAAGGGCAATTATTGTTCTTTCTAGCTGCAATCCAAATCCTTTTTTTTCTGATGCATGCTTGTTCTTGAAGTCGGTGGGAGATCGACATTTCCTTCTATATAATCTACCTATTAGTAGATTTAAGATCAATCAGCTCTTCATTTAGGCTGGGTTGAAATTCTGATTGTGACTGGTCCAAGTTTTTGGTGGCTCAGATTTGGGACCAAATTGTTAAATAGCATGCCATCAAGTCCCTGTCGTTTCTTTATGCTAAATAATAGTAGTATATATTACGCTCGACTGCTTTGCACTACTGATCCGTGAGCACTAATTAAGCCTAAATATATATGGCGCCTGCCTAAGTCCATGCACCCTGGCTAAACTGTTGTTGTAAATTGTTTGGATGGTTTACAGGAAGTACTGATGGGAAAAGAAAACGACCTCAAATCTTTCCAAATCAATGCAGATGGCTTCATATGCTCTTTGTTGCCTGGCATTTCTACCCAAGTTCAATACTCTCCAGGTAGGTATATATATATATATATATATATATAGTAGTTGATTAACTTTGTATAATTAATTACTATCATATATATATATATACTCCAATAGTCCAATTCCATGCAAGAGTGGTAATGTACTGATATCATTTGCAAAACCTCTCCTGTTATATAAATGAATATATATATATATAGGTGGATTGATTTTCAAGGCTGGAGGAAGTAACATGCAGCATGTAACGTCCCTATCTTTCCTACTTCTTGCCTATTCTAATTATATAAGCCACGCCAATCATGCTGTGCCATGTGGCCAGAAATCTGCCTCCCCTGCTCTCCTCAAACGCCTGGCCAAGCGTCAGGTAACGTCGTCGTAACTGTTTATTTACTTGCTACTGTCCCAAAACCAGAATCTCAAATGGAGGACTACTCCATAAATTTTCCCCAATAATGTTGATTCTCCCGGCCAGCAGGTTGACTACATTCTAGGGGATAATCCAATGAGAATGTCGTACATGGTTGGATATGGTGCCCGTTACCCCCAGCGAATACACCACCGGGGAAGCTCACTTCCATCTGTCAAGGCCCACCCAGCCCGAATAGGCTGCAAAGCAGGATCCCGTTTTTACTTGAGTCCAAATCCGAACCCAAATCTGCTTGTCGGAGCTGTGGTTGGTGGGCCCAATACTTCTGATGCGTTCCCTGACTCGAGGCCTTTCTTTCAGGAATCCGAGCCTACAACTTATATAAATGCGCCATTAGTGGGCCTGCTGGCCTACTTTTCAGCCCATCCCTAATATGATATGTAAATGGAGAACGCTATGCCATGCTATGCTATGTTACGTAGCGGTGGGCAAAGGTCACCCTACCTAGTAAATCAGTATTGATGTGCTTGCTATTTAAGATTATGGAGTACTAGTTATTTTCGTTCTATTTAAGGAATGGAAACAGAATACCTACCTGCCTACCTACATGCAAGTTTCCTTCTGTAGTTCTGTTTATTATTTTTTTTCATTATTTTCTTAATTCTTGTGCACAATTCGGAAGAGTAATTTATTTGAATGCTTATTAAAAAAATAAAATGATTTATAATCTTACATCTCAGTGTTATTCATAAAGTCTTACAAATGCGACGACATGCGTTACAAATATTTTAAATTCTAATTATATTGCATTTTATGCAAATGTAAAAGTAAAAACATAAAGACTTCTTCAGGATGACTATATTATACCAAGTTAAATGTCAAAACCAAAAAACAAAACAAACACAAAAATTAAGCCATTTTCAGCTACAACCACTTTTAAAGTTCTGTAAAGCTTGCATTTTGTTTAGATTTCAATTCAAAATTCTCGGGAAAAAAAGGCAGTTTCGTTGGGCGTTTTAGTTTGTGGTTCAATCATTAACATAGTGAACCCAATGTTAGGATACATACACAAATGGTTCAGCTATCATATTGGCCCAATTCCAAGAACCTTCGAACTGACCCGCTCCGGAGATGCTTATTGGAAAAGTCAATGGTATTCTTCTTGAACGAGGGCTCCACCCCGCCGTATCTCAGGCGGTGTGAAAGTTAAGTAATGAGATGCCTTTTTTTTGTTTGTTAGGTTTAGCAGAAATCTTAATGTTTCTGTCTTGAGCATGAATGGATACCAATAGCTCTTTGATCCAAAGTCTTCTCGCCTAATTCATATTATGCATTCGTTTTAGGCTACATAGCATCTATATTTAAAAGGGTCTTGTACTGTTGGTACATTACATACATGCATGATTACATAGTCAAGTAATGGTCAAAATATACGCATCTACCAAGATCTTCTTGGCACAACTGGTAAGAATAATGCTACTATCACATATAAATATGGTGACATAACTCTCATATACTGCGAGGTGGCAATATGTGATTTGTTGTTGAGTTAAGTGGATCATATCAACAACAAATCACATACTGCCACGTCAGCAGTATGTGAGAGTTATGTGATTGTTTTATGTGATAGTAGCATGGACTCTAACGATAAAACAACTACTCATTTATGGTCTCGTTTTGTCCGAAACATAGCTTTTATATTTTCTCATATCTTAAATATAATATCAATTTTTATTTCTTAGAGTCAATTCAAAATATTTTTAAAATTAAAAAAAAAAAAGTGATTCATTTAACTTTTAAAAACAATAAAACTTTTAATTAATAGTAACTTAATTTTAAATAATTAATTTATAATTTTATTGTCTAAGTTAATTAAATTTATGTGAATTTAAAATATCCGAAGTCAAAATCAATCAGGATGGAAGAAGTACTTTTAATATAGTGCGTGAAGGAGATATTATACATGTTTGATCTCTAATTAAGCTTGTCCAAGGCGATGTGATTGCCGAAAGCTGAACTATCCAAACAGTTGCCAAAAATTTAAATAAAAAATAGGAGTTCTATTTTATTTTGAGTAGTGCTAGAGACATAATTTATTTTATAACTATTTTATAATTTGTTGATGTCACATACTCCACCTCAGCATATTAATGAACAAATCGTTTCAATGTAGTCTTCGGCCCCAAGTAAAAGTTGAAGTGAAATATGTCACATCAACAAATTGTAAAATAATTATAGAATAAATTGTGTCTCTAGCATTATTCTTTTATTTTTAATTATTTTTTCTTTCTTCACAAATACTAGCATTTTATAGGGGTTATGTGACCTACATCAATTGTAAATACAACTTTATGTGGGTTCAACATATAGATTTTAAATTCTTCCATTAATCGGATAATTAGTTTTTCAAGGTGGATTAAAAGGGGTTAAAGTTTATATTATTAATGTTTTTATTGAGAACTCATACTTACAAGCAGGGGCGAATCCAGGCTCTTTGATCAATGAGATCAAATTTGAAATAATTAACAATTTTTCGCAAAAAAAAATTAAAAATATAATAAAATAGATTACAAAATTAAATAATGCCCAAATATTATTTATAGTAATATTTTTTGAAATTTCATTACTTAAAATTGTTGTATGATTGTCTCATTTTTATTAGTTACAAAAATCCACAAGTAATTACAAAAAAAAAACACATAAAAGTACAAAAAATCTCAAAATAATTGCTAAATTTATGAAATTATAAATAAAAAATTACAACATATCGAAATTTTATCTAAAGTCGAACTAGTGAGAAGAATTAGGTCAAGCCGCTAGACAAGAAACGAAGAGACAAAGTATTCTAGTGACCAAGGTAGTATATGATATGAACTTTGAATAATTTAATATACTACATCCAATCTAAAATTATATATACATTTTGACTTTTTAAAGTAAATTCGCGAAATCATAAATTCAAATTGAATTGATATAAATTCGTTCAAGTTTTGAAAACAACAAAGATAATAATTAATAGTTTTTTATAGTTAGTTTACAATTGTAATAACTGTTGTATTAAAACTAAATAACTTCATATCAATTTTGAATTTTAAGATTTTACAAATTGACTTTAAAATGTCAAAATGTATCACTAATTTTTGAACATAGATAGTATTTTTCAATTTAATCTATAAATTTTTTATTAAACACCCTAAAATTTTATTCTTCCCTGAAAATTTAATGAGGTCAATTGACCCCACTGCCCCTAACCTAGGTCCGCCACTACTTATAAGTCGAGACTCGTACACAGGTCGACCTGTGAAAAGGGTTATTTAGAGGCTGGATATACTGATAGGTGCAAAGCAAAGGCGGATCCACATTTGTTCCAAGTATGGGCGAATTTTTTTTTGCTGAAAACTGAAGTGAAGAGTTGAAACTTAGCAAGTTAGAGATCGAGGGTTTGAATACATTATACACCGTGTGTTTAGTTTTTTTTAGAGTAGTAATAGTTTAATTTTTTTTGCCCCTGTAAGTTTAACTTTTTTATAAATCTATCCCCTTAAGTTTTTTAAGTTTTATTTTTGACCCCGTCCTTATACCTATAAAAAAAATTAAAAATCCAGGCACTGCCTATTCTGCCATCTAAATAGATTCATCACTGGTGCAAAGGACGTCGAATCAGTGTACCCACATATATATTTGTGGAAGTAAATAAATGACATGTATATATACATATATATATATATATATGTATATATGTATGTAGATAGATATATCCATCTCCACACATATATGTAGATTGGGATGTTCAAACCATGGTTATCAAATCCGGAGTATCGGACCGTCGGTCCAACTGGTAAAAACTGGAACCGGTTGACTATTCAGTCCGGTTTGAATAAAAAAACTATTTTTTGTCAAAACTCGATCAAAACTGGTGACCCGGCGATTGGACCGGTCGACCTAGTGACCCAGTAACTAGGTCATTGGTTACCGGTTTTACCTCACTTTTTATTTTATTTTATTAAGCTTTTGAATTTGATTGAATGTATCATTGATTGAGTTTTGAGTTATGATCATGATTTAATATCTTTCTTTTCATATAGATTTAATATTTATTTGAATTGTATAAAGTAAACATTGTACAAATAGATTTAAATTTTTTTTACCGAATTTGATTGAATATATGTATCCTAAAGATGTTTATTATTTGTGCTTGATTTTATCACTCTTAAGTCTTGAGTTTTGAGTTATGATCATGATTTAATATATTTCTTTTTATATAAATTTTGTATATATTTGAATTGTATAAATTAAATATTGTACAAATAGGTTTAATATTTTTTTTGATAGAAAAATTGATTAATCTTTACACGTACGTTTACTAAATATTATATGAAATATATAATAATAATTAATATATTTAATTATTTATTACTATTTTCGTCCCATAATAAGTGCTTTTTAAACTTAAATCACACAAACCAATACACAAGCTAAAATGATAAAAATACCCTTAATATACTTTCTTTGTTTTGTTTGAGACTTTTTTTTATTGCCTTTTGGTCTCTCTTTCTCTTTTTTCAACCTTTCAACTTTCCAATAAATATGGAATAAATATCATTGGTTGCATAAGGGCACATATGAGAAAATATTGTAAAAATTGTATTAGAATTCTAACACATCACTTATTTTGGAAAAAAATATTAAGCCTAAAAAAGCACTTATTGTGGGACGGAGGTAGTATATATTAATGACGTCACTGAGTCATAACGGTCCGACCACTGGTATGACCAATGACTCATCCACCCGATAGTTTTTCCAGTTCAATAAACGGTCCGGTCTAAAAACATTGGTTCAAACAGGCAAAGGGGGATAAATATGAATGCCTGACAATCGAAATATTCTGAAACTATTGAGCTGTAGTGCAGTACGAACGGTTTCAGCGTACCGCACATCACGGCTCTTATATATATATATATATATATATATATATATTTGAACTTATATATGTATAAAATTCCTAAAAATTAGACAATTTTAATTATCTTATACACTTCTACACTTTTTGTTTGAGGCTAGAAATATTTCTAATTGAATTGTAATGGTTTGAGAATGTTGAAGTATTCATGAGCAAAATACTTCAAACCTAAAACTTGTTGTTTAATTTAATGTGATTATGTTAATGTCGTGTATGATTACTTATATATAAAGATGAATTTGATATATTGAATTAATATTACTATTAACTGTGTCAATTGATTTTAGAACTGAAACCAAACCAAATAAAATCGCACTGCAAGCTTTAAAACCGCACTACACAAATCACGAGCAATGTCATGTGCGGATTTTAGAATTGTGAAACTGTACCCAAGCGATTTCATGTGAGATTTGAACTTTTAACCGCTCCAAACTGCACTATGTTTTACATACGCTAATATATGCCAGTTTAAAATTTACATAATAAATTTTTGCATGTTCATGCCCATCTCTCCCTATGATAAATTTCAAGAATATCTTGTACTTTTAAAACAAATACTGGGTTGTAAATGTTAAAACACTGTAGAAACTTGTATATATGATAATTAATATATAATATTAAATAAAAAAGAGTTGGTAGAAAAAATTATATTATCACACTGTTGTTAAGAGACATCTTTGAAATCATCAACAACAATTAAAATAAATAATAAACAATCACTCACTATGCTTAATTGGTTTCATTCCAATTATTATACTCTATCTATTTTGAAATATAAGATCGCTTTTTACAAGTGGAAAATATGGAAGTATATTTTTGTAGGGCATTAGGAATATTTTTTCCAATGATATGTCTCTATAAACAGAAGTAAAAGAAACTTTCTTAGAAAAAGAAAATTAGCAGAGAAACAAGACAGAAAATTACGTTGATTTGTTATATGATACCTTCAAAACTAAAGGCATGCGTGAGAATATATAATATAATATATTGACCCATTTGTTACTTCATATATATAGCTCAATGTGAAAAACTTAACTATGGCCCTTGCCCGATATTTCAATGTGAAAACCTTTGTTGCTACGTATAGATAAATAGACAGATGCAAAAGTTTGAGGTTATAAACAAATTCCTTGGATCTATATATATATACATATCCCCTGTAACACCCCCTTTCCGAAATAGAAAGGGAGGTTACTCAAAACACAACAGAACTAAAGAAAATAATACTAAGGCTCTAAACCACAAAAGAATAGTATTTAAAACTAATAAATATCAATAATGTCAAACCAGAATAAATGCCAAACTGGCCCAAACCATAATTTAAAATAATTATTACAACTCTAAAGAAATTAATAAGTCCAGCCTAAATAGAATATTCCTAGACCATTGGATTGAAAGGAGCTCTCATCACACTTGCCCTTGATCCCCCTGATTACCTGCCGGAAGAAAAACACAGCATGAGCCAAACGCCCAGTACGGATATAGAATACAAGAATGATGAAACGAAATAACTAACTCAATAAATGAACTGAACTGAACTGAAACAACCAAAACTAACACAATAAAATAATAGGCTGAATCAAATGGCTGGGTGTTATTTCATACCGAGCTCAAAATAAAACAGAAATATACCTTGCCACACAGGCAAGGTCAAATAATGCCACACAGGCAAGTCACACACATTGGACCGCGAATCCAAATGTATGTAAAATCGGAAGGCGTGTTTGGCACAAACATCGCCACTCCGTAGAACAGAACAGAACAGAAAACTAGGGTCGACCCATACGCCTCCCACAACAAAACACCACATGGCCAACTCCCACCGGAGCACAAAACGGAGACGCCGTGGACTAATCACACCGCCACGGAAGGTGTCATGCCTCTCGTGCCAAGACGACATGCCTGTGGTACCCCCACAGGTGGTTATAGCTCAGGTATACCTTACGGTATGTTCTAACAAAAATATTATATCACAACACATGCGACATAACATCAACACAAAGGTTCTAACGTGTACATGTTAAATCGAACAAATCAACACGAGTCTCCAAAAATATTAACATGTACTTTCTACAAATATCGAAATAAATTCTAAACATGATATACTAGATCAAGAGTATAAACACGAGTTCTAAGGATCAATATTAAAACGAACAATCACATGAATTTGAGAACGAACGATCATGCGAAACAATAATAAATTTCGAAACGAGAAACAAAACGAACAAATTAAATTTAATAAGAGAATCGCTGAAGGAGTACAGAATCCGTACCTGAATTAAGCAATGTAATACCCAAAATTATATTCCAAAATAAAATTCCTTAAATTCCCTCCGTCTGATCTAATAAAATAAAATGAAACTTTATTACAATTTTAATCATTAACAACATAATACTGTCCAATTAGTTATTAATTAAATTTTACAACCTTTATTAGCAGAATGTTCAATTAGTTATTAATCATGTGATCCGACTTTTCTTATATATATATATATTATACCTCCGTTTTATATATATATATATATATATATATATATATATATATATATATATATATATATAATATATCAATTAGCAGAAAAGCTGGCGACAATTGCAGGCAATGATTCCTTTATACTTATTATGCACATGTATTACCATTGTAATATAATAGTTGCTCACGTTTTTGCCAAACCTTGATTGTCAAAATTGTTTTCCCTTTCCGAGCAACCACTGCAATGATTTCTCTCCTTCAGCCGCCTCCTTTCTTCTCTTGTTTGTATAGATATAATAAAGTAATTAGGTTTTGTTTATTATTTATATATTTTATTGTTTCTCCTAATTGTAATAGGATTTTAATATTTCACAATTATAAATTAGACCCAATAAATTTAAGGCCCAATTCTACTAAGTACATTTACCCATCACTTATTAATATTTATTAGCCCACATAAATTAAATAACTACTTTGACCCAATTAAAAATATTTAAACAGAAACTTTAAAAATGTTATTTATTTATTAAAATATTCGGGTATTACATCACCTACCCCTTAAAAAGGATTTCGTCCCCGGAATCAAAAGAAAAGAACGAACCTAATTATCAAAGAGATGCGGATACTCCGCTCGAATAGACTCCTCCATCTCCCATGTAGCTTCTCGCTCCGAATGGTTTCTCCACAAAACCTTAACAAACGGAATTGTCTTCCTCCTCATAACCCGCTCTTGACGATCCAAAATCGCCTCGGCTTGCTCCACACAAGTAAGATCATCACTAATCTTATCGAACGGATATTGCACCACATGCAACGGATGATATTTATAACTCCTTAACACCGACACATGGAACACATTGTGCACAGCTAGCTGTGGAGGCAAAGCTAACCGATATGCAACCTCACCAACCCTCTCCAGAATCTCGAATGGGCCAATATAACGCGGACTAAGCTTCCCTTTTAGACCAAATCGCCGAATACCCTTCCAAGGAGAAACTTTTAGGAACACATGCTCACCAGGTTCAAACTCTAAGGTCCTCCTATGCTTATCAGCATAACTCTTCTGCCGTGATCTAGCCGACTTCAATTTTTCCTTAGCCACTGCTACCTTTTCTGTAGTGATTTGAACTAACTCAGGCCCTTCAATGGCTCTCTCGCCAACCTCATCCCAACAAGTTGGTGCCCGACACTTTCTACAGTACAATGCCTCAAACGGAGCCATCCCAATACTCGCATGCCAACTGTTGTTATAAGCAAACTCAACTAAGCTCAAGTAATCATCCCAGTTACCCGACCACTCAAGTGCACAAGACCTCAACATATCCTCCAACGTTTGAATGATCCGTTCAGATTGCCCATCAGTCTGCGGATGGAAAGCAGTACTAAAGTTGAGCCGAGTACCCCAAGCTCGTTGAAACCCTTTCCAGAACCGTGAAGTGAATCGTGGGTCCCGATCCAAAATAATAGACACCGGAGTACCATGAAGTCTAACAATCTCCTGCTGGAATATCTGTGCCAACCTATCCACCGAGTAGCCCTCGTGGATGGCCAAAAAGTGGCCGATTTAGTCAACCGGTCCACCACAACCCAAATGGCATCATTCTTCCTGAAAGTCTTCGGCAAACCAGTCACAAAATCCATCGTGATATCTTCCCATTTCCACACTGGAATGTCTAACTGTTGCAGCAACCCACTCGCTCGTTGATGTTCTATCTTCACTTGTTGACAAGTGAGACACTTCCCAACATATTCAGCCACATCTCGCTTCATCCCATTCCACCAAAATTTTTCCTTCAAATCCCTGTACATCTTTGTAGAACCTGGATGAATAGAAAATGGCGAACTATGAGCCTCCGCCAAAATCGCCTCCCGAATGATTTGATCCGATGGTACACACAACCGCTCACCCAACCAAATCACGCCATGGTCATCAATACGAAAGTCGGGCTGCTTGCCCTCCTCCATATTCTGTGTCATACTCCACAATTCCCCATCTTCCTTTTGAGCTTCTTTAACCCGCGAGATAAGAGAGGGCTCCACTCGCATACCTGCCAAATGCCCATCTGAACCTTGGACATATAACTCCAACTCTAGTCGCTCCATATCCGAAATAAGATGAGGTTGTGAAATAAGAGCTGCTACACTTCCTGAACTTTTTCGGCTAAGAGCATCTGCAACCACATTTGCCTTCCCCGGGTGATACTGAATCCTCGCATCATAATCTTTTAGGAGCTCCAACCAACGCCTCTGCCTCATGTTAAGCTCTTTTTGAGTGAAAATGTATTTAAGACTTTTGTGATCGGTGAAGATATCACAAGTCTCTTCATACAAATAGTGCCTCCAAATCTTTAGAGCAAAGATCACCGCTGCCAACTCCAAATCATGAGTGGGGTAGTTCACCTCGTAAGGTTGAAGCTGCCTAGAAGCATAAGCAATCACCTTACCGTGTTGCATCAAAACACATCCCAAGCCTTTCTTAGAAGCATCACTATAAATCTGGAAACCTCCTGTCCCCGAAGGTAATGTAAGTATAGGAGCTGTCACAAGTCGTTTCTTCAACTCCTCAAAACTCTTCTCGCGCTCCTCATTCCACCCAAACTTCGTGCCCTTTTTCATCAATTGAGTTAATGGCAAAGCAAGCAAAGAGAATCCTTCCACAAATCTCCTATAATACCCTGCTAAACCCAAGAAACTCCTAATCTCTGTCACAGTAGTAGGTCTCGGCCATTTAGTGATAGCCTCAACCTTTCCAGGATCCACCTTAATGCCTTCAGCAGAAACAACGTGGCCCAAAAATGCAATCTGCTCCAACCAAAACTCACATTTAGAGAATTTAGCATACAATTTCTCCTTCTGCAAAATTTCCAACACTGTTCGAAGATGTTCTTCATGCCCCTCCCTAGACTTAGAGTAAACCAAAATGTCATCAATAAAGACAATAACATATTGGTCCAAGTACTCCTTGAACACCCGGTTCATCAAGTCCATAAACACTGCCGGAGCGTTAGTCAACCCAAATGGCATCACCAAAAACTCGTAATGCCCATATCGAGTACGAAAAGCGGTCTTAGAGACATCCTCATCTCTCACCCTCAACTGATGGTAACCCGACCTCAAGTCTATCTTTGAAAAATACTTCGCCCCCTGAAGTTGGTCAAACAAGTCTTCAATCCTCGGCAGTGGATACCGATTCCTGATAGTAATCTTGTTCAACTCCCTGTAGTCTATGCACAACCTCATAGACCCATCTTTCTTTTTCACAAATAAAACCGGAGCACCCCATGGCGAAACACTCGGCCGAATCACACCACGATCTAGCAGCTCTTGCAACTGCTCCTTTAACTCCTGCAACTCTAATGGTGCCATCCGATACGGCGCTTTAGAAATAGGTCCCGCACCAGGAATGAGCTCAATAGTAAACTCAACTTCTCGTTGCGGTGGTAACCCTGACAACTCCTCAGGAAACACATCGGGAAAGTCACGAACCACTGAAATATCCTCAATACGAGACTCGCCCTTAGAGGTATCCTTCACAAATGCCAAATACCCCTCACAACCCTTTGCCACTAACTTCCCAGCCTTCAAAGCTGAAATCAACTTCATCACTCTACTCGGCTGTGAACCCTGAAACACGAATTCTGGAGACTTCACATCTCCAAATATAACCTTCTTCGCCTGACAATCGATAGTGGCCTGGTGCTTATCCAACCAGTCCATCCCAAGAATAACATCAAAATCGTGCATACACATTGGAAGAAGATTAGCACTACGAATCTTATCCCCAAAACTGATCGGACACCCTCGATATAAATCAGAAATAATAACAGAAGTCCCCATCGGGGTAGCAATAGACATAACAGAATCTAAAGACCGAGATGGCACACCCAGGTGCCGAACAAAAGACTGAGCCACAACAGAATGAGTAGAACCGGTATCAAATAAAATAGAAGCCTCACGACTACCAACTAAAAGAGTACCAGAAACAGTACCTGGCGCACCTGCCGCCTGATTATGTGTCAAGGCAAACACTCGACCACCTTGACGCTGACCACCATTGCCACCATGATCACCGCCTCCACCATTGCCACGTGGCCCGGTACAATCTCTAGCCATGTGACCCATCTGTCCACACAAGAAACATGCACCGGTAACTCTATGACACTGTCTCCCCGGATGATTAGCCCCACACATGGCACAAGGAACTATCGGAATAAGATTTGGGTTACCCCCACCAGCTGGTCCCGGATAACGACCCTGATTCTGCCCCTGCTGACGATTTTGCCCTTGCTGCGGATTCTGTCCATACCAAGGTAGCTGAAGCTGACGATTCTGTCCTTGCTGAGGCATCTGCTGATTACCCCTGTTCTGATTTTGACCACGCCACTGCCCTTGCTGGACACCACGGTTTTTATTCCACTGACCACCTTGATTTCTCCCATGCTGACCCGAAGCTTGACCCGGCTGGTCATCTCTATCCCTCTTCCGATTCCCTTCCGGTTTTGAAGACCGAAAGTCCTGTCGCTCCATCTCAATGTTCTTGGCCGCATTAGCCACAGCCGATACATCCGTAAACTTGGTGTTAATGAGATGTTGCCGATACCTATAATGAATCTGCCACTTGAATTTCTCCGCCTGTTCCGCTGCAGTCCCTGCAGAGGTTCCCGCAAAACCTGCCAACCTGGTGAACCTCGTCATAAAATCCGTGATGGACTCATCATCTTTCTGCCGAATAGACAGATACTCTCTAGTATAGGCCTCTTTATCAGCAGCTGGAAAGTACTGCTGATAAAAGACCTCACAAAACTCCGCCCAACGAAGTGTTTCCACGTACCCATCACCCTTGGTTGTCTTCAGCGCTTTCCACCACCTCTGTGCATCCCCCTCCAGCTTATAAGCAGCAAGCAACACTCTCTGATTATCTGAGCAGCCCAACACATCAAAAATCTTCTCTAGGTGTGCAATCCAATTCTCCGCATCAATTGGAGTTGGAGCTGAACTGAAAGACTGTGGCTTCTGCTTCTGAAACCTCTCCAACCATACGTACATTGGAACCACCTGCTGATCAAGACCATCCACATTCCCTTCCTCTTCGTTTACTTGTGGACCATTATTTCCCGAGTTCCCCTGCTCAGGAATTTCTGGCGGCTGTTGCATTGCCTGTACCACCTGTGCCACCAACTGCGGTAAAGCTTGATTAACCGCCTGATTCACCAAGGCAGCCAATTGAGCATTAATCTGGTCATTAGGTTGCTCATCGGGATGACCATCACCTCTTCCCCTATTGTTACCTCGCCTCCCAGCAACTCTAGCGGATCTACGAGCCATCTAATAACAGATCAACGAATATCAGCAAAATAGATTAGAGACAGATTTGAATATAGCTGAATAGAAAATCAAACTGAACAAAACCTAACCCATAATTCTACCCATAACTCACAGATCAAACCTAAATAGGTTTTCTACAAGAAAGAACCTAAGCTTTGATACCAACTCTGTAACACCCCCTTTCCGAAATAGAAAGGGAGGTTACTCAAAACACAACAGAACTAAAGAAAATAATACTAAGGCTCTAAACCACAAAAGAATAGTATTTAAAACTAATAAATATCAATAATGTCAAACCAGAATAAATGCCAAACTGGCCCAAACCATAATTTAAAATAATTATTACAACTCTAAAGAAATTAATAAGTCCAGCCTAAATAGAATATTCCTAGACCATTGGATTGAAAGGAGCTCTCATCACACTTGCCCTTGATCCCCCTGATTACCTGCCGGAAGAAAAACACAGCATGAGCCAAACGCCCAGTACGGATATAGAATACAAGAATGATGAAACGAAATAACTAACTCAATAAATGAACTGAACTGAACTGAAACAACCAAAACTAACACAATAAAATAATAGGCTGAATCAAATGGCTGGGTGTTATTTCATACCGAGCTCAAAATAAAACAGAAATATACCTTGCCACACAGGCAAGGTCAAATAATGCCACACAGGCAAGTCACACACATTGGACCGCGAATCCAAATGTATGTAAAATCGGAAGGCGTGTTTGGCACAAACATCGCCACTCCGTAGAACAGAACAGAACAGAAAACTAGGGTCGACCCATACGCCTCCCACAACAAAACACCACATGGCCAACTCCCACCGGAGCACAAAACGGAGACGCCGTGGACTAATCACACCGCCACGGAAGGTGTCATGCCTCTCGTGCCAAGACGACATGCCTGTGGTACCCCCACAGGTGGTTATAGCTCAGGTATACCCTACGGTATGTTCTAACAAAAATATTATATCACAACACATGCGACATAACATCAACACAAAGGTTCTAACGTGTACATGTTAAATCGAACAAATCAACACGAGTCTCCAAAAATATTAACATGTACTTTCTACAAATATCGAAATAAATTCTAAACATGATATACTAGATCAAGAGTATAAACACGAGTTCTAAGGATTAATATTAAAACGAACAATCACATGAATTTGAGAACGAACGATCATGCGAAACAATAATAAATTTCGAAACGAGAAACAAAACGAACAAATTAAATTTAATAAGAGAATCGCTGAAGGAGTACGGAATCCGTACCTGGATTAAGCAATGTAATACCCAAAATTATATTCCAAAATAAAATTCCTTAAATTCCCTCCGTCTGATCTAATAAAATAAAATGAAACTTTATTACAATTTTAATCATTAACAACATAATACTGTCCAATTAGTTATTAATTAAATTTTACAACCTTTATTAGCAGAATGTTCAATTAGTTATTAATCATGTGATCCGACTTTTCTTATATATATATATATATTATACCTCCGTTTTATATATATATATATATATATATATATATATATATATATATATATATATATATATATATATATATATATAATATATCAATTAGCAGAAAAGCTGGCGACAATTGCAGGCAATGATTCCTTTATACTTATTATGCACATGTATTACCATTGTAATATAATAGTTGCTCACGTTTTTGCCAAACCTTGATTGTCAAAATTGTTTTCCCTTTCCGAGCAACCACTGCAATGATTTCTCTCCTTCAGCCGCCTCCTTTCTTCTCTTGTTTGTATAGATATAATAAAGTAATTAGGTTTTGTTTATTATTTATATATTTTATTGTTTCTCCTAATTGTAATAGGATTTTAATATTTCACAATTATAAATTAGACCCAATAAATTTAAGGCCCAATTCTACTAAGTACATTTACCCATCACTTATTAATATTTATTAGCCCACATAAATTAAATAACTACTTTGACCCAATTAAAAATATTTAAACAGAAACTTTAAAAATATTATTTATTTATTAAAATATTCGGGTATTACATCCCCACTCGTATGACCTTTATTCGACAACACATGTATATATATATATATATATATATATATATATATATATATATATATGATGTTCATCCAAATTCGTGGTTGAAATTTTTTCCACAAAAGAGATTCCTTGATCAATGATTCAATGTCATTATTACATGTGGAATATGTTTCTACAACTTTTTAATTTATTGGTTGTCATATCAATCACCTATCCAGAAATTTTATCAAGAGGGGTCATTTTTATAATTAAAGATAATTATTTTTTTTTTGACAAATTTCATGAAAAAAATTAGCTTTTCCACTATAAAACCAATATGATAGCAATAGCATGGATCATTCCTTGAAATAATCCAAATAATATTTAATATAATTCAAGAAATATAGAGTTCATTATAAATATATTGAAATCATTACAAAATAATTTTTCGCAATCCAATTTCTTAATTTTTTTTACAATCGTTTTGTTTTCAATTGTATCAAATACATCTTTTTTTAATGTAAGCCATCATTTATCGGCTCTTAAGGAAACTCGAGTCGAGGACGTTCACTAGTTTCGAGATTCTTAAAATAACTGTGATTATTTTTTTTGCATCCTTTTTTAAAAAAAGGCAAACGTAAATACACACATACAAAAAATACAATCGAATACAATTAATAAATGAAAAATAAGAGTCCTACTCCTAAAAAAATATACTCCATATATACTCCATATATATTATATATGTTAAAATAATTTAGGACAAATATGCTCAATTTCATATCAATTATTCATAGTATATTTAATTTTATATGTAAATTAATAAATAAAATCAATTTAAGACAATATGTTGGACAAATTAGATGATGAGAAAAACCTAAAATTTAGTGAAAATTTAAAATAAAGAAAAATATCATAGAATTTGAGAGAAATTGAATATCATAGAAAAAAAGCATTAGCATAGTCAGGGCCGGTCCTTCAGTTAAGTCAATTAGGCAATGGTTTGAGGCCCCAAAATTGAGAAGGTCCCTAAATTTTAATAATTCTTATATTAGAACTCATTAAAAAAGCTCAAATATTTTTTCCAAACAAATCAGCAAGATCGAGAAAATTAATTATAAAAGTTTGATAAATAATTTTGCATCTATAAAAGCAAGAAAATTGAAATTTTAATTTTAAAAAAATCATAAATATTAATTTATTTTAGTATTGAATGGTTAAAAAAAAAAAACCACAATTTAAGATTTGGGTTGAGGCCCCCAAAAAGTTTGGGCCGGCCCTGAGCATAGTTACAATTTACAATTTTTTCAGTTAAATTTTGTACAAATTGTAAGTATTTTAACCTGAGACTCCTATTTTGTACAAGTTGTAAATACTTGTATATTTTTTTTAGAATGGTCACACTTTACTATAGTACCCTTACTAGTTAAAGTTTTTAAGAATTTACGGATGGTGACTTGACCATACCCTTGCCCCCTACTAAATCCGCCCTTATCACTGATCTTATAAAATGATTTCCTACCCACCTCATTCTCGACTGGGACTAAAATTTGATAACACACATAAAATTTATATCACCGCAAAGATTAATAATTTATAGATTTTTTAAATAAAAAATTTAATTTTAATTATATTTATAATAATACATACATAAAAATTAATCATATTTTAACAGCATGATTAAATTAAAAGATAAATAATATATATATATATATATATATATATATATATATATATATATATATATATATATATATATATATACAAAGCACAAAGATATATATTTTAATTATATAATATATAATAAAATAATTAATATATAGCTATTCAGAATTGGGACAGGGACAGGGACGGGGACGGGACGGACGGGAATTAGGAGGGGGAAGTAAATACTACTAACATTGAGATGTATGTACGTTCATTGATTATGCATAATACTCCCTTATAAATTTTTTTAAAGTTGTGAATAAGCATTAAGAAAATATATGTATATTATTAAATATAATATTAAATATTTATATTATTTTTATATTAGAAAAAGATATTGTTATTTATTGAACAAAAAATAATGAGAGAACCAAAGTTATATTTAATACTTGAAATAATATTAAAAACTAAGCAATTAATGCTTACTTGAAAATATAAAACGTTATATATTAAGTGACAATTTTTTTTTTAAAACGTCTTATATTAAAGAACAGAAAAAGTACAAATTACCTCTTACGTATAGCCTAGTACAGTTGTAACGCATTTTCATATATTCTCGGGCCCTCCCTGTAACACTTGTTCTACCGACCGACCGAGCTAGCTAGCTTGCTCCTAATTCCTAATTCTCATGCAATGTAAGAGTTTTATTTGTAAAATTTTCAGATATTTAAAATACATTTTTATTATATATATATATATATATATATATTGTCAAAAATAATAAGTTATTATATTGAAATTATGAGGATAAATTTAAGAATATTATATTATTTGGTACTAATATTTATAAAAAAAAGTATTTTTTTTAAAAAATCCATAAGTAAGACTTGTTTTTAATATGAAACAGAAAGTTCAATATATCACTACCCTATATATATATATATATATATATATATATGTTGGTCGCTTTCGCGATCACTAAACTTGCGCAAGTATACGCGGTCTAACAAGAATATAGTGATAAGAAAAAGTCGATTCCACGAGAACTAGATCCTAAAATATACCAAGCATTGACCTTATATATCGCTTAGGTCAGGTCTAAACAGGATAAATAAGAAGATTTGTAATTAAACTAGTTAAAACTAATTATCAAAGCAAGTAAATGGATAAAGATAGGTATCAAAGGCAATTCAAGCTAAGATTATAATTTCACCCCACACTAGCATTCTGTCAAACACTTGGTGTGCTATGTTTCATCAAATATCATAACCCTCTCTCTTTGGTCTAAATGGTCACGGCGGATTGTCGACCGAGAACTCACAAGTACTCACACTTCTCTTCCGAGGTATGTATGAGCATATCCTCTTTAATCCACCCAAAAGGGAATAGAAATAGAGGAACATCCAAGCTAGGTGAATAACCACACATTCCTATACAAATTATCCTTAACAAATAATTAAGCAAAGGTTCTTGATAGGTCACACATGGCATATAGTTATATTCCTATCCTATAGACAAATCATGCAGTCCATACAGACAATTCATAAACACATGTCAACATATAATGATCTTAATCAATGATTCATTTTCAATTCTCATAGAATACCAAACAATCACTAATTCCTTAGCAAATTGTACAATAAGCATATATATTGAACTAACCCATATGGTGCCAACCAAAAAGATAAAGTAAATCAATTCAAATAGACAAAGGGTTCTATTACAATCTTAGAGCCAATATTTAGTTCATAGCTAGTAAACTAAACAAAAGTAGCAACATATACAACATCTATAACAAAATCAAAGGAAATACTAGAGAAGAATAAACTCTGTCAAAACTTCTTCAACCTCCAAGAACTCTTTTTAATTCTCCTTTCAAATCGTTGTTGCTATGCCGCTCTTGAGCTCCAACGAATCCCCATCTATCCTTACCTATATGTACAAACTAAGCTAAGTTAAAAAAACGAAGAAAGTGAAGGAAATGGCTTCCAAGCTTCTTTCTATTCTAGAGTATTATCTAGAAGAAAACTCTAATAAAAGAAGTTTTATATCTATGGAGAAGGAGGAAAGAGTCAGCTCCCTTCAAAATGACAGCCCATATGATATATATATATATATACATCCACCAGCTGCTAGGTCATTTCCAAAAATATTCATCTGAAAACAAGAGTTGGCGTTGCGGCGCCATTAATTTAGCCTTGGCAGCGCTGGCATAAAGGCACCATCATTAAGTTGGCGCTGTGACGCCAAATTGGTGACGGATAGGAGCACCGCGGCGCTGCCTATGCCGGGAACTTAGAGGCCGTCTAGTGTTGCGGCGCCAAATTTGCACGAGGAAGTGGCGCTGCGGCGCCAGGTCTGTTAAAATGGCCTTTTTTACCCCTGAAAGTTGGAAATGACCTGTAAATTCCTACAAAATATATATTAAACAAAGTAATAACAAAACAATATAAAAGCAATATAACCAAATAAAAACAGGCATCTTCTTAAGTATAAAAGTAGTCGATTCGCGGGTATGAATCCCACTTAATAAATACCCCCAAACTTAAGCCTTTGTTTGTCCTCAAGCAAAAATACGATAAACATATTATAAAATTAACTATACTACGAATCAGAATAACTACTATGTACCTGCATTGCAGCCTCAAGGATAAAAATAGCAATTTCAAAGCAGAAGCAAAGCAATAAAAACGGCTCGATCAAAGTTATAGATTAAATTGCTACTGATCCATATCCATACGTGTGTGAATACCAACTATTCTAATCAGCTATAATTCAAAAACATAGACAAATTGCCCAAAGGAAAATGCTTACTCAATACGCTCAAGCTACGTCCAGACTTCAGAATAAGACACAAATGCAAGAACAAACCACCCGACATTAGCATAATAACGGCTAGACTTGACTTGTGCAAAATTCAGCTATCTTAGGCTGAGTTACCCATGTAACGAATTTTTGATCAGTGGCTCCCAAGCCAGACGACTTTAGGGCACTAGGCGTAGAAAACCCCTCAGAATCTAATAATCCAAGTAAAACTAATCACATAGTCAAACTTAAGCCAAACTAGAATTTTCTTTTTCGTTATAAATTTCAATGCAACCTTACGAATGACCGTGCAATGTCTAATCACCTTAGGCTATTCAGAGTCACCCATGTAGCGAATTTTTGATCAATGGCTCCCAAACCAAATGACTTTAGGGCATTAGGTGTAAAACACTGTGACGCCCCCAGAATTGGTCCAATCAACCCAACCCATTCTGAGTCGACAAATACATGGTACAGAATCTAAATACAATTTTTTATATCAAACAGTCGTGCAAAATACGACCACACAACTGTGAGTGTCAATACAGACATGTACAAAATATTAACATTCAAACTAAGTCCTCATTACATTTATTATCACACTATTTAAAAATATATATATAGTGACGACTTCTACATCTCTAACTCGGACCATTACTCCATTCCCCTACTAGTATCCGCAATATTCTCATTTCCTGAAGAGAACAATGGAAGAAAGGGGTGAGCTCAAATAGTCAGTAAAGAATATTATGACTAAGATAATAAAGAATAAATTATCGTTAGTCTTCAACAAATCAGATAAAATATTATGGACAATAAGTTTTAGATCAACAACTGCAGCGGAAATAACAATTCATTAGAAGAGTTAAGTAGATAATGATGTCTACTATCTTTTATGATTTAAAGTCCATCATCAATATTTTATCCCTGTAACATCAATCAATATATATCTCGAATCAAATATTCATCTTTGCACTACAGGCTAAAGATATTCATTTGTATCACCAGTGGTCATGTTAATCTCAACATCTGTCCATCTTTGCACTACGGGCCAAAGATATTCATCAAGTAATCATCTTTGCACTACAGGCTAAAGATATTCATCAAATAATCATTCATCTTTGCACTACAGGTCAAAGATATTTATTTGTATCATCATTTAAGACTGAGGATGATAAAAAATAATATAAAAACGAATCCAGTGAGATAAATGACAAAAATTAGGGATTCGTAATTTAGTTTATCCAAGTTCATGAATACTCCGTAATAATCAATTGTGGAGCGAAATTCAAGAATGAAGTTCAAAACTTGGATCCAATCAAAGATAAAAAAAATATTATATTTTTTTTACCGTGAATAGTAACTCGTGAATAGTAATTTGTCATGAAAAGACAAAAATTTCATAACAAGTTCAGATCAATATTCCAGTGAAATAATAATTCGTACGAGTATGAATGAATATACGAAACTGTAATTGGATTTTCACCCGTCATGCGGTAATCCGCGTAGACAGATCATTTCCACAATTTAATAGAAATGAATACGAAGGGTGATTCACCACGCATGCGGTAATCCGCGTAGACAGGTTATTCTCACAGATTATTAAGAAATTGAATGAATACAAAAGGTTTTCACCAGGCATGTAGTAATTCGCGTAGACAGGTTACTCCCACAGATCAATAAAGAATGAATACGAAGGGTTATTCATCATGCATGCGATAATCCGCGCAGACAGGTTACTCCCACAGATCAATAAAGAATAGAGTAACAACCCTTACGAGTATTGAAAGAAAATAACATTATTTAGGAATATAAAAGAAATAATACCCCTTACCTCAGTAGAAGATTGGATACTGAAATAGTGTAGTAGCAGAATACTCTTATTCTTTCTCTCTTTATAATTTTTTTCACTATTATAACTTTGCTCTTCAAGAATGGTGAGAAATGAATGAAATTAGCTTGCTATTTATAGGCTAGAAAAATATTGGTTAATTACACTTTAGTACCTCCATCTTTGCCTAAATTTTTAATTTAGTCCCTCAAGTTTATAAATCTTGCACCTCCACCCCTGCAACTACCCACCAACTATTTATTATCCACCAATAAGTGGGTCCCACATGTTAACCACCCATTAATTGCTCATTTATCTGATTAATTCTCCGTTTGGTCAATTTAACATCCGAAAATCAACTATTATCGAAATAAATGTCGATTTTACTAACATTAATATTTTTAACACAATAAAAATATTTTTATCAACCATTCATTAATTATTATTTAAATTAATATTACAGAATCACAATAATGACAACCATGTCATTCCCAGAAAAGAGGGGGCCTTCCGATAAAGATTTTTTTTTATTGGCGTGCAATTAACTAACCCCTTTCCTAGACAGAACTTTCTAGACATTGTCAATAATGTTATCTAATAATATCATTTAAATAATATAACTGACCATTATTGATTTAATAATGTAAAATATTGTGCAGATGATACAGTGACAATAATTGAATCAATAATATGATATACTGTGCAATAACTACTGTAGCAATTATTGAATACTAAGTGACTTCTTACGTAAGCATCAATAATCAAAGATATTGTGCAGTACCGTGTGCTATTTTGCAACAACGCGTATTATTGTATTTTTGTCACCGGGTATTTTAACAGTTTAACAGTAAAAGTTTTACCGTAAAAATGTTATTTCTGTCGCTTTCTATATCCGATAATTATTTTGTTGTGGGGTCCACCAATGATTGCGCTGTCGTACGAATATTCTCCGATAAAAGAATATTCCCCGACGCGACGAATATGTTATGACCACTTGCTTACTTTGTAAAATTTGCACATTCCACCCATAACTTATCACATTTATCAAATCAACACCTTACTATTTCAAAATAATATATAGAGAAAATTAAATCTTTATTCATAAAAATTGGGGTCTTACAAACACCCCTAAGGATCTATTAACTCGAGTAACAAAGGCCACGTAATTAAACTTGGTCAACTCAGGCTAGTTCATTATTATTATTATTATTATTACATTTTTTTTATACATTTATGCTATTAGACCTTGAATGTGTCCGAACTTGCATAAGGATCTAAATCTTACTATATCGACTCACTTAAGTTCGCAAGAGCTAAAGCAAAAAAAAAATTCCTTACAAATTACCAATTAAGTCCAACATGAAACACAACTAATTATCACAGTTGGTACGTGCTCGAAGGGTAGAAAAGATCAACAGCAGTATTCACTAGAAAGCAATCTAATATTTATTCACTTGCTTGACCATTTTGACAAAGCCATGACGCATATATCATTGGCCACAATCAAAAATTTTACTAAATATAACCCTCCAATCATATAAACATTTAAAAATAGGGTTCTAATCTAACATGGATATTATCATAGCACAAAAAGATAGCTAAACATCCATTTATACTAATAAAACTGTAACATGGATAGAAAAATAATAAACAATATTCCACAACGATCCATGCAATCCAAAAACTGATAATAATATTCATAACTGCAAGTAATATAACTTTGCAGCTCAAAACTACAAATAAAACAGAAATAAACGTGCTAATGGCATCCTAACATGATATCAAAAGCAGATAAAGGATAGCAATCTAAAGCTGCTACACCCCGAAACTTGAGATGGCCAATGCCCTCATTGACTGGATATGGAGAAAGGAGGTGGTAATTTGCATCCTCTTCAAGGATCCTCTGCAGGTGGAGATGGTGGTGGGAAGGGTGGAAAAACAGAAGGCTTTGAAAATTCATAGAATGTGCCAAGATTCTCGCCTCCATAAAATGTATAGATGCCCTCCATAGTGTTGGCGAGACCAGCCTGATAGTGCATCATAATGTCTTGTCTTTGTGCTAGAGCAGCTATGTTCCTCGCTTGTCTCTGCGCAATCTCAGTCTGATTTTGCTGTAAGAGGGCGATAGAAGCAAGAATGTCAACCCCTAGTCCCTGTGAAGATGACCCCGTCTCTGGCCCTTGAGAAGTTTCAGCCTCAGTCTTAATTAGCGATGGAGAAAACGGCCCACAAATAACTGATATGGGCGGCACTGTGATCTCATCAAATCCCCAATGAATCCCTGCTCGCATGCAAAATCGGGTGATCAATGACGGATGTGGAAGTTCAGAAGACGTGTTTGTCATGATCGCCCGCTGGATGGACTCACAAATTATAACACCAATATCAATGTCCAATGTAGTGACAATATCGAACAGTAGGATAGCTCGTTCTCTAGTCACGTCGGTGAGATGACGAGTAGGAAAAAGATTGGCACACATAAAAGTATACCATGCCATTGGAATTAAGTGCGCTATGTGGAAAGCTAATTTCTTCGCCCGACAATGCACAGACTGTCCATGTGGTTCTGGGTATGCAAAGCCGCTGGATAATATCATTTAAAACGTAGCCGCAATACCCTGATTTAGGGTAGTCAACTCCATCATAATTCGGTGTCCCGAAATAAGCATTGATGGCCTGACTATCGTACGCCACTTGCTGACCTCGGACCTTAATCAAGGCGGGACCATCGTTGCTTACATTAGCATAAAATTCATGCACCACTGGAACAACGGCCGACTCAGGTTGTTTAGTGAAATTTATCCATTTTCGCTCATAAATCATCGCCCGTAAGTCGCCGTCTTGAGGATGGTCCGGCAGAAACCCTCACTCAGGCACAAGGTTTCTTGTGACGAAGTCATGATTGTGCCTCATCCACACGTCTTCACTGACAAAATTTGGAAGCAATGTTAAGCCTCTGGCGCCTGGTAGTCATTTTCAGAATTTCAAGCAAAAGTCCCAACAAAACCCAAGTTATTGGCCCAATTAATTTTCAATGCAAGACTTCACTTGAATACCACAAAGTAAACTCCACTGACAACCCAGTAATTTCGTGCAGAAACGAGCCAAAAATTCTTCCAAATCTCTTTGAGGAGTTTTCACAAACACCTGGCGTGCACTTCTCAAGCCCTATTCAGATAGCCCCTTGTTTATACTAGCTTAAAATCCTAATTTCCCTCAGTGGAAACTCAACAACCCAAGTAGAAGAAAAAGATAACCCAACAGAAACAAATATCAAAACTCAACTCAAAAGCCTTGTAGAGAGAGATTTCGATGTACCTTAAGAACTTGAGAACCCTAGTTTGAAAACCCTTGAGTGGAGATCTCAATTGCTGAAATGGAAGAACCACAATCGGAATTGAGGCTTAAGTTAATGAATTGATTTGCTATTGGGTAGGAGAAATTTGTGCCTTGGAAATCTCTTGGGAGGCTAGGGCTGTTCTGTTGAGAATGATGGGGGAGAATGGCTTCAATTGCCGAGCTTTGCTTGTTTTTAAAAATAGATTTTCGATACTGGCGCTGCGGCGCTGAGGCGCTGACTTTTGTTCTTTGGCTGGCGCTGCGGAGCTAGGTATGCAAGGTTTAAGAATTGATCTGGCGCTGCGGCGCTGATTTTTATTCTTTGAGTGGCGCTACGGCGCTAGGTATGCAGGGTTTTCGAAGACTCTTGGCGCTGCGGCGCCATCTTTTGGCCTAACACTGGCACTGCAGCGCCAGCTCTGCAACTTTGAAAAATTTCTAAAACTTTTCATGTATTAGCAATAACCAATTAGCACCTAAAAACAAAAATTCCTATAAAAACTAAAAACTTATATACAAACATATATACAGCCTACTATGCTATACAAACAGGAGAATATACTATAATAGTACTAAATTAGTATGTAATGAAGGAAATGCAATATTCACAAACATAAAGAAGAAAAATAAAAAGGTGATACTGAGATGGATGTAGCCTCCCCATCGAGCACTTGTTTTACAGTCGACAGCCCGACTTTTCATGGTTACTCTCAGTCGGGCTCATAAGCATAGAAAATCTTTTCATGCCGCCTCTTTGTCTTTTCTTTGATTAGCTTGGCGGACATGGACAATTGGCGAGCCTCGTACTTTACTTCATCCAATGGCACGAACAACCGCTCTGAACTCGAATTATCCACTAATTCACCTCTTTTATCATAATGGAAGCGTTCATCATACACAAGCGAGTCCCTTGGAATTGCCACAAATTCGAGCGTGATTCTAGCCTTTTCATTTTTGTTAACCATACACTCAACCATGATCATCTCCATTTCTACCTCAGAACTCTCCTGCTGGTCCATAAGCACATCAACCTCTTCCTCAACAACTTCGTGAGACTTGTTGTCTTTTCCTTGCGTATCCACTCTGTATTGCTCCCTTGCCTCCTCGTTGTGATCAGTAACGGGCGGTAGATTGCTTTTGTGGCAGATTCATGATAGCATTGACAATTTTCCTCATTTGTATCTCGAGGTTTCTCAATGATGCTTCTTGGTTTGTCATCCGAACTTCATTCTGCTCTATGAATTTGGATAGGAGATTCTCAAGCCTTCTCTCATCTTCATGTTTAAAGGTCATGGGAAGAACCTCCTCCAAATTAGAAGCATACTCATTCGGCGGCGGAGATTGCTATTCAAATTCTGTCTGGTAGAAGAAATTGTGATCATAATACTGCTCTTGACTATCGTCCCAAGAGTGTGAATACTCTTGACAGTTTGGATGAACGTAAGTTGGTTCATTGTCAGCTTGACCCTGACAGTAGGTATTCTGAGGAGTTTGACACTCAAAATCATTAGCGCTTCTTGAGAGATTTGTGATCTGTTCTTGCAAACGCTAAAGTGTTCCTTCCGAACTGGATTGTGTCGTCTTCTCATAAGACCATTGAAAGTTTTGCTGAACCATAACTGAAATTACTCAAAAACAAAAACAAGTGAAATACAAATATAAGAATATAAAAGTTCAAAACAAGACAAAATTGATTGAAATCAATTTTGGACAATAATAGAATAAATAGTTCCCCAGCAACGGCGCCAAAATTTGTTGGTCGCTTTCGCGATCACTAAACACACGCAAGTATACGCGGTCTAACAAGTAATACAGTGATAAGAAAAAGTCGATCCCACGAGGAACTAGATCCTAAAATATACCAAGCATTGACCTTATATCGCTTAGGTCAGGTCTGAACAGAATAAATAAGAAAATTTGTAATTAAACTAGTTAAAACTAATTATCAAAGCAAGTAAATGGATAAAGATAGGTATCAAAGGCAATTCAAGCTAAGATTATAATTTCACCCCACACTAGCATTCTGTCAAATACTTGGTGTGCTATGTTTCATTAAATATCATAACCTTCTCTCTTTGGTCTAAATGGTCACGACAGATTGTCGACCGAGAACTCACAAGTACTCACACTTCTCTTTCGAGGTATGTATGAGCATATCCTCTTTAATCCACCCAAAAGGGAATAGAAATAGAAGAACATCCAAGCTAGGTGAATAACCACATATTCCTATGCAAATTATCCCTAACAAAGAATTAAGCAAAGGTTCTTGATAGGTCACACATGGCATATAGGTATATTCCTATCCTATAGGCAAATCATGCAGTCCATACAGACAATTCATAAACACATGCCAACATATAATGGTCTCAATCTATAATTCATTTTTAATTCTCATAGAATACCAAACAATCACTATTTCCTTAGCAAATTGCACAATAAGCATATATATTGAACCAACCCATATGGTTCCAACCAAAGAGATAAAGTAAATCAATTCAAATAGACAAAAGGTTTCATTACAATCTTAGAGTCAATATTTAGTTCATAGCTAGTAAACTAAACAAAAGTAGCAATATATACAACATCTATAACAAAATCAAAGGAAATACTAGAGAAGAATAAACTCTGTCAAAGCTTCTTCAACCTCCAAGAACTTTCTTCAATTCGCCTTTCAAATCGTTGTTGCTATGCCGTTCTTGAGCTCCAAGGAATCCCCATCTATCCCTACCTATATGTACAAACTAAGCTAAGCTAAAAAAAACGAAGAAAGTGAAGGAAATGGCTTCCAAGCTTCTTTCTATTCTAGAGTATTATCTAGAAGAAAACTCTAACAAAAGAAGTTCTATATCTATGGAGAAAGAGGAAAGAGTCAGCTCCCTTCAAAATGGCAGCCCATATAATATATATATACATCTACCAGCTGCTAGGTCATTTCTAAAAATATTTATCTGAAAACAGGGGCTGGCACTGCGGCGCCATCAATTTAGCCTTGGGCACGCTGCAGCGCTGGCATAACGGCACCGTCATTAAGTTGGCGCTGCGGCGCCAAATTGGTGAATGATAGTGATAGAAGTGTGCATACAAGCCAATCATGTATGATAATAAAGCACATACTTTGTAAACAATCTTATTTATTTATTAATAAAATATTCATTTAAGGCATATAATTATCTACATGGTGCTGTTTTTATAATATGTAAATAACCCAGAATCATGATGAGATCATGATAATGAGATCTAAATTCTTAGAAAGCTTAAAAACTAAAATAGTTCCCAATTGTGGGATTACTAAAATGGGAATTAGTAAATCTGGATAGATTGGTACATATGTTGCTTTGCTCATTGGATGAGGATGACTGATCTCATGGTCATTTGTGTGGAGACACTAAAGCAAGTATGTAGGTGCTTATTGGAGAATAAGTTCACTGAACGTGACTCGCTATGGAATACCTAATGGAGTTTTACTCGCCTGTCAATAGGAATTCCTAATGTGATAGTAGTACAAGTGATCCTTGGACTTGAGATCATTATAGTATCTTGTATGTAACAAATTATACTTTGACTAATTTTTTAAGGCCTTTTAAGGCATATATAGGGTATGCTTGGGTATAATGAGTTACATATAGAGATAATGAATGATCAATAAAGAATCTACCACCTCTAGTAAAAGAGGAGATATATCCTATGTGATTCGTTAAATGACAACCCAGGAATCCTTGGCCAAGGTAGAATGAAATTAGAAAGAGGTTTCTAATTTGCATTATTTGGAGTTGTGCATTTTCTAATCGAAATACATATGATTAAATAAATTAAGACTTGACAGTAAATCCATGTCTTATATTTAATTGGGACATTGTATGGTGGAAGGATTGAATTGTACGGTAACTATTAACTCACAGGTTCTTTTATGATTAATGTTGAAATTTATATTATCTAGAAAGTCGTTGATCGCTAGGGAGGCTTATCCCTATTGTAGAATAAATGTTATTTATTTAAATAGATTATTAGTTTAATTTATTTATTTAAATAAGATTAGAATTGCTCTAATTGATTTATTCATAACCGGCTTAATATGGAGAACCTAAAGGGTCACACCATAAAAGGAAGAAGAATTATTTAAGAAGAAAATGGCATGATAGTAATAATGCATTAAGTATAATTAATTTAATCTATGGTGATAGAATAAATTAAATAGCTTAATGTTTATTATTTAATATTTTAGAAATATTAAATATAAATCAATAAGAGGAGTCTTATTAATATTATTATTATTATTTTAATTCTAAATGAGTTTAGGAATTAATATAATATCAGTACTCTCTCTCAATCTTAATAAAGATTAAGATATAAATTAATTAAAAGTATTTAATTAATTAAATAAAACTCTATTGTAATTGAATTAGGAGGGTTAACCTAATATCTATATAAGAGAGTCTTATATCAGAAATAAGGTACGTGAATTTTTTCAAGAGTTGGGAGTACACATATTCTATAGAGATAGAAACAAGGGTTAAGCCAATAATCCATCTTCTTGAGTTCTTCATCTTCCTTGGTGGATCACCGTTAGAGGCCAAACAATTGGGTGGCTGACATTGATCAAGGGAAGGAGCTACTACAGAGGAATCAAAGGAATCAAAGGAGTAGAACTTGTACCTGAGGAAGCTTGGATCTTCAAAGGTATAATTTCATGTTCTCTCTTTTCTGTTATTGATAACTAGCATAAAGCATGATCATGGTTATGGGTTTGTATAAATTTTTAAAAACTTATTTTTTGCGCTTCTGCCCTATTTATATGATTTGATTGCATGATTGCGTTACGTACAAACCCAACAAATAGGAGCGCTGCGGCGCTGCCTATGCAAGGAACTTAGAGGCCGTCTGGGGCTGCGGTGCCAGATTTGCACGAGGAAGCGGCGCTGCGGCACCAGGTCTGTTAAAATGGCCTTTTTTGTCCCTGAAAGTTGGAAATGACCTGTAAATTCCTACAAAACATATATTAAACAAAGTAATAACAAAATAATATAAAAGCAATATAACCAAATAAAAATAGGCATCTTCTTAAGTAAAAAAGTAGTCGATTCGCGGGTATGAATCCCACTCATCAATATACACACACACATGCCTACTTATCTCAACCTAGCTACGCCAGCCGATCGATCGTCAACAATGTGTTCTTCAGCAAATGGGTGGTCAACTGGCTTGTGTGACTGCTTCTCTGACTGCAAGTCATGTACTGTCTTAACCTTGTATATATTAATTATTCTTTCTATAAATATTTGCATATATATATATATATATATATATATATATATATATATATATATATATATATATATATATCCTCTATTTAAATATAGTAGTGTCTATTAAATTATATATTTATATTTATATATTATCTGCAGGTTGCCTGACCATTTGGTGTCCATGTATTGTTTTTGGGCGAACTGTCGAGATTGTGGATAAAGGGGAAACTTGTAGGTAGTATGCATTGCGCATCCTGTTTTTTACATATTTGAGTTTATTTAATTAATAAATAATTAAGAATTATTTTCACAATATTTATAACCATGCTTGTGTATAATCAAGCTAGCGATTAATGTTTTGTTATTTTTTGTGATTACTGTGTGATTCAATCTTAAAATCTAGCATTTTGCGACAATTTGTCACAAAATTAAGGAAGGGTGTACGTGATATATATATATATATATATATATATATATATATATATATATATATATAATTAATGGCATGCAGCGTGCTGTGTCGCTAGGACAATTTGAGCAATAATTGGTTATACGCTTGGTTGTTGGTGGATCTACACATGCAATTATCGTTTAAAGTTGAGGCATCAATACTATTTGAAGCAGGTTCCATGCAATGATTGCCTTGTTCACTGCCTCTGCGCACCATGTGCCATTTGCCAAGAGTGCCGTGAGCTCCAAACCCGTGGATTCGACATGTCTGTTGGTAAGTAGTAATATATTCTCTTTCTTTTTAATGTAATACAATCCAATCCATTAAAATATCATATTATATATCTGTCATATATATAGTTGGGAGGGAGGATGAATTAATTTTAGCCCTGTTTGGTAGAGAAGCCAAACTCAACCAATGTTGGTTAGGCAATAGTTATAAGCATCGTATGTACGTACACTACTTGCTATATATATAACCAACTTAATTTAATTGTGAATTTTTTTTTCATACGTATATATATAATAGCTAGCTAGTACTCTGTGGGCCCAAGTGTAAAATTAGGGTTCACATGACCTAATTGAATTAAATGCACAATTAGGGTTCCACGACCTCATTAAATGTGCAAATTAGGGTTCGTATAACCTCATGGAATGAAGACGAAAAATTCAGAAATAAATGTGCTAGATCCAAGAGAAGCCTCCACGTGTACCGAGGCAGAAGGCTCGTGGAGGAAGCTCGTTTTGAAAATTGATTGAGGAATTGAATTGGTGGCTAGAAGGACAGGACGATCTGGGCATTACTCTGGTGATTAAAGGATTTTTCTGGAATTTTCCTGAGGGCATGTGACTTGCACATGACCACTTTCCAGAAAACCCTATAAATACCCCTTCCATTCCATTGGGAAGGGGACCTCTCGCCAGATCTCTCTTTGGACTCAGGACTTGGACTCTTGGAAGATCAAAAGACTCAGACATTCTCTCTTAACACTCAAGAAGACTCTTGGAATTCCTAATAACCCTGATAAGGTTTTCGGATTCTAAGAGTGGAAGGACTCAAGAAAAAGGCTCTTGGAATCCCAATAACCATAACAAGGTTTTCGGATTCTAGGAGTTCTGTCACGCGTCATTGGAGTAATCACCCACCTGTTCTTCTCCCTTCTTCAATCAATCAATTCCGTACTCTTCGTGAATTTCTCTCCTCCTCAGCCAACACGAAACTCTAACCCTAGCAAGGTGCGATTTCCTTGCCCACATACTTCTTAATACGTTTTTGCTGAATTTGTTTAGGATAGGAAGGAAATGTTAATAGAAATACTCGTGGAGTGGGGATGGCTCCGGTCGTGGACGCAGGCATGAAACGCTAGCTAGCTAGCTTGTACCTACCTACCAACCTTTTTATATATGTCTGTGTGGTGTGAAAATGTTACTACTATATTGGAGTGTGATTAATAAAGAATAACTCATGATATCAAGTCTTTTGGATCATCAGCGCCTTTTGATGAATTTAATTATATGGTTACAATTAATCACCAATCTTACATGAAGCAAAAAATAAAACATCGATCTTTAGAGGGCAAAAAGGAATTATAGCAGGATGGCCTTCAATCAAACACTAGTTTGATTTTGATGTCGTGGATCACAATTAGAGTTACGAAAATTTTGATTATATGCGTACCTTGCGTGTTATAAACTTGTAATTATAAACTACATGCATGCATTTTTGTTATGATTTCAGTTGAAAATTGTGATGGTGGTGGTGGTGGGATGTGGTGGGGTGTGGGGTGGGGGGGGGGGAATAGGAAGTTTTGTTGGGTGTTTGGGTTTATGGTCCAATCAATATTTACATAGTTAACCTAACTATGATAAAATTGAGAGTGGTTAGCATGAAGTTAATTTTGGTCAATTGATCAATACAGTGTCGATACGCAGGTTGGAAGGTGATCTCTTTCACGGCGGGTCAACACTGTATTGATTAATTGACCAACTTACCATAAAATCATTTTATAGTAACGGAATCCGATAAAATTATAACCGAATAATTTAATCATTTAGATATTCTCCCTTTTATTGTGTTAGGTTTATTTGAGTTGCCCACGAGCTTCGATATTTAAAAAAGAACCACATCACGTGAAGCAATGGGCTTCTTAGCAACTTCATAGTTATGCATTTTTTAGGGTACATACATCTGAACTGAAAAAGGGTACGTACGGTTGCTACATACTCCCTCCATTCCAAATAATTATAAGATTAATATCGATTTTAAAAAAATTAATTTGAGATATTTTTAAACTTAAAATTAAGTTAATTTATTAAAAAATATAAAATAAAAAAAAATTAGAATAAAAAATTTTAGATGGTTTATTATATTTATCATGGTTAAAATTAAATGATTCAACGTCAATTTTGAGTTTAAAAATATTTTAAATTGACTTTAAAAAATTAATAATGATCAAATAATATAGAATAGAAAGAGTACATGATTAACATGGTCAAGAAATGGTCAGAATCTTTGTATGTTATGGTCCCATTTTGTCCCCAAAAATGTCTTTGTATGTTATGGTCGACGGATGTCTGTCGATAATGACTAGAGGTGCTAATCGTTAAAAAATCGAACCTGTACTGAAGATACCGAACCGGTACCGATTCGAAAGTACCGAAAAAACAAGAATCAAAACCGGTACCGAATCACCAGTTTCGGTACCGATTTCGGTACAAAATCGGTACCAATTTTTTCGGTTCGATTTTCGGTTATACCGCATGGTAATATATATAATTATTAATAATAATTAAATTTTTTTATATATTAACAAATTTTTTAAAACTAAGAAATCATTAACTATTAATAATAATTAATACATAAAACTACAAATCATTATTAATATAATTTTTTTTAATAAAACTACTATTATATAGAAATTATTAATATATAAAAAATATTATTTAATACATATAACTACAAAACATTAACTATTAATTATTATATTATTAAATTTTGGTATTTTTCGATATTTCGGTTTTTACCGAATTCAGAAAATTTCTTACTGCTACTGGTACTGAAAAGTGTTAAAATACCGAAAAATCGGTACCAAAAAAAACCGGTACTGCCGGTTCCGGTATCAACCGGTTCGATAAAAAACCGAATATTTGAGCACCCCTAATAATAACTATACCGCCGTCGGTAATGTGGTAGGATTTCGCGCAAAATTTTCGTGGGAGAGGGAAAAGTAATTGGCGACGAACAACATGTTAAAGGCGACGGACCCGTCGTCGCTATTGACTTGATCTCGATGGGGATACTATCGACGAATATGTCGTCGAGAATGTGTCCTTTTTTAAAATCCTAGTCGCGACGGCAACGAGTCCTTTTTTTCCCTCTCCCAATTTTTCTTTTTCCTTCTCAATTCATCATCCTAGCTAGTTCACTCATTTGCTCAACTGATCATCCCATTTCGCCCAATTGATCATCACAGTTCGCCCAATTAATCATTCCACTGAAGATTACAACCAAAGTTACCCATTTGCTATCTCGCTTCATGTTGCGCAAAGTCCGATAGTCGCTGCAACTCCTTCGGATCGTACCTTCAGCCGCCACTGCACCACTCTGCTCAAAGTCATTGGCACAATGGACGATGTTCGTTTGTCTACTGATGGCGATGGTGATGGGAGATATAGTTTACGTTTATATTTTTACTTTAATGTATCTAATTACCTAATTTTTGAGTTGTAGAGAGTATGGTCATGTATCTAGTTAGCTTGATGGTTTATGTGATTAAGTTGTGTACGTATTTGTTAACGCCAAGATCTTTTCCACCGCCTCAATCACCGAAAAGCGCATCCAATCCTACACAAAAAATAAGTCAATACCAAGAGCTTGACGACTTGGGCCGTCGGGGAATAGCTCCGGTGTGAGAATAAGTACAGGCCGGAAGTAAAGTTAACAATGGAGGTTGTGTGCTCTAGAGTCTGGTAGAGTAAATTTGCATGTACCTTTTCCATGTAGTGCTCTGTACTTTTATATTAGTCTCACCGCCTTACATGTAACACCTTCTGTGACCTCATCTAATTGCATGCAATTCATATCAAATCACTGTTCCCTACTTACTCAGGATTATGCCAAATCCTCATTAATTAAGGCGTTAGATCCATAATCCAACACCTATCCATAACAATAATCTTCAGCCCAAGCCCAAATAAAACATTATTTAAATGATGGGCCAACATTCCAAAGGCCCAAATAAGTGTGGCCCAATAGGCCCAAATAATCATGGCCCAACAGTATTGATGGTTATTTACTTTATGTATCTAACTAGTTGTTGGGTTGTATATGCGTTAGTGAAAATTATTTGTTATTTTTAGTTTATAACAAGTACAATTATATATATGTAAAAGAACACGGGGTTTTGCAAATTTAAAATTTTTCACAATAATGGGTTGTGTACCTGGTTACAAATATGGTTGGAGTTCGAAGCTGAGGCATGAATATATACTCTTTGAAGCCGACTCCATGCAATGAATAATTATAATTCCTTGGTTCACTGCCTCTGCACACCATGTGCCATTTGCCAAGAGTACCGTGAGCTCCAAAACCGTCGATTAATTCGAAATGAATGTCTGTTGGTAATGATTCTTTCTTAATTTCTTTGTAGTTAAATCCATATATATATATACAGCTGGGCTGGGCGGATGAATTTTAGAAAACACTAGCGTACATACGTCCACTAGTCAAAAATTAAGTTATCCCTTATCAGTTATTATTATATATCTATCAAACCTTTATAATTAGGGTTATTTATATTTCCTAGTACATTTTTAGAAAAAATAACAACAAAAATGCATTCAGAAAATATTTACACAATTAATATTTTTTTAATAATTTATTTACAAAATTAGTGCATTTGATATCCCTTTAATTTAGTTAGGTACGTGTACATGAGCTTATTTTACTCCAGACGAAGCCGGTTGCCTTGTTCGCCACCACCACTTCCACTAGCAGTAGCTTGAGCCCGGAAGGTCGCCTATCGAAACCCATCCGGAGGAGGTCAATGGCTTCTAGGCAAACCCCAACCACCCTACTCAATACAGACACCGCCAACTTCCGAGCCATGGTTCAACAATTCACCGAAGGTCCAGTCAATAGCCTTTACCCTAGTACTGGAACAAACTTCAACTTGGGGATGGGGATGGGGAGCAGTCAGCAAATTGTGAACCCTTTTAATGCTGTGATGGTTCCTAGGGCAGGCTACAATAATATTCTACAGCTCCAACAACAACTGTTTCATCAGCAGCATCAGTACATGCTTTCAATGAACAACAACAATAATAATAATAATACTTTTCTTGAGAGGCTTCAAAGCTCTAGAGTAGCTCCAATGATGGAGGTCTCCGGTACTGGTGGTTGGTTTGGAATGGGAATGGGAACGGAGGGTGTATCCTCATCTTTGTCGTTGGTATATTTTTTTTCATAGTGCAGTTGTTAGTCAAACCTTCATACAAAGGTAATCAATTCAGTTTTATTGGATTATCAATTAATTATAAAAAATTTAAGACAAGTTTTCAAGTGTTACCTGGATTTGTTTTATTCAGCCTGTGCAACCATGAACAGTTTTATTGGTTTCTGCAATGGTCGTCGTCGGTATATTTTTTTTTCATAGTGCAGTTGGTAGCCAAACCTTCATACAAAGGTAACCAATTCAGTTTTATTGGGTTACCAATTAATTATAAAAAATTTAAGAATTGTTTCCAAGTGTTCCATGAATTTGTTTTCTTCAACATGTGCAACCATGAACAGTTTTATTGGGTTCTGCAATGGCGTCGTCGGTACATTTTATTTTAATAGTGCAGTTGGTAGCCAAACCTTCATACAAAGGTAACCAATTCAGTTTTATTGGGTTACCAATTAATTATAAAAAATTTAAGAACAATTTTCAAGTGTTACCTGGATTTGTTTTCTTGAACATGTGCAACCATGAACAGTTTTATTGGGTTCTACAATGGTCGTCGTCGGTATATTTTTTTTTCATAGTGCAGTTGGCAGTCAAACCTTCATACAAATGTAACCAATTCAATTTTATTGAGTTACCAATTAATTATAAAAAATTTAAAAACATGAACAGTTTCCAAGTACTAGTCTTAGGACATAATTGTCTTAAAAGAGGCATTATGTGTGATTTAATAGAATTTGTAAAAAGGTCCCTTAACTTTCAAATTCTAGCATTACTAATTTTTGTTTTGTAAAAACCTTTAGTAACTGTTTACTAATCTGAACACAGAGCTACCAATAATTATTGATACGACGACTCTAGCCTAGTGTTTTCATGGAAAGAAATTCAGTTTCAGGTGGTCAGGTGGAAATGTACGGCCATATCAGTATATCAAAGGCATCTGCCATAAGATTCAATTAACCCTACTCATTCCATGTGCAGTTGCACTTCTACTTCAAATTTTCTTAACACAGTAAGTGAGATTTACAAAAAAGTCGAGTAAATGGAATCAAATAATGTCTGCTTCTTATTTACGACATTCTCAAGGTTCTGTAGGCTTCAGTGATGAACAGAGATTCTCAGCAGAAAAATAAAATAATAAATACATGACAAATTTTCCCTCATAAATAGAAAGAGCCAAAGAACATCGTTAAATGATCATTCAATGTTAGTTCTGCGGACTGATATACATTTAGTAGCTTTACACTGTCAAAACTTGTGTTGTTGGTGAAGCAATAAGCATGAACCTTCTATGGAGCCATGAGCCCTTCAATAGTGTAGGTAAGTGACTTCTCCGATCTTCACGCATCTCCCCTCCCTCTCTTTGACACATCATGTGCATTCTTTTTGAAAATTATTTTGTAAATGCATTAATCTTGTAATTATTTTCTAATTATTGTATAGTAGTGTAAAGAATCCTATAATTAATTGTGCTATGAAGTCTGAAAAACAATGTGGACTCCGGTTGTGGCTTGTTGAGAGTTTGTTTGTGTGTGATAAAAATGTTAAATAAGAGTGTAATGAAGAAGTCATTTAACTTCTTATGTCACGTTTTCATATTAATTAAGTGCATTACCGCCGGCCTTATTCAAATCTTTGCTATTATTTTTAATAAAATTGGTTTGTCAATTGAAAAAAAAATCAATGCCTTGATATTTTATTATTAGTTTGTCATATGACCAGATAAATGGAACATTCGGAGAAAAGGCATACAACCTTCAAAACTAAAGGCATGAAAATTATTAGACACTTAATTTGTTGCTTCCTATAGCATAGACAATAATTATTTAATTGTATGTGCAGAAAATAAATAAAAGATGATGTGGTCATCATCATATGTGGATCAGCTGTACAATTTAATTTGAACCAATACGTTAACAAACCAAATGGGTAAATGACCATGCATGCCCTTTATAAGGTATAAAAAATAAAGAGTAGTATAACTTATTGCCTCACGCAATTTAATAGGCCACAAGCAAGAACTTATAACTTACATGAAAAAATGGGGGAATATATATAATATTGCTTGTGGGTATGGGTAGGTCAGACCTTTAAATACCAGCTTTAATATGCTTAAACAATGGGCGCCAACGCGTTGAGGATAGTTTCAAAGAAGTGACACCGACGCACCAAGATTTACTCGATCGTGGCTGCTGGCATATTGGACCATCTACATTGACTACAATACTATATGTATATATCACATCTAATTTGTGCATCTATATAAACAGGAAGAGGAGCAGCACTTTATTTCCAACTATTATTAGTACTACTATTATTTGCTCTCTAATTTTTACATCTATCTAGAATCTGTATTATTATTAGTGGACTAACAGTGATCAATCAATCATGTACTCCTCAAACCAAAGTAATTACGAGAAATCACCGCCGTCTGCACCACCACCGCCGTTTGCACCACCGCCGCCACCATATTCCTATGATAAACCCCCGGTGACTGGAATTCCAGTTCAAAACTCCACTCCTGCATCTTGGTCCTCCGGTCTCTGTGACTGCTTCTCCGACATTCCAAATTGTACGTATAATTCATCTGCTACTTAATAATATTTGAACTCTAGTCTCCAGCTAACCGTTATTGTATTAATTAGTTGACTTTTATCAATTACTAGTATTGTTTTTCATGTCATACGAAAGAGAATTAAAAAAAAAAAAAAAAAAGTACAGAACTTTCGACAATTACATGATTCTTGGCTCGCAACATAGGGCCGGTCGATCCTCAAATTAACAAGAAATATATATATATAGGACTCTTGATTTGCCTACCCAGTATGTTTTAAAAAAACCATTATTGACATTGTCAGTTAAAAAATATGCATACAAATTTTGAAGGAATGACCTGAATCCTTCTGTTTGTACAGGTTGCATAACATGTTGGTGTCCATGCATTACTTTTGGACAGATTGCGGAGATTGTAGACAAAGGATCCACATGTGAGTACAGTTTTACCCGTTTGACTTTTAAGTAAATATTTTTAAGTAAGAACAAGATTAAGTTGCACGGTAATGATCAAAACCAAAATTAATTCACACTAAATTTGAATTTTATAATTTCGCAAGTTTTTTAGAAGAAAATATATCATATGAAACTCTTTTTTCTGGAAAGGAAGGAGGGAGCATACTTAACCATCAATAATTTAATTTAGGAAAAATCATAGAGAGAGCAAAGCAGAGCAGATATATATTGTATATAAATTTTTTAATGGGATTTTATTTTATATAACCGAAATAGGGTATTATTATGAGGGTACGTAGCGTAGGGTTTGTAATAGTAGGTAATTTATTTGGGGGGTTATATATTGATGGATGCAGCATGTGGTACGAGTGGGGCCCTGTATGCACTGATATCATTAATCACTGGGTGCGGATGCCTCTATTCATGTTTCTATCGCTCAAAGATGAGGCATCAATACATGTTGGCCGAAAGTCCTTGTGGGGATTGTCTACTTCATTTCTGCTGCGAGCCATGCGCCTTGTGTCAAGAGCACCGCGAGCTCCGAATTCGTGGATTTGACATGTCCCTCGGTAATTTCATTCATTTTACTACTACTTATATTTATAAATTAACTATGCATGTGTATATATATATATATGTATATATCTTTTATTCGATCCGATTCGATTGGATTTTAATTGTTTATGTATGTATGTATGTCTAGGATGGCAAGGGAATGTGGCGAGACAGAATGGTGGTGGAGCGGCTATGGCGCCAATTCCACATGGAGGAATGAGCAGATAAAGTGACCAAGCAAGCAAGCAAGCGCTAGCCAAAATACTATACTATATTATACTATTACTCTGTTATGCGCGAGTGTTTTGAGATTAAAAATGGACAACACCACTGTTTTCAATGTTTTATTGTTGTTGTAATATTTCAATAAATTTATTATTGTGCCATTGTAAACCAATTTAATATCAAGTACCTTTATATTTTCACCTAAAATCCCTCGCTCGTCTCTATGTAAAAAAAATGGTAAATAACAAAAAGAAATCCCCAACCCAGCAATTAGAGTCCATTATCAAGGTGTGAAAAAACGCTCGTCTCAACCAAGCAATTGATTGCTCTACTACGCTATCCATCCTTCTTTTCCCTTCATCCCTCAAACTTTCTAATAATATTCAGTACAGTTGAAATTAAGCAGCAAATGGAGTATCAAACTGTGGTTATGGAAATTTCATGTCCGGAACATAACAAAGAGCAGCAGCAGCCAGGGTCAGGGTCAGGGCCTGAACCACCCCATGAAGCCATGTTTCTTGTCTTAGCTTACCTTCCACTTTTTGAGCTTCTCTCCATGGCTCAGGTTTGCAAGTCACTAAAACAAGCTCTAGACAATGATATATTGCCATGGCTCAATCTCCTCGTGGAAAACCCTCTGAATTCGCGTGTTTCCGATACTATTCTCATGGAAATTACATCCAAGACCAACCGTCGTCTCAAAACTTTGGGACTCATAGATTGTGTGAAGATTACAGATGATGGACTTCAAGCTGTCATAGCCAACAATCCTCTCATCAACAAGGTCAGATAGATAATAACGAACACTTTCTTATGGTTTGTGAGGGGATATTATAATAAAAGATAAGATATGATTGGCTGCGAGTTCTTTAACAATATCTGATTTTCTTTCAGCTCTATATACCAGGATGCACTTGCCTAACCCCAGAGGGAGTCATTAGAGCAGCGGAGATTTTATCCGACCACAGCCATAAACCAATATGCCTAAAAATAAATGGCATCTACAACATAAACAAACAACATCTGGAGACGCTTCGCTCTCTAATTCGAGTGAATCAAACACACAGAAAACAGTTGTGTAACTTCTATCACAACAAGCACAAGCATTACTCAACTTTCAGGCAAGAACATGAAATTCATCCTGCAATTGACGTCGATATCTGCCCAGAATGCAGTGAAGTAGGAATGGTGTTCGACTGCCCACAGCATACATGCACGAGGAAGAGGGAGAAACAACTGACCGAGTGTCGTGGATGTCATCTTTGCATTCCAAGGTGTGAAGTGTGTGGCAACTGTGTAGATGCTGAAGGACAGGATGACTCCGAGGCAGCTTGTGCAGATATCTTGTGCACAGAGTGTTGGCTTCAGCTACCAAAATGTAATTTCTGTAACAAGCCTTACTGCAACCAACATGCTCACCGGCAGTGCAGTCTTCCAGGCCTTTCTGGTTTTGTATGTGAAGTTTGTCATTCAAAGTTCATGGAAACCTCAAATAACTGAGGTTGCATATAGTAAGCAATACAGGAATTTAGCTCTGTAAGTTTGTTCCTTGTTCCGTAGATGGCTGGGAGATCAATCTATAAATCTACTCGGTATTACCAGCAACAAATTTTTTGTTCTATGTTATTACCTGAACAGCACACATTTAGTCGAAAGACAAAGTATTCAATATGGAGAGAATTAGGGAAGAAGAAATACAAAGAATACAGCACACAACTTTGCCAAGGAACTTTGAAAACTACAAATGCCCATCAGCCAGTAGGCTGTAGCCCTGTATACTCTTTACTTCCACAATGACGAGTAAAGGATCAAATTATCATAAATATACGTAAAAATGAAGATAACTGCCAATTACTAATAAAAATGCACTCCAAAACTTTCAACTGCTGAATGTAGAAAATCTATGAGTATTCAAGATAATGCATTACATAATAGCATCAATTACTCCAATATTGTATATCCATAAGATATTTCCATTAGAAGCCAAAACTCTAGTTAAACTTTAGCACGAATGCGAAAGGACAAGTTTCCAACATTTGATGACCCAATGACAGTCTCAAAGAAAACTTGCATGGAAACAATTCCCATTGCAACAAGGTTGTTACACCAATGATCCCAAATAATTTCTTTGGCTTGTTTGTACAAATCAATGGATCACTCACTGTAAAGCTGCCAGCCCAGCTATATGTTCAAAGAAAAAAGAAAAAATTGCCATCCTTTACCGTTCCCCATCCTCTATTCAAGGAGCAAAATTGAGTATAGCTAGAAGTTATCCAGCAGAAGTGAAACCAAATGTTTCCAGAGGTACAAATGCAGTTTCGATGTTGCAAAAAAAAAAAATAGTCACTTTACAATAAAACTGCAATGCCGAGTAAAACACCAACAATGACGGATCTCATTAATGCATCAGTGTTGTGGACACATCGTGATGAGCTGCCTGATGTAGTTGAATTTGAAGATGGAGCAAGTGATGTACCATTTATGAAGGTGTCATTTCTCCCACGGCTACATGACAATTCAATCAAATAATTTAAGTTCCAGGAGACCCTCCAAACCATCATATCCAGAACATTACAAGTGAAAGAAGATCATTGACAAGAACATAACAGAATAAGATAATATGTTAAAGCTGAAAATAAACCAATATATTAGCCATGTAATAAATGTTAGATAGAGATATGATTTTTACCTTCCTGGAAATACACAAGCACCATTACCTGCAACAAAGAAACTAACATCAGAATCTTAATACGCTAAAATTCAGTATTAGACACCAAAGAAAAGCTGATCATGTACATGCACGTAAAACCTAGAAACTAACACATAAATGTTTGTGATTGGGTTTCCTGATCTTCCGTGAATGAGTTAGCATTCAGTAAAGAAGCCCACAGCACCTCAAGACCAATCAAATCAGTATCTCTATGACATCAAAAAAATTACAAGTTTTGGGTGTTGTGAGCTAGAATTGTTTTCATACTTGGGTCTGTGGTAGTAACAGTAGCCACCCCATTGAAGTCACAGGTCCCTTCAGCCAAAGCCATACGGTGATAGTATGCATCAAAAGCATAGGTTGCATGAGCAGCCACAGTATCGGGTTCATAACATGGTTTCCCTTGCAATAAAGGAGAGCAATCCACTTTCCCCGGGCCACAAGCCCAATCCAAGGCTGCTTGCAGCATCTTCCGATCAGCATTATCCTTCGCTACACAGTAGGTTTGGTTAGTAGTATCATTTGCCAACACAGTCCCAGAGCCTGTCAAATGTAGGATATAAATTGGCACCCCATTGGCATCAAAAAGGCCCCAATTCTTCTCTGAGACCGATCCAGGACTTGAATCTTCATTGTAAAGCTCATAAATGTAAGTACTAACTGCGATTCCAGGGTGTTTGGGAGTCCCTGTATTATTAAGGACATGCCTGATTAGGTTGCTATTGTAAGTGTTAGCATTATCAATAGTGGCATCCGGCTCTGAGGAGTCACCCTTGGATGGCCAACCAGATTCAGTCACAATGATGGGGATATTAGTGAAGTTTAAGTAGGACATTGCAAAATAGGCTGCGTCAACAACTGCATCAAAAACATTAGTATAGTGCAAGAGCGTGTTAGAATCCACAGCTTCTTTATTTGGAGGGAGAGGACGAAAGAGAGCATAGTCCAGTGGGATAACACCGTTTGATTGCATGTAATCATAATATGGGTAGACGTTGAGCATAAGATGAGAACCCGTGGACTGCAAAAACTTGAGCAAAGGAACCATGACTGGGTCCCAGGAGCGGTTAAAAAATGCTTGTGAGGGCGGGAATGAGTCGAGGATAATGGAAGAAGAGTGTGTGGTGGAGACTTTAATTTGGGAATCAAGATTCGAAGCAACTAGGGCAGACTGAATGAATTTCACTGCAGAGACTAGGATCGGAGCAGCATTTGGGAGAGTGGTAAGGACTTCAGATCCAACAGATATGGATGTGATGTTGGTAGCAGGGACATGTGCCAGAATATTGCGAGAAACCCAGTTGGCTGCCGTGGCATTGGACTGACCAATGGCAAGTAGCTGGTCATTGGGAACCGAAACAATAACATGTATTCCGGTGTTAGCAAGCGCAAGTAACATGGCTCTGTCAGTATCATATAGCCTGACATGTCGGATTTGCTGAGCCTTAAGAAGAGCCACTACCTGCGTGGGGCTTGGCATGTCAGAGAGGTCCGTGCCTACGTTCACACCAATGAAAGCATCTGCAGTAAATGAGAGAACGCAAACTATTACATTATATGAACTACTTCTATCTCTCGCCAAGTACATAAACGTATTGAAGCAGATAGATTTGACATAAGGAAAATCTAGAGTGGAAATAAGAAGGCATGCCAAATTTTCAAATACTTGACCACACTATTTGATTCAATAAAAAACACTAAATGCACTGCTCTTAAAACTGCTTGAATATGGAAAACCCAGTAAAAGGTTTGTGTACACTATTACACTTATACTAGATAAAATACAAGTAGCATATGCAAAAGTCGTGCTTCGGGAAATGTGGAAAAGGCTAATTTTTAGGTCCCTGGGTCTTAAGCACTCGTGTTTCTCAATATGATGAAATACATAAGAGCTCCCAAATATTGAGTCCAGATCAAAAGATAGAGAAAATCCATGATGGGGTTGGATGGGGAAGGGGCCAGTTAAAATTTTATTGAGAGAGAACGGGGCTTTTATTAGAGTCTAGCATTATAATCAGCTTTCTTTTCACAGTACTTCTTAAGGGAAGCAATAATTCATATTCTATGCAAAAAAATAGTTACATTATTTTTCTGCCATCGTATACACGCATGCAGAAAGACCAGTCAAAAGCTGTGATGGACATTTTGTTGCAATTAAAGCTGGAAGGTACAATCAAACAAATTGTGATAGGACCTGAACATCAGGACATAGAGCACCCATACAAGGAAACTAAAATACAAATGTATTCCGAAAAATAAAGGAGGGAAATCAGGGTAGTAAACAACAACCTAAATGGTCTTTGAAACACGAACAGTCTAGTTACTCCAGACACTCCAAAACTATATGTAGTGTAGTATCTCCTTTCATGGCCCACAATCCCTTTTAGAGTATCAAAGGTTATAAAATAAAGAAAATGACAAGAAACCTAGTCACCTTTGAACTTTGAAGGTTTTTTTAACAGAATAATTCTAGACAGAGGTCAATAGATATCGTCTTATTATTATTGTTGTTTAATTTGTCAATTTTACATTAGTCATTGAAGATTTCTTCTGAACTTGAACTCTACAGAGTACGAGCAATCTTATTTCAGGAAAACCGCTAAATAAATCCACAAAATAGAGAAAATGACTATCAGAAAAAAGAAAAATAGATGAAAAATCTAAATAGTTCAAACGAATAAACCCCAAAGATTTCATTTTTCCACAAGCAGCCCGTGCATATAACACAGGTAATCATAAAAGAACAACTCACTGCAAACTAAGTAAGAAATGAAATGCCCAAAATGGTGTACACAAAAACCCAAGCTGAGAGAGAAATCATCAATGGATGCAGGAAAAAAAATTGAACAAAAAATCTCCAGGAAGTAAAATATGACATGCGCAAATCGGAAAGCTGAGCTTGAATACAGAACAAGAAGCAACTAGAAGATAGAATCTTCCCCCACAAAGATTAATGCTTAAAATGGAAGCAAACAAAGAAAGGAAAGAGCTTTACCTTGATCACCAAAAACAGCAGAGACTACGAAAAGCAGAATGAAACAATAGAAGACCCATTGCCTTTGTAACTCCAAATCCTTCAATCTTCCAAAACCATACAAAACCCCACTGATTCAAAAATCTGAAAGAAACCCAGAAAGGAGATGTAGAGAGAGAAAGGGGGCTCTTTTTGAACAAGGGGAAGGAAGAGAGACTGAAGCTCTGAGAGTGTGGAAAGGTGGGGACTTTGGGTGAAATTTTTAATTGGGTCAGAGATCCAACGGCTGATATTAAAGTAATTGCTATACTAGTATTCTTCCATCTGAAATTACGTCCTTAGCCTGGGTGGTGAGTTACTCTGCAGAAGAGCAGGGGACTCGGGAGGCTCTTTCTCTGTCCAAAGATTGCGATCTGCGAGGAGGGAGGAGAATCAAAGCTGACATGGCATCATAGCTGGATTCCATTCAACGCTTATTTATTGTGCTTTTCCATACATTTCTTTTTCTCTAACGCCTCTCTTTATTAATTATCATTAATTAACTTAACTAATTATCAGTAATTAACTTAGCTGGAGTACTAATTATCATTAATTAACTTAACTAATTATTAATATAAGTCGTTTTAGAATTGTACATAAATATTAAGAAAATTATTGTATAGCATTAAATATAATATCAATTATCTATATTGTCCTTGCATAAAAAAAAAGTTATTTATAAGACAAAAAATAATAAGAATCAAAATTATATTTAATACTTTGTATAATATTAGAAACTAAACAATTAATACTTATTTGAAATTATCAAATAACTTATATTAAAAGACAAAAATATTTTTCTAAAACAACTTATATTAAAGTACGGAGAGAGTACTTCTTAACTTAGCATTTTAATTACTCCTATCAATATTAATTGGAGTATTACTACTCTCCTCCATCCCCAAAAAAAACTAAAGTGTCAATTACTAAAACTTACAAATATTAAGAATTTTGTCAGGAAAAAGATCCACTAAAAAGAGATAAATTATAGTATAAAATAAAATAACGTTCTCAACTTTATTATTATAAATTCATTAACAAATCACAATACAAAATTAATAATGTACTCCCTCCGTTCCTAAAGATTGTCGTTTTAAGAAGTAATTTTTGTTCCAAAAATATTGTCGTTTTGAATTTATCAATACACATTTGCTATCTCCTATTTAAAACTTTCTTCCCTTCCCAATGATTCTTATTCAATTAAATGCTATAATCCAAATAATAATTAGTTGAATTGAATAAGAAACATTGGGAATGGAATAATTGGTTGAGACAATTAATAAAGGTAGTATAATATTTTCGCTAGGTATTAATTACATTCCTTAATCTGTGTGCATTAACTTTAAAGGACAATCTTTTAGAACAGAGGAAGTATTATTTTACAAAAAAATATACAAGGAGAATAGTCGGAAATGTTTTTAAATGGGAAACGGCTTGGAATAGCAAAAGAACGGAATCAGGTCGGGAAGAGTAACAGCCGGCCCCGTAGGAGCTGGAAAATTCAACAGAAACCCCAAGAGAATGATGATATTATTATATCTGCGATTGATTGATACTCAAATAACTACTTGTGAAATTCCTACATTAAAAAAAGACGAAAAGAAGAAAAAACTTGCAATGCAGCCCCCTATTTCACAATTGTAAGTAATTGGTTATCTATATGAACATCTTCAAATTAACAAGAAAAGAAAATTATAAAAGTGAGAGAAGCTGACTTTTAATCTTTCTCTACTGTTTGAACCTCCTAACATACATTTTAAGAGAGTAAAAGAAGCACCACGTATCATCAATGCAGTCATGATGAACCAACAGTAGAGAAAAATTATGTAAAAGTTTGCAACCCCCAGAGTGAGTGATGATAGCCTTCATTCAAACTCACAATCCTACTCAAGTTCAAAGGATTTGCCAGTCATCTTCATGTGTATTCTTCTCTGCATCCCCCCCTGTAGGCACATCAAATGGATCATCCTCCTGAATCCCACCACCGTCGCACAATATCTCATCTTCACCCGTTGGCTTCGCCAAATTGGGAGTCTGAGTAACAGTAAATAATGGAGCGCCATTTGATTGATCTGCTAACTCAGAAGCTCGGACACAGAAATTATCAAAATCATCTGAAAAGCAGAAACAGGAAACACTAATTGGTAACAACTTCATTCTAAGATATTCTAACCTAGGCAGCTTTCAGATAACAAGTGAAGTAAACTCAATTAACAAGAATGCTCCATCATTGTTTAAGGAGTGATAATCATTTGTCCACACACTCATCCTCTTCACTTTCTTTAGAATATATCTTCTATTTTATTATACTTTTCTCACTGTTTTCCCATTATTCATCAGTTCTCTTTATACAAATATACATTAAATGATTCAAATCCATTTCAAACACACTAAAGGATCTTTAATGAAATCGGGAGACTCAAGCATACCTTTGTCTCGGCAGTAAAATCCAATTGCCAAGGATGGATCAATTAGGTCAAGGGGAATTTGCCGTATGACACTGGAACAGTAAAGTAGATAAGAGAAGGAATTCACCAGTAAGCCAATACAGAGATTCAAAAAAACAAAGGCGGCAAAGTCGACAAATATAAATAATGCTAACCGATTTCAAGTCTCAACCAAGATACTTACTTGCAGTGATAAGATGAAGTATCAGCCTCCAGATTATCCCGCCTGATATCAACTACCTGATGATTCAACCAGCAAGTGCAAACAGTGGTTACCAAAAAAGTGCTAATAGAAAGTATACTTAATAATTCTTACCATTTCTTTAACAAAAAAGACAAAATATTTAAAGAATCAAATCTAGAATAGTCACACCAAGCAATAAAAGCGCATTCATGGTTTAGCAAATAAATGGGGAAAAAAACACACTACCAGACAAGGAATAAAAATCAAAGTAAAAAAAAAAGATCAAGAAAGTAACAAGCAAAAATAATTACTGGTCATTACATTTATGATGCTACCCCTAAAAAGCATACATGCCAGCTTGAAGCTACAAAAATTCGAGAAAATAGGTTTGAGAACATTGCGTGTTTTAAAGAGAATGATAAAATGAAACAGATTTGTTTTTATTTTATGATATAAGAGAGAAACATAACCGCATCAGATGGACAAGGACCCAATTACACCCTCATAAGAGAAGACACGTCAAACCAAATGTGAAAGAAAAGAAATTCATCCAAGGGTGAGATGAACACATGGCAGCGCCATATCTATTACTGTCCAACAACCATAATCCTCAGGCTGGTTAGATTAGCGACCGACATAAGTGCAAGAGTCCACCAAAAGAAGGCCTTTAATTTCATTCAAGTTAATTAAGACTGAGCACCATAGTCTACGTAAATTACATGTTCAGTTCAGATGCCTATGCACATACTTGCTTAGGTACTGCCATCTAATGGCTACTATATACTCCCTCCGTCCCATATTAAATGTCCTAATTTCTTTTTTAAGATGTTCTAAAATAAATGTCCTATTTCTATATTAGTAACTATATTTATCATATTCTTCCTCTTATACCCTCATAATCTTTTTACTCAACTTTTATTGGAAATTGAATAAATGTGAAAATATTTATATTGGGAACTGGGGTATAGTATACCACTTTCACTATAACACCTCATTTTATTTAATGTACTTATTGGGAATGTGAGAGTTACAAAACAATGAATGTAGAGAATTAAATGATGTAGGAAAGTAATTATTGGGGTCATAGAAAAGTGAAGAAATACTTCAGTTAATAAGTAATCAAAAGGGTAATTTAGGTAAAAAAAAATTGTATTAATCAGCGTGCCGAAACTAATTAGGACGTTTATTTCGGGACGGAGGGAGTATATTTTAAGTAACTTCATGGTGGAAAAAAGTTAGGATTATACTGCACCTGCTGAACTTCATGTGGATCAAGGTAAAAGGCTTTGTCGTCTTGCACACCAACAATGTATGTTGAAGCACCAGGCCTACCACCCAAAATCCCAAGGCTCTGCGGAAAGGTGAATGTCGCAGCCAACAATGGAATGTACCTAATAAGAAATGAGAGATTAATCCTAATTGAAACGTAAAGCAGATATTTCACTACAACTGGAAAGAAATTTCTGCTTCCAAATTTTTGACAGGTCAAAGAGAACAGTTCAGATGATACAATATGATAATTCCTTCCTTCCAATTCAAGCTAGGTCCTTTCTATTTTGTCCAAAAATTAGCGAGCTCAGTCTATCCTAATCATCATATCTTTATCCAAACGATTATTATCGTTACAAGAAAAAGTAAAGTACTCGTAACACTTATCCTAAAACTATGACCAACCAAACCGGCTGACTTAAATTGGGATGAGAAAGTAGGGGAAACAAATCCACGAAGAAAAAAATATTATATAACAAAAATTTTATCAAAATACATCATTAACAACGACATGGTACATCTGAATTCACAAGAGAAAATGACTAGAAAATATTTCAGTTTATCTTCCATAAAATTTCAATAGGCACCAAAACCTTACAAGAATTATGAACTATCATAAGGATAAGCACCAAAACTTTCATACCTCGGATTGATTTTATCGAGTCCTAGAACCAACGGAACTAACAAAAGAATAGGATTCCAATCATCTTGCCCTCTTGAAAATTCAAAACAATGTCTAGAGGCATCTTCAACGCATACAACAGGAGCTCCACCTCGCTCCCCATCTTCATCACCAGAAACAACATAAACAGCCATCGGCAATGACTGGTACTTAAGTTCACTTTCCTCTATTTTACTGCGCGCTAGAGTTTCCCAAGTGCGACACATGGCATATGGACCTACCCATGATCCTGGAGAGACTGCATATGCATTTCCAGCTTGAACAAGATTGTGGATAGAAAAAGATAATGCCTCAGAATCACCAAAATAGTGCAAGATCTCAACATAGACTTGATCCAGTGGCTGCATCATTAGAAAGGCAGTAACTTGAGCATACAAAATGGGCGGTTAAACGGTGATTGAGACTCTTTATATCAAGATTTATGAGAACATTAATCACTAAGTTTAATCAGAAAGTATAATTCAGAATTAACTATTCAAATCAAATCCTACACCATCTAATATATACCTTGTGCAGAGGTTTTCTCCAATTTCTGCCCAACCAATGGAAAAGCAAGGCCTGTCACATAAGTAAGTTGGTCTTTTATTGACAATCAGAAACAAATATGAATCAGTAAATTCTAATAAAAAAGGTTGAACACAACCTACTACAAAAGCAGACCGTACGGCACAATACCTGAGCAACAAGCATCTGACTGCTTCGAAGCATGCATCCCCAGTTTACATCACTGGTATACTTCGAATCTCCAATGGCAGTGAAGCCTGTGAACAACAAAAAGAAAACCCCCTAATCTTAATCTTCATAATTGCCCAAGCAAACCCATATATTAAAGCAATAGCTATCCATAAGACAAACCTTTACGGTATGTCATTAGAATTCTAGATTCAAAATCTTCAACAAATGCAGCAAATCCGTGGCTATGAGCTGGATCTGCGGATGAATCTTCATGAGATAGTTTGTAACACATGCCTAGAAGCCATATGTCACTAGATGAGATAGAAATGTCAGACTTCTTTAGCCCTAGCACGCGCTCTTGAATTCTCCTCATTGTGGCACCGATCATTACCCTCTTCACTGCTGCAGCCCAGCCATGGCTTCTAGTACTGGATTCCTGCTTTCCACAATCTTTTGACTGTCCGTACGTCTCAAAAATCGAGAAAGCAGACCCCAGTAATCCTGACCATAAAGAAGTCTTGAAATGCTTACTTCCTTTTGTTCCGGGCTCTGCACAAATGGAACCCGGAATTTCTTTTGAGGACTCAGAAGAACTTTTATTAGGATACGTTGAACTATCAGTCCGATTACGAAAACCCTTCATTCAAAAACCAGAATACAGGGTCACAGTGGCTCATAGCAGCCACTCAGGTCCTGAATATAGAGGACAATAAAAAAAACAAGAAACAACTACTCTGATCATTATCCATTCCTCATCAAAATAGTAAAAGAATAATTAATAGACAACATATTTCAACTGTTATACCCTTCCTATTATTACTCTAAAGACAATGTGTGAGCGTCATTTTGACATACACAAGCTAAACAAAGACCCTAGGAATTACCATCACCCGATGCCTTAACTACATGTATTAGTCTAGACACAGCTATATCTACACAAACCAACAATCGATTTAAACAGAAAAATAAAATTTTGCACCCAACATTAAAGAATGCATAATAATTTTCAAGGAAGGGAATATACTACTGAGTGGGTAACACATTTTTTAAACAGCAGATAAAAGTGAAGATGTAAGGAAAAGAAGGAATTGAAACTAACATATGCCAAAAATCAGAAACACAAAAAAAATAAAAAAAAATTCAATATAATCCGAAAGAATTTTTCAAGAAATTCAGAATTGACGGTTCGATTTCAATCACTGCAGAATAAAGTTGAAAAATTCACAGTTTTCAATAATTCTAAAATCAATTCGATTTACTCCACAGCTAACAACTGAGATACAAAATCTTCCAATAATCGACAGATAAATATGAACATATGCTGCTTTCTTTCCTAATGAACAAATTTGAAAATATAAGTGTTGATATAAAAGAGTATACATACATATAGACATATAGAGAAGGTGTTTACCAAGATGAAGATATCGAGAATTGGGGAAACCGACCACAGAATCTGATGATGTTAAAAGACTTTAAACTCAACCTACAGCCCTAACTCTCTCTTTTAACCAAAGCTAAGCTGGTTTTCTACAACCACGCGCTACTGACACGCGTGAGGTAAACAGTGACACCTGTTTGGATTCATCAAAAGCGCACCCACCGTGGGTTATATTCAGCTTTCACTCGAGTTTAATGACCCGAGAGGGGATGGCTGGGCTGGGCTGGGCTGGGCTGGGCTGGGCTGGGGCTGGAGCGGGCAAGAAATTATTGAGGGAAGAAAACTACTAGAGAGCTCAACGAGTCAAAAACTTTTTAATGAGTTTTATAAATTAAATTTATGTTGACAAAAAATAAATAAATAAAATATGATTAACCCCTTCCAGGCTTCCAGGTTGTAAAAAAAATAAAAATCTGAGTGTGTATTTATTTTTTTCCTTTATATGAATGTTTGAGCGCCAAGGCTGTGTCTGCAAGTGAAAAACTCGGCTGGTGCTTTTGTTTGATTTTGGTTTGTGCATTTGAGATTAAGTTGTATGGCTACTGCCTATTGCTTTTGACTTGTAGTATACCCCTTGTTTTTTTTATAAGAAGCAGGGGAAATTTTAAGTATGTATTTTCGTCCAATGTTACCTCAATTGTTTTTAATTATAAAATAATAATAATAAATAATGGATGCATGCATGCATGCATGCATTGATAATAAAATTATGGTGGTAAATATTGTATTTCATTTTAATCTATCATCAAAACAAATGAAAGCATGAGATTCTTTTTTCTATTTAAAAAACAATTCTCTTTTTATAGAGTATTTAGTTGCATTTTTTACTCTCTTTTTTTCCTATGATAATTATTCAGTTTTTAAGCATCAAACACCCTCAGCTAAAGTCTCACTGAGCATCATTGTTTTCTAGTGGAGAAGAAATATAATATTATCTGATTCTCCACGTAATACAAATGTTTCCTTTTATTCGACAAAAAATAAGCCCTATGTTCGTTCGTGTTTGTGTTTGGCTATTCCATTGAAATAAACCATTCATTCCTGCCAAAATTTTGAATTTATTCATTCCGGTTAGCATTTCATTCCTTACCTCCGATCCAAAATTAACTTCTCCGAATACCATAAAGATTCAAGTAAAAAGTGACAAACATGAAACATACATAAGAAATTTAATAAATCGAACTCTATATAATAAACTTGTTCTAAATCAAAGGTCCAAGAAGTTGAGATTACAAATACAAATTGCCCATTTACTTGCAGGCTTAGAGCTTTAACTTGCTAAATAAAATGTGAATAAATTCTCTTACTACTCTCTAGCCCTTAATAGTACAGTACAGTCATAGCTAGTGGCTGTTCTCCTTGCCGGTTGAGATGGACAGAGACCCCAGACCAGAACTCCCAGATAAACCAACACCGTTGGATCCTGGAGTGGCACACTCGCTAGTTTTCTTGGTGGTGAGGTGGTTGTAAGGTGCTGAACTCATCATCCCTGAATACATAAAACAGTTGGACTCGTTCAGCTAAGCAATTTAAAACTGATCATTCTGTCCTAGGATTAATGTTTGTGAAGAATCGACGACTAAAATACGAGATTTTCCGGCCGCTCAAGCAACATCTTATTACTTGGTGGAAAATTAGGCATCAACAGAATACTCGAAATAATAATTTTCAATGACAGCTTACCTTTCCTTACGCTTCTCCAGAAACCTAGCCAAGGATGCTTTCCGAGCTTGTGGTACAGCTACATGGATTACCTAACTTGTCATTTTCACATGGCTGATCCAAACTTAAAATTGTAATAAATTGAACATATTGCAGCTAGGGCTAGATAGATTTGTATAATCGGATTTTTTTTTTTAACTTATCAAACAGTAATACTCTCCCTAATAAATGACAGCAAAAGAAAGTGAGTAAAGCATGCCATAAGTTATACCTAGACCCTAGTACGTCCTAATTAAATATTCGCTTGGCACATGGTATACAAAGGAGACTTGACAAAAATTTCTTAATTTAATTTTGGTTCCCATTATACCTTTAAAGTAATCCATGATATATATGCAATGGAAATCTAGTCAAGTCAAATTAGAGAATTAATGCATTTTATAAGGAATTGTGCAACTTAAACTGGGACATCCAATAATAAAAAGAGGGTTACTTCTACTGGAACTGATGCTGTACCTGACTGTATCATGGTAGTCGCAGCAGCATGTCCGCAGTGAGGTCACCATCTTTGGAGCCTCCACCTTGTTAACGGGAGTGGTCCAACCTCCACTGGTTTTAGCTGATCCATCATTCTTAGTCAACCCACCACCAGACTGCCCCACAGGATGTGATGAAACAGATATAGGGCTCGAGAGACCAGAGCATGGTGTTGTATTCACAGGCTGGTTCACATAAAAAACATCCTCCGCCACAGCTTTTGAGATAGGTGCCTGAACTGGATGTCTAGGCTGTCCAACGTTAGAAGTAGAGGAAGATCCACTACCCGCCAAGAACATAATTGCCTGAGCCTGGATAAGATTGCCACAGTAATAGAAAGAATTAAGTCTGTAGCTAACTGCGAAGACACATGTGACTCAATATGTATACGCGCGCGCAGCGCACAGAGACTGAGAGAGAGAGAGAGAGAACCTTCTCAGGGGAGATATCATCAAAGGAATTCACAGTACCCCCATAAAAGATTGTCAACTGTGTAGGAGCTTGGGAGGTCTTCAAATTCAACCTTAAAGAAACAGAAAAGTCCAACTAAATAATCATTTTCAATTATGTGATTTCAGTTTAGTCCCCAATAGTTTTAGTTATATGTCTATGGACATATTTATCAGAAACAATAATAGATTAAAGCATAAGGTTATCCTCACCATGGTTCAGTGCTCCCTGCCATGGAGACAATAGTAGGAAGAATTGTATGAGGGGCTGTGATAGGAATCCCTCCAAGAAAATGTGGCTTTGTGGAAGCAGCCACAAAATTCTGACCAGCACCAGCAAATTGCGTCTTAAAAAAAGGGTTGTTCATGGAAAGTGAAACTCCTTGGTTAGAGCCCGGAAGTACCTTCACGTCATGGGGAAGATGCACTGAATGAATATTCTGTTGAAAGGGGTAAGTAAATAGTGAAACATCAGAGATGAACTGACAAAAAACATAATCAGTTGTCTGACATAGAACTTCATAAAAATACGTCTCAACATTGCCTTTTATCCAAACTAAGGATGAATCACATGGGAAAACATAGAGCATGAAGACAAGAGAAAAGGAAAAAGATCTTTTTTATAAAAAAAGACAAAAAGAATTGAAGTGAAGTGAAGTGAAAAAAAAATGAGGAAACAAGTTGATTTTATAGATACTAAAACTTCATTGATTAACCAAACAATGCAGAAGTAATTTAACCTTACGTGGAAATATTATTGTCAGATTATATATAAAACATAGCATTCAAAGCACAATTATCCCTTAATTTAATTGCATCGAATGTCAGTCCAATCCTCTGACCTCATCTATTTAAGGAAATTCTACATACTCAAGTTCATGGTGTTAATTAACTGTGCGTGGTAGAAAAAATACAAAGGCCTCATTTCAAATTTTCAAGCAGAGCATATGGATGTAGCTAAATTGTCTACATCTGCAGATGACCTGGGAACATACAGTTTTACCCATGCACAAAAAATCAGATTAAGGATATAATTGAACCTGGTTTTCACCCAATTGACGCTTGTTAGAGTGATCGAAAGTATCTGCAATGTAGATAAAATAAATTTAGAATAAACAAGTGAATCAGACATGATAATCAAAGTCTTTTCTTATTGAGCGACCTTAAAGAACATGACATGAGGAAGGGAAGCTTACTTCGCAAGGGCCACTGAACTTGCTGACCTTTGAAGAATGCTACTAAGACCCAAAAAGATGGACAACTAATGCCCCAGTTAGATACTATACATGCATTTCAGTACCAAAATGTTCATGTAATTTGGTAAACTTAAATATCATACTCATCCTGATTGACAATTAATCCGAAACAGAAACAAGGAACACGGGCCAAAATGCTGAAAAGGGGACAAAAGGTAAAGCCACAACGCTTTCAAGCAAAATTGGTATGATCCAAACCTTATTTGTCGCTATACTTAGAACCAAATGAAATCTTTCACGTATTCTGTAAGCCCCATGTTGTGATGCAATTTAGATTTTTTTTACCTTTCTATTTTAATCATGGCAAACAGTGTTTGACTCTAAACCAAAATTTTGTTTTGTTCGTAACGGTTCATAAAGGGTTGAATTCCAACGATTACACCCACCGTTGACTTCTTATGCTTTGCAATCTTTATCTAACCATTAAAGATATCGGATTATTATATTCGAAAGTATTGAATGTTCTCCCACAGCTCAACTTACAAAACCTGTATAATCTACTTACCCACACCACAAACATGCTAGAATTAGTAGAATATACCAAAATCTTCTCTTTCACTCTCTTTCTCTCCCTCTCTTAATAGGCAAAAAATAAATCTTTAAATCACAGTAAAATGCACACCAAAAACAAAACAAAAGGTACACTTTTGAACAACATTGGGAAGACCGTTACCATGAATTTGTCAGTACTAGAACCCGAAAAGAAATCTCTTAACATTTCCATTAAGACGACAAATCTAAAATGATACACTATAACACACAGCAAATTCAAAACAACCTAGTTAAGAGAGCGCGTAGAAGTGCTTGGTTATAAGAACCAGGAAAAACTTGCCGCAGGATAGCGACCCCATCAAGTACAAATTTACAAAGACATTATTGCCACATATAGCACCTCATTTTACATCTCACCTTTTTTTTCTAACCTAATTTCTTCGCCTTTAATAGTAATTTGGGAGAATCTAAGACTCTCCTAGATGAAATGATCAATGAATACTCGAGAACATTTAATACCACAACTAGATGCAAAAAAATTCTATAGACTGATTATATCAAGAAGCATATCTAAACTAGGCAAATTATTAAATCCTACCAACTACTACTACTTTTTATCAATTTACAGATCATTTACTACCATAAATTGGTCTTCCCCTGCCAGATACTGCTACTTCAATCTAGCTTACAACAGCACAAGTATTAAATATCACCCAATAAACAGACCTCTGCCTCTCCACTACCCCCCTAAGCGCTTAAGTACACCTTTATACCAGAGCATTGAAACCCATAAAAGTATATCACAATATAAATAGCTAACAACTCACAGTCGAGCAAGCTCACATATGGCTATAAATTAAAAACTCCTCAATGCTAAGAACTTAATAAGAAAGTTTAGAGCAGCACATGCAGTAAAGGTAAAACTCCAAAAGGAAATGACTGTCAAGCCATGAAAATTGAAATGCGAAGAATAATTTAAGATAAAGAAGTAAATTAAACTCACCCAATTTTAACAAAAACATGCATATACCCAACATTAAATTTATATATAAATATTACATACCCGAGTCTTTGCGTCCTTCAGCAGCTTCTTCCTTAATTACAGTAACAGAATCTTTAGAATTCAAGCCCATGAAGTCCCTCTCCATCTCAGAATTCAATTAGTTAGTTTCCAAGCACCCCAAAATTTGAAAGGAATAAAAAGAAGCAACAAAGACTACTTTTTTTAGCAAGATCCCTGAAAATTTGCGGATCAAGCAAAGAAGAAGCTTTCAACTTATTCAATACCTAATCCTTAAACCAAATTCTCTATATAAAAGAAAAGAAAATAAAAGAAAATAAAATATAGATAATAGATAGAGAGAGAGAAAGTGCAACTCTCATCTGCCAAAATGCTTTCAACTGCAGCAAGAGGGGAAGAGAGAGAGAGAGAGAGAGAGAGAGAGAATTTATTCTGTATGTATGTATGTGTTTCATAAATACAAATAATAATAAATAAAAAAAACAATGTTGTGTTTGAGGCTTGAGGGGTAAAGGGTTACCGGCTGGTTGGGTAACGTAGCACTCATTCACACAATTGAACACTAGTAGCGGCTGTACCTATTTGCACACGACTGTCGGTTGTACCGCAATTGTGTATGCTGACAACTTGACACGTTTAACAGGCCGCTCGGTGAGTCGGGAGAGTTAAAATAATGACGACATTTCACGTGACCAAACCGATTGCCTATTACTACACCATTTACTACGTATGTCAGAAGAATGATGATGAAGAATGTGTTGGACTTGTGGTAAGGCCTCCTCACAAAGGAAAAATTACCAACTTGACTCTTTGTCAAAGTATCATATATTTGATTATTTACTTTTCTTTTATTTCTTTCTTTTCCTTTTTTTTTTTCTTGTTATTCAAATGGAGCCCGTAAATACCTAATAAGTATTAACTGTTGAGGTTCTTTGTGAACTTGAAATTGTGTATTTTGTAATGTTACTATCACATAAGAATTATCACATAATTCTCACATACACACATATATATACTTAGATTCTCGCTTGACATGCGAAATTCACAATATATATGTGTGTATATGTGAGAGTTATGTGATAGAATTTATGTGATAATAACATTATTTTTGTGTATTAGGTAAATATTTTGAGGATTAATGACATGTCATAAAAGATTATCTGTCTAATAATCAAGTAACAATGAAAAGGACTTTGGGTTGTTTTTTTCCCGTACGACCAAATCCGATACATAAGTTGGACACAGATGAGGTCAAATATAGGAAGAATTTTAGGATGAACACTATACAGATTTCTAACATTATCAGTAGGATGGTAATTTGTCCCGTTCTCACGATAATCTCATGTGTTATGTCTCGAATAGAGATGTTGATATTGACTCGGATCGAAAATAGGATCCGAAATAAGAAATCGTCGAATGTTATTTATAGAGATGGAAAGGAGATAATATATTTGTTTCCACGGTCCCAATCCTCGCCTCCGAATAATTTTATACTAATTAAATTAATATTTATATTATTATATATAACATAATTAAAAATGTATGATTGTATGTATATATTATTATTATTTGATTTTTTTAATTTGATCAGTGTATGCGCTAAAATATGATTCATTTTCATATATGTATTATTGTAAATATAATTAAAATTATTTTTTATTGTGGTGATATCAATTTCAGGCGGGAATTTAAATTGGCCTCATTGCCATCCCTAGTTGTGAGTTTGACGTATGAGCGAAGACTTGCCGATGAAAAAATCTTTATTTATAGAGTTTTACCTCATTTAAAAATGTCTCTAACAATAATAATATTTAATATTTTTAAACATTCTCTAATAAGTAGCATTTTAGATTGAGAACCAACTTTCAAAATTCAATAATTTAGCAAAAATTTTGACGTTATTAATGCGTAGTTAAGATATAAACTAACTTGAATATTATAATGATATTTTCTCAACGTTCATATGAATGTCTAAACATTTTGTATTCTAATTTTGTACTTTCAATTTGAGTCATGTAGTTATACTTGGAAAAACATTTTATATATAACTTATATTTTCAATTTAATAGAAAGATAACTAAAAACACATTAAAGTAAGATTTGAATATGCAAGCATAAAATCATAGAAATGAATTGTGAAAATAAAACCAAAATTATTTCACTCTTTTTATAAAATAAATAAAAAAAGACGGTGAAAAACAGAGAGGGGGTGACAGAGTAGAGATGATAAAAGTGGGGCCATGGAAGATAGGCGCATGATGATCTCGTGTGAAGTTGAGTTTGTGGATAAAACTTGGGGGTGGAGTGACCGCCTCAGCCGGGAAGCGGTTCAATCCATTGTTGGATTTGTCCTTTTCACTCTCTATGTAGGCACGTGGGTTATTTGTGTGGTAGTGAGTGGAAATGTGGAGCCCACAATTCTATTTGAATACTACTACTAGTATAAAACTACGTTCTTCTTCTTCTTCTCCTCTAAACCATTCATTCTTTAATATATACTACTACTACTACTACTAAGTAGAGCTGTTCAAAATTTTCGATTTTTTTAATTTTTTATTGAATCAAATAGTATCGATTTTTTTTGTACCGATTTTTTTAGTATAGGTTTTTTCGGTATCGATTTTTTTGATTTTTTTATATTTTTCGATATCGGTTCTTAAATTTTTGAATTCGGTAAAACTGAAAAATCAAAATTTGAAAAGACCCTTTATTGATACAAATCATTCAATTTTAATTGATACAATTAATTCTAACTATTAAAAATGTATGCTATCTAAAATTTCTAGCATGCATGAAATTGTAACAGTATAAATTTTTAAATAAATAAATAATACTAACACCAATAATAATAATAGTAATAAAAAAAATGCTAGATTACAAAAAGAAATGGTAGATTACAAAAAAAAAACGTAGATTATAAAATAAAATGGTAGATTATAAAATAAAATTCTATTAATATATAAAAAAATCTTAGTTTTAAAAAAATTTATTAATATAAAAAAATTATTTAATTATTTAATTTTTGCGGTATAACCGAAAATCGAACCGAAAAAATCAAAACCGACTTTGTACCGAACCGGTACCGAAATCGATTTTTCGATACCGGTACCGGTTCTTGATTTTTCGGAATTTTCGATTCGGTACCGGTTCGATTTTTTACCAATGAGCACCCCTACTAGTACAAAGTAGTAGTATTTTTTACAAAATATTGCTACTATCACATAAAAAGTTTTATATAATGGTTACATGCATATACATACAAATTGTAGACCCCATATGTCAAGCGGAGATCCACAATTTGTATGTGTGTGTATGTGACTATTATATGAATTTTTTTATGTGATAGTAACATTGTTGTTTTTTAGATGCTGTTGTGCAGATCCAAGTATTCCAGGAGAATTACATAATGTCAATTGTATTAGATAAAGATGATGTTATTTATTTCATAGAAAATAGTAAAAAAATTAAATTTATATTTAATATTAAAAATTATACGATTAATATTTAATTAAAATTCTCAATTGACAAATATATATATTAAGAGACAAAAATATTTCACTAAAATAACATTTAAATAGTGAGGAAGGGATGATAGTCCAATTGTCTTCAACATCGCAAACTTACCAAACTAATAGTATCTCCATTTACTTAAAATGGAGATGATTCATAGTCCACTAGTAAACTTGATATAATGAGCTTCCAAAACAGGATATGAAGTATTATAAACATAAAAAAGAATCTAGCGGTGGATCTAACCCCAATTTCCAATCTCAGTTTTCTTATTTTATATATATATATATATATATATATATATATATATATGCCGTTTAATATTACTCATTCTTGAAACAATGAGTGAACTTAAGAGTGATATTAAAAAGTAAATACAATTTATCTTCTTAAAAAATTATAAATGAAAAATAAATTGGAATAAATATTTTTCTCTAAAAGTCTATTATTAGGGAGTACACAAATTAAAGACTAAAGATTGTAAAAGTAATAAAATAAAATAGTTAGATGGAGTGATTCTTTAATCTTATTATTATTCATTAGTTATTATCTTTGTTTTAAATTATAAGATTATTGTTAATTTTTTAAAGTCTATTTAAAAAAATAGAACTCAAAATTGAGATGATTTTTATTAAAAAATATGAAATAATAAAAATCTTATAATGAGTAATAATTTTTTGATAGTTTACAATATTCATCATTGTATTGATTAAAATTAAAAAAATGTATATCAAATTTAAATTTAAAAATGACCTTAATTGAGTTCCAAAAAAATAATTTTATATTTTGAAAGAGATGGAATATTAGAAATTCCAGTAAATGTATACTTCAAAGAAGAAGGATGCATTACGACTTACTAAATGAATTATTAGTTCAAATATTTTATTTAATCTGAAGTATTGTATTATCCTCATAATTAAGCAAAGGTTATTATAAAATTGTGTTTAATTTGACGGCGTACATGTTAAGATCAGTAAGTATATATATATATATTTATGTTAATGATCGGTAGTTAAAGGGGGATGAAACCTCTTATCATTTCAACCTAATTTTGGCTGTTGATGAGGTGATTTTCAGCTCATCCGCATAATTATTAGAAAAACAAACAATAATCACAAAGGAAATGATAAAAAATATAAATCTTACTTTCATTACCCATGACATATGCTGGATAATTATGCCGATATTTTCCCGTCTACATAATAATCATGCAGATGTTATTTCATCCTCATAATAACTCCGACATTGTTTAAAGTTTCAATCAAATTTTTAGTCACTCCACTTAATTTTTATGCGTATGTATTTGAGAAGATTTACTTGATGACACAAATTTATAGTTGTGATTTAACTCAAACACATACCAATTATTTACATTTTTATTATGAACAACATATAATATTGCTTAGTATTTAGTTCTACCTATAGAATCCATCCTCCTCTTTATCTTCTTATCATCCTCACCATCACCATCATCATCATCTGATTTTTTTTTCATTTTTTCTAGCGACTTCCTTTTTTACACTGACATAACCTAGAACAATACTCATTTGAATTCACATGTTTCCTACTAGTTTTATTTCTAATTTCAAATCTAACACGTTGGACATATCTTCTATAAAAATTCTAAACTTTTTCTAACATAGCAAAATTTTGCTCACTATATGAAGTATCATCTTGAGCAATACTAATAACATCATCATTGTTATCACAAATATTTTCACCAACAAGTGATATGGAATGACACGATTCAATATCAAATAAATCCCCATCTAAGATGAAAGTGTAATTTGAATGATATATTACTTACCAATATTGTGAATTGCAAATGACAAAATCCTAGCTTTGAGAGACCTTCTTCTTCACCGAAATTGTGTTTTTTAATGGAGTTGGATATAGCAATAAATCTAAAAAAATAATTAAGGACAAGGTTTATGATAGGGGGAATGAAGGCACCGCATAATAATCTCACGGACGATAAAGCTACCACATGATTATATATTATGCGGATGGGATAATATCGATCTGCATAATTATCCTGCGGATGTCATGATAATGAAAGTAGGATTTTTTTTGTCATTTCCTTTGTGATCCCAGACTCCTTCCTAATAACTATCTTGCAGATGGACTACCTAAAAGACCATTGGATCACCTCATGAACGACCAATATTGAGTTGAAATTAAGGATGATGGTTCCCATAACCCTTTGGCTACAGATTATTGCCCGTATATATGGATAGCTAGTGTGTAATGCAAAAGCAATCAAATTAAAAAAAGTTTTTTGTTGTTGTTAAATTAGACAAAAAGTGAAATTCAAATATTCAATCTTGATATGCCAAAGCTCAATCCTTCAATCTCATGATTATCATGGATTGAGTCATACTACTCGGATCAAAGCCTTGGGGCCGGCCGGGAGCTTCTCTTTTTTCTTTTAGCCCTAAGCTTTCAATCTTCTTCAATGAGGCCAGATCATAGCTTAACAAGTGCAGTGATATTACTATCTGTTTGGCATATTTCAAGTCCACAGGGTGACAGAGGACCACATAGAGAGCTAAGTTTATAAAATTTGCATGGTGTATGATCTACAATTATTGTACTACCTCCGTCTCATAATAAGTGTTTTTTTAGCTTAAATTACACAAACTAATATACAAGTTAAAATGACAAAAATACCCTTAATATACTTTCTTTGTTTTGTTTGAGACTTTTTTTATTGCCTTTTGGTCTCTCTTTCTCTTTCTTCAACCTTTCAACTTTCCAATAAATATGCAATAAATACCATTGGTTGCATAAGAGCACATATGGGAAAATATTATAAAAATTGTATTGAAATTCTAACACATTACTTATTTTAAGAAAAAATATTAAACCTAAAAAAATACTTATTGTGGGACGGAGGTAGTACAAGTATAGTTGACAAGCACGTGTATAATAAATTGTTATTAAATATAGAGCAGCCGCAATCTCAGAGTGATTAAAGATACAAATATGGAGAAATATATATGTATTAGGAGTGTAGGAGGCCGGATCAGGTCCGGACTCCCGGACCTGATCAAAATCCGGACCAATTTTTTTTTTTTTTTTTTTTTTTGCTTTTTTTTTTTAAAATAACTAATAAAAAATGTATAATATTTTATGAAACTGGAATTTTTTCATAATACAGTGTTTTAGGTGTGATTTGGATACATATAACAACACAGGTTATACAGACTGTACAGACTTATTTTGTTATAAGTATCCAAATCACACCTAAAACACTGTATTATGAAAAAATTCCAGTTCCATAAAATATTATACATTTTTTATTAGTTATTTTAAAAAAAAAAGCAAAAAAAGCAAAAAAAAAAAAAGGTCCGGATTTGATCAGGTCCGGGAGTCCGGACCTGATCAATTTTGTAGGAGTGTATATTATATATATATATATATATATATATATATATTCAATACATCCATCAAACACTGCTACTACAACTTGGTTGTACGAAAACCATGGGCTAAACCTTGATTAATTAATTATTCTCTAAAAATGCCCTATCTTACCTTACCATGCATGCCCTACTCTACCAATAATTAATTGATTTCTCTCGTAGTGGTGCAAAGTTGACCAGTTACTAGATACTTTATCTCTGTTCTTAAAAGATGATGGTTTAAAATTAATGCACACAGATTAAAGAATATAATTAATACCTAACTAAAATATTATACTATCCTTATTAATTGTCTCAACCAATTATTCTCTTCCCAATGTTTCTTATTCAATTCAACCAATTACTACTTAGATTATAGTATTGAATTGAATAAAAATAATTGGGAAGGGAAGAAAGCTTTAAATAGGAGAAAGCTTTAAATAAGAGTAAAGTAGAAAAAAAAATAGCTAATGTGTATTGATAAACTTAAAACGACAATCTTTTTGGAACAAAAATTACTACCTCCGTCCCATAATAAGTGCTTTTTAGCTTAAATCATACAAACCAATACACAAGCTAAAATGACAAAAATACCCTTAATATACTTTCTTTGTTTTGTTTGAGACTTTTTTTATTGCCTTTTGGTCTCTCTTTCTCTTTCTTCAACCTTTCAATTTTTCAATAAATATGCAATAAATACCATTGGTTGCATAAGAGCACATATGGGAAAATATTGTAAAATTTGTATTGGAATTCTAACACATCACTTATTTTGAAAAAAAATATTAAGCTTAAAAAAGTACTTATTATGGGAACGGAGGTAATACTTCTTAGAACGACAATCTTTTAGGAACGGATGGAGTAGTAGATTCACAACTTCGGAGGAGAGCGACCCCCTAGAGATACAATAATATTTTATTTGTTTTAAAATACAAGATTAAATTTAATTTTAGATATTTTTAAACCTACTTATACTGCCGTCATCTGAAGAGTATTTCAATAAGAAAGAAGGTTTACAGGGTGTCGAGTGACCTGTTGTGTGAAAAAAGGAAAGGATCGGATATATAACACTCTTCCGGTCTACTTTGGTGAGCTAGCTCCAATGAATTAATTACTCTTTTAGTATTATTATTTACACCACATATACATATATATATATATATATATATGTGTGTGTGTGTGTGCGCTGCATGGGATAAACAATAATTCTAAATTTAATAACTTGAAGCCAAGCAAGCCGTAAAATCTTGGAACACAATATTTTAGTAGTCTAAATTAAGAGCTTATCCATCCAGGAATTCATCATCATGTCATGCATGTTACCAGTCACCATCAACGATTCATTATTCTCTTTGATTCCATCATCTAACTTCTTCCCATTAATCCCACCCACATACATACTAGCTAGCTCCCTCCATATAATTAAGAATATAATATTGACGTAGCAATATGTTATTTATTGTTAATATAATTTACTTAACTCAATAATAAATTATATATTATCACCTTAATAATATGTAATCTTTATGTAACAATAACATTATTCTATAATTAAAGAACAAAACAAACATGCAGATGTGACCCTGATTTAATTTCCTCATCACCAGTAGTTCTTTCTTCTGTGGCCTGTCTTTTCGGTCTTACGGGGCCGGCAGACCATGTTCTGTTCATACACAATAATAATGATTCACTTCATTTTTGGACCGGTCCCGTGCTTCATACTACGTCACATGATTTGTGGGACATTTAATATGTCCAACTCCAATACTAAAAATTTTACTAAGAATAACAAACAAAAATACAATATATATATATATATATATATATATATATATATGCTTCATTGAATTTTAAATGTGAGTTATGTAAAGACTAATCTACATGCTTCACCAAATAAATGTGAAAGCAAAAATTGATAGTCAAAAATCAAAATGCATTCTTTAGCTCAAGGCAAGTACAATTCAAATTTACAGGTATATTCCCCATGTAATTAACCAAAATGAAAGAAAGAAGAAGAAGAAGAAACCATATTCCTGTAGTACCGAAGCAACAAACAAGGGAGTTTACATTGTGATTCTCACGGTTTGAGACACATCTGAAATACTACAAATTGAAAAACTACATCCCAAGCATTTAGTTTTCACTTGTAGAGACTAGAGACCTTCTATAGGAGCAACGGCCGAATCAACTACAAAGGGTTCCATTATTTCAAGGAGTTCATTGCAAAGACCTGTGAATACAACGGAATCTGTTTCCAAAGGTTTAAACTTGATAAGAGCTGCAGGAACCAAATCCTCCTCCTCAAGGGTTATGACTCTCTTTCCTGCTGCTGCAGGAAAACGTGGAATCACCCGCCGTTTGACAAGAACAGGATCTAAAAGCTCGAATTCCAAGCTAGGATCTTTCAGTGCTGAGCTAACAAACTAAAACAGTACGAACACAAATTAGTAAATAATAATCCAATGCACACTGACCATTGCACATATCCTCGCACTAGTGGACATATACTAATAACTTAAAAGCAACAACTTTTACCAAAAAGATCAGCACGAGGATAATACACGAGAAATATAATGACAATTTATAAGTCTAATGAAACTATTCGTCCAGAAAGGTAGCAGATATGCTGTATTAGGAACTCAACATGTAAGTTAAAGATATGGGGTAATTGGATTAGGAACTCAACATGTAAGTTAAAGATCTGGGGCCTCAATTACCCGTAAAAGTTTTTCTGACAAGCGCGAGAATGTTAAGGGGTTAAATCCACTTTTTCGCACTGTACTGTACCCCGATTTACAAATACATCACTGATTGAAATTTTTAACGGTTAACTCATTGAAATGCTTATTTTTTACAAACCGTCACAAATTCTGTCTAAACAAGTTGATTTTCAACGGAAAAATTTTGTAAAAAAATATTTTTAAACTAGTTATTCACGTGGACTTGTCAAATAATATCCACACACTAAAAATTTGTGAAAAATAAAAGTAAATCAGAAAGTTGAAACAAATTAAACTAAAATTAAATAAATGAAATCACGGTAGAAAAACATATATCTTAATAATTCTATTAACTTGAGAAAAACATGGAAGAAACTTTATTTACAAAATAAAATATATCTTGATCAATTAAAATATAGAACAATATGTAATTATATAACAAAGTGATTAAACAATTTAAATAGTTTAATAAAACTCATTAGACAGGATGGGTAATTTAAAGGGTTTAAGTTGTTTAATTTGTTCTATTATTGTATTTCATTTAATACTTCACGTTTTATTTTTTATTTTTTTCTAACTCTGTAATTTATTTAAATATTTTTGGATAGATTTTTAACGTTTTACAAAATTTTAATTAATTTTAACATATAAATTTTCTATTTTGATGGCCACATGGACAAATTTGTGGGACCCAGATGTTACTTGGCTATTATTTGGCGTGCTCACGTGGACAATTGGATAAAAATAATATTTTTAAATTTTTTCCGTTAAAAGTAAACTTGTTTAAACAGAATTTGCGAAGGTTTGTAAAAAATAAGTAACTCAATGAGTTGACCGTTAAAAATTTCAGTCTAAATCGGGGTCAAGTACAGTGAGATAAAGTGGAATGTTAAGTCAGAGAAAAGTGCTCTTTGTCAAGTATTGTTAGTTTTATATGTAGTCCACCCCTCCTAGCATGCCATATTGGCAAGACTTAGGACTTAGTAATGACTTCTCCTAGAAGAAAGTAGCAGTTGCTAACAGAGAAACTTTATATAAACTTGCATATGGAACAAACTTTGAGTTTTCAACTTTAGTGCAAAGGAATTATATTACTCCTTGAAACTTTAATAACAGAGAAGAATTTTTACTAAATTTCTGCTTTTGTTATCAGGAAGACCTATCCTCAAAAATACATTTCATGCTCTTTCTCCAAATACTTTTCAAATGACAAATAAGACTTGTGACCACAATTTTGTTCCACGTACTATATCAAACCTCGTCAAGTTAACACTGCTTTGTACATTACAATGAACAATTAAAAAACAAGAAAAATTATTCAAGAACTTACCTCATAGAGTGCAGTAGTTGGCTCTCGAGGAGAAAATATCCCTTGGAGCACCACTCCATCGGGAAATTGTACCCTGATTACAGTTTTTGTGTACCTCTTCCTTGCAGCTTTTACTTGCTTTTCCTTGTATGACTTGGGAACCAAAAGCTGGGATTCTGCCATCTTTTTCCGCTTCATATCAGCTTCTCTTTTCAATTCGTCAAGCGAGAGCTTATAAAACGAATCTGGCAACACAATTTTTGCAGCTTCATACTCAGGAACAGAAAAGAACACCCGGATCTAGTATGTTAAAAAAATTGGAAACCATCAGATACTGTTATTAAAAATAACAGAGAAATTAATAGCTGAAGGTTGAAAAACAAAACTTAGATTGCATACTAACTATAACAAGAAAGAACAAGAGTAATAAAATATTGCTAATAGATTCATGAATAAATCTTTAGCTACGAATCCAAATTCTAATAACAATCACCACAAACAACCAAACACATTGAAATCCCTAATTGATGATTCATTATAAATTTAAAAGCATCTAATTTTGTTTTATAAAAACAGTAAGTAAAAAAGGCAACCCCGCCGCTTGGCTTGGTGGTTTAAGGGAGAACTTGGGATCAGCGATAATAAACCCGGAGGTCTATAGTTCGATTCCCACAAACATTAAGTATAGGGGCCACGGATCGCAGACGTAAGCCTGTTATTGAAAGTCTTGATTGGGGAAGGGAGACGTAGCCTGGTCGCAAGGTCGGGATACTCCTCTATCAAAAAAAATAAAAAAATTACAATTATGATACTATCGATTGTACTTTCCAAAAGGCATTGATAGTTTAAAATTTTAATAATTGCAAATCCATATCAATAAGTTACAATAAATAAGGAAGTTACATGTTCTTTTATGAGATAACCGGTCCTTAATACGTTATAAAAGATCAAGCTGTCAAGTATGAGAACTAGAGTTTAGATCAAACGTATTCACTTTAGGCATGTATTGTCAAAACTTGTCCTCATCACATTTGCAGTGATAAGATAAGATCTCCAATGTATTATAATTAGTTCGGGTCATACATCCATCAGTTGCATCAATGGGTGTTATGTTGGAGAGAATTCACAAATTTGTCCATACATGAGCTGGTTGCTTGCCAACCGATTTAAAAAAAGGCACGCATCCCAAATTGAGAGAATAGAAGCAGAAGCCTATCGTCTACTTAGAACATATGAAATACTTAGTCAGATTAAATATCTATGAATTGGATCAATCAATGGCAGTTACCATTATTTTCATATTTTCAATCTTTTCATCTATTCTAGTTCAATCAACAATCGTTTAAAAGCTCATAGATTTAATATTTAACTGAAAGATTTCAAAAGATGATAGATAAAGCATAACCTCTTGATTTGCTACAGATGATGTACAAACATGCCGCAATTTTGACAATTAGGGATGTAAATTGTTAAAAACGCGAGTAATTCAAAATCAATCCTCGAATCCTTGGAATTGGGTTCACAGATTCTTCGGCATTCCCTCATTATCTCTTTGTGCCTTAGATCGGCACCCCAAGTACCCTGATTATGTGATCTAGGATCTGTTTTCTGCTTATGAAGAGCTGGACAGAGACTCAGGTTGGAGATGCATAGCAGAAAAGATTTGTAGTACATAATGAAGTTGTAGAAGCGGCTAGTTTAGCCAAGCGGTCTTATTTTTAGAGAAGAAAACCACAAAACAGTTATTTGATCCACAGTCCAGAGGTTAATAATACACTCATTTCTTTGTGTGTATTTTTATCTTCTACTTGCCCATAGTCCCCCTTCCTTCCAAAAGAAGAAAATTAATTATTCATTCCATCAAAAGAAAAGATCCTTTTATTAGAGAGAATCAATTATAATATACATCCATGTAAAACAATACATTTTAAATGAAGTTAAAAGAGAAAAGGAATGATTTTCAAAATTGCCAAAGACAACATCTGAAATGGAATGTACGGAGCTTTAAATTTATGAACATAATTGCAAATAGATTAATGATGGTAAGGGATCTGATTTGATCTTGTTCAACTTCAATTCTAATAATTAACATTCACATAAAAGATTTTAATACATTTTGAACTTTATTCTATGGAGATACACCTGAATCATGGGTTCAAAGAGATCCTACTTAGACAATTATCACGAAGCCACACCTAATTGGATGTTCAAAGTATGACTAGTAGAAGAATAGAAAAAAATATAACTTCAAAAAAAAATTGTTGTCTTCGTAAGAAATACTGTTCCTAAATAAGTTTGTTCTTAACTCTTTATTCTACAAGGAAAATTTCTCTCAATCCTTTATTATTTTTTTCTTTTTTCCCAGTTATGATTCATGTCAAACTAAATTTGAAAACACGTGTTCAGAAAGTTTCTAAGCTCCTATTCTATCTAGCCGACATCCAATAAATTTCAAGTTTTATCAGACAAAACATACACAGAAGCCTCCAAAGTATATAAAGGCAGTGATAACTACAAAAATAAAGTGAATGCAAGAACATTCGATAACGACAAAACACTTATAACACGTTAACTATCTTACGCAATATAATAAGAGCCAATGATACAGATAATCCTAAGCATAAGGTGAAAGCAAGTACATTTTGATAACGACAAAGCACTCATAAGTCATAACGAATTAACAATATTACACAACATAATAAGAGCTAAGACAGATATACCTGTCTGTCGATTTGCTTATGTTCCATTGGTTCTTTCTTCTGCTCCACCAGTTCGTCCTTTATAGCTGGAGCTGGAGATGACAAATCTTCAAGCTTTGGTGGTTCCAAGAATGATATGACATTCTTAACTACCCCAATGCGCTCACTAGAAGTAACTCCCATGACTGCCCACATCTCCCCACATTCCTCTTGCAATTCAAACCCCAAAAACTCCAACAACTCTATGCCTCCAACAACATCTACTATGGCCTCCTTTATCTTTGGATTTCCCATTCTGATCTTCCTAAACTTTACATTCTCTGGTTCTTTAACTATATTCTTCAAAAGTTTAAGCACAACACTGACCGACCCTTCTGCAGGCTTTCCAGAAACATATGCACCAAAACAAGCCTCCAATTCTCTTTGATCCTCCACACAATTTTCACTAACCACATTATTCGACTCTACATTACTCAGACAATTCTCAATATGAGCTGCAACCTCTTCCTCGGACCCGAAACCTCCACCACATACAGGACATTCGAACACATTATCTAAAGAATACCCATTTTTGTTTCTTTTCCCAGTAGTGATCAGCGAGTCAAATGGATCAAATCCATCAATTGGTTTCGGATTAGAGTCCGAATTACTCTTATTATCCGACTTATCTTGAACTTGAATGTCAGAATTGTTGATTTTTTGAGGCAACGGTTTAGTGTTATTTGAGTCAGAAGCTACAAACCGATTTGATGGTTTAGCATTTGGCTCCAATTTAGTCAAGTTACCCTGGAGTTGATTATCGGAATCATACCTTCGTTGAGGCAAAGGCTTCGAACTTTCGGAATTATGAGGCTGGCGATTTGGGGTAGAACTGAGAATTGGATTGGAAGGAGCCGAAGAAGAAGACGAAGAACCCAAGACTCTACCTTGGCCTTTGAATTTACCAGAAGGAGAAGATGAGAATGGATTGTTGACTTTCTTCATAAAACCCTTGAATTTATCTTTCACATCATCCATCTTCTAAACCTAAATCAAAGATCAGCAATCGCAAAATGGAGGCAAAATTATATCTGATGGGGTATTTGCTTGCTGAGAATTGTTGACAAACTGATTGAATTTTGTTAGGAAACTATTGAATTTATTACCTATATAAGAAAAATAGACTGTGAAGGAGACAAGAAGGGACTACGGAGAAATCCATGGAAGTCGCCAGGGCTTGCCTTTTCTTTTAAATTATATATATATAGTCCAGATCACATCTGGACTACCGGATTTTATGTTAAATTCGAACTTTTGCTTTCGGCCATTGGATGATATCCAACGGTCCAGGACAGGAATGGATTGGGAAAAAAATCACGCGGATCCTTGCGGGTCAAAATCCGGCCGAACGGGTTAAAAAGAAAAAAAAAAAGAGGCAGACTCCATTTCGTTCAGAGCGTCTCTCTGTGAAAAACTCAACGCCGACTCCATTTCGTTCAGAGCGTCTCTCTGTGAAAAACTCAACGCCGACTCTCTGTCTCCCAAGAACCGCGTCTCTCTGTCTCCCAAGGTATTTTCTAATTTGCTGTTTGAACCAAATGAATGAAATCTAGGGTTCATTTCAGGGGTTGGGATTTACTGATTTTGATTTTTCATTTCCATGTGAGCATGTCACTTGAAACTTGAGAGCCATTCTTGATTGATATTGAAAATCCCCAATAAAATTGGGGTTTGCAAGACACCTTTGAAATAAGTATTAACTAGATTTTAAAAATACTTGGTTTCTCATAATGAAATTGGGGTTTGCAAGACACCTTTGAAATTAATTTTCTCATTTGTTGTCTTCAAAACTCAAAGCCAAATCATATATCTTCAAATCATATACTCTGTCCATGATGGCAAGATCGGTCCACCATGGCCACAGATCATGTTTAACTTTGAATGTTAGCCTATAAATTGGCCTCTCATTAGACAGCAATATACACTTGCATTGTCAGAAATCTATATCACTCTTCCTCAACTTCTTCACATCTTCTGAACTCGCATTTCCAAGTGTTTTTTTCCTTTGAAAGCAATACAATTCATAGGTTTTCAATTGTATTGCATATGCTGTTTTGTCTTAGGCTCATGTCTATATTCCTCACAGCATTACTACTTGACACCTTTGAAATGAGTATTAACCAGATTTTATTTATTGTTGGGTTTGCAGAATGCAGCATTGTGTAGAAGAGATAGAAATGGTATCATCTGGTATTTCTGAGTCGCCAAATAGATGGTACATAATTCAAATACAATCTTTTATAACATACAATCGTGCAAAATACAACCACACAAACTGTGAGTTTCAATACAAATCGTATATAATACAAAAAATAAACACTCAAATTCAGTCCTCTTTTATTACAATTATTATCACACTATTTTATAAAAATAGCGAGGACTACTACTGCTCTACTCTGACCATCACATTGATCCCTGACTAGTTTCTGCAACATTCTCATTCACTAAAGAGAACAATAGATGAAAAGGGTAAGCTCAACTAGCCCAGTAAAGAATATTATGACTAAGATAATGTAGAATAAATTATCATTAGTCTTTAACAAATCAGATAAAATATTATGGACAACAAATTTTAGATCAACAACTGCAGCGGAAATATCAATTCATTAGAAGAGTTACGTAGAGAATGAAGTCTACTATCTTCTATGATTTAAAAGTCCATCATCAATATTTTATCCCTGTAACATCAATCAATATATATCTCAAATCAAATATTTATCTTTGCACTACGGGCCAAAGATATTCATTTGTATCACTAGTGGTCATGTTCATCTCAACACCTGTCCATCTTTGCACTACGGGCCAAATATATTCATCAGGTAATCATTCATCTTTGCTCTACAGGCCAAAGATATTCAGTTATATCACTATTTAAGACTAAGGATGATGAAAAATAATATAAATAACGAATCCAGTGAGATAAAGGACAAAGATTAGGGATTCATAATTTAGTTTATCTAAGTTCAAGAATATTTCACAATAATACTTTGTGGAGCAAAATTCAAGAATAAAGATCAAAATTTGGATCCAATCAAAGATAGGACCCATAATAGCCAACTTGAACAAATAGAAGAAAATTTAATTTTTTCGTGAATAGTGTCGTATACGTGAATAGTAATCCCGACGAAAAAAGTAAGAATTTCATAATAAAATTCATGCCAATATTTTGGTATAATGATATTGAAAAGAATAACATCATTTACGAAAGAAAAAAATATCCCTTACCTTAACAAGAGAGTAGTTTTGACTGAAATATCGGATATTATGTGAACGAAAACTTGCACTGTTATCAACACTTAAAGTATCTAAATACTCACAAGAAATACGCTCGATATTATAGAGAGAATTTTTTTTGATTCTGGTGTGATTTTCATTTCTAACTAAGCACCCTATTTATAGAAAAATGTCAGGCTTTTACTCCTTTGAATTTATACGCACCCAAACTTGAAATTTCAGCATTTTTCCACACAAGATAAAAGTGGGGCCCACCCATATTTTTAATAAATAATTTATTCCGAAACTTCAATAATTCATAATAAATAACTCTTTTATCAGAAAAATACGAACCTTATGTCTATTCCATATAAAATTTAATTCTCTACAACTTTGTAGAAGAAATTTTTTCAAATTTTGAACAAAAAAAAATGACCCAAATTTACATACGGATGATTTTTTCACACCCCCACTCTTTGAAAATCAAGCAGCCACCATAAATGACCAATAATTGTTCCAACCCACATGTTTATATATTGTAAATTTGTTGTAAAAAAAATATCATCACTATTATATTATTATATTATCACATTATACACTTATAATGTAATATTATAATAATATATTTGAATGAATTATTTTATCAAAACAGATAAAATATCCATTCTCATAATTGTCATTTTTGTTAAAAATTCCTCCGTTTAAATTTACATTGAGTAAATATTTTCTTATCATATATATCAACAATTAATTATTCATAAATAATATTACAGAACTATAATATTGACAACCAGGTCATTCCCAGGAAAGAGGGGGCCTTCCGATAAGAATTTTTTCTTACTGGCGCGCAATTAACCAACCCCTTTCCTAGACAGAACTTTCTTAGACATTTCCAATAATGTTATCTAATAATATTATTCAAATAATATGACTTATTGATTTTATAATTTAAAATATTGTGCAATGACAATTATTAGATCAATAATATGAAATATCAACGTAGCAGTTATGCAGTTATCAATGTAGCAATTATTGAGTCAATAATATAAAACACTGAACAGTAATTACTGTAACAATTATTGAGTAGAGACTTCTTACGTAAGAATCAATAATTAGAATTACTGTGCAATACCGTGTGCTACTGTACAACACCACGTATTACTGTATTTTAACCATTGGGTATTTCAACTGTAAGACCCCAATTTTTATGAATAAAGATTTAATTTTTTTTATATATTATTTCGAAACAGTAAGGTGTTGTTTTGATAAATATGAAAAGTTATGGGTGAAATGTGCAAATATTTTAAAATAAGCAAGTGGTTATAAAATATTCATTGTTGTCGGGGAATATTCGTTTGGTCGTGGAATATTCTTGTTGTCGGAGAATATTCGTACGACGGCGCAACTATTAGTGGGCCCCACAACGGAATAACTTTCGGATATAGAAAGTGATAGAAATAGCCTTTTTATAAAATAACGGCGCAGTTGTTACCGTTAGCACTGTTGAAATACCTGATGGTTAAAATACAGTAATATGTAGTGTTGCACAGTAGCACACGGTATTGCACAGTATTTTGAATTATTGATTCTTACGTGAGAAGGCACTTACTCAATTATTGTTACAGTAATTACTGTTCAATATTTTATGTTAGTGACTCAATAATTGCTACGTTGATATTTTATATTATTGACTCAATAATTATTACATTGATATTTTATTGACTCAATAATTGCTACGTTGCTATTTTATACGATTGATTCAGTAATGGCTACAGTTGATATTTTGTATTATTGATTCAATAATTGTCATTGCACAATATTTCACATTATCAACTCAATAATTCATATTATTTGAATAATATTATTAGATAGCATTATTGACAATGTCTAAGGAAGTTCTGTCTAGGAGGGGTTATTTAATTGCGCGCCAGTAAGGAGAAATCCTTATCGGAAGGCCCCCTCTTTCCTGGGAATGACCTAGTTGTCAATATTGTAGTTCTGTAATATTATTTGTGAATAATTAATTATTAATTTATATGATAAGAAAATATTTATTTTGTGAATATAAAAGAAGGAATCAGCGCTGATGTGTTTTTATCAGTATTTTGTGTTGAAAAATCATCCGTTTATGGATTTCGGATAATTTATGTTTGGAATTTAAAAAAACTTCCTTCTACAAAGTTGTAGAGAATTAAATTTTCTATAAAAGGACATAGAATTTGTATTTTTCAGACAAAAGGGACTATTTATTATGAATTATTGAAGTTTCGGAAAATAAATATTTTTTTTAATGGGTGGGCCTCACTTTTGCTGAAAAATTCTGATGTTTTGATAGCCGCCAGGCGGCGGATTTTTTTTTTAAAATAATATTATTTTATTCAAAAAGTCTACTTTGACATCCTAAGCTTTTCCTATAAATACGGTGCTTAGGTTAGAATTGAAAATCACACCAGAATTAGAAGTTTTCTCTCTCTATAATATCGAGCGTATTTTTGTGAGTATTTAGATACTTTGAGTATTACTATTCAGTGCAAGTTTCCTTCAGCTTTATATCCGATATTCCAGTCAGAAGTACTATCCTTTTGAGGTAAGGGATGTTATTTTCTTTCATAAATGATGTTATATTTTTCAATATCATTATACCAAAATATTGGCATAGATTTTATTATGAAATTCTTACTTTTTTCGTTGAGGTTACTATTCACATATACGGCACTATTCACGTATACGACACTATTCACGAAAAAAATTAAATTTTCTTCTATTTGTCCAAATTGTCTGTTATGGTTACTATCTTTGGTTGGATCTAAGTTTTGAGCTTCATTCTTAAATTTTGCTCCACAAAGTATTATTATAGAATATTCTTGAATTTGAATAAACTAAAATACGAATCCTTAATCTTATCCTTTATTTCACTGGATTCGTTATTTATATTATTTTTCATCATCCTCAGTCCTTAGTGGTGATATAACTGAATATCTTTGGCCTGTAGAGCAAAGATGAATGATTACCTGATGAATATCTTTGGCCGTAGTGCAAAGATGACAGGTGTTGAGATGAACATGACCACTGATGATATAAATGAATATCTTTGGCCTGTATTGCAAAGATGAATATTTGATTTGAGATGTATATTGATTGATGTTACAGGGATAAAATATTGATGATGAACGGCTATTTCCGCTGCGAATATTGATCTAAAACTTGTTGTCAATAATATTTTATCTGAATTGTTGAAGACTAACGATAATTTATTTTTCATTATCTTAGTCATAATATTCTTTACTGGGCTAGTTGAGCTCACCCTTTTCATCTGTTGTCCTCTTCAGAAAATGAGAATATTGCGGGAACTAGTCGGGGGACAGAGTGATGGTCCGAGTTAGAGCAGTAGTAGTCCTCACTATTTCTGATAAATAGTGTGATAATAATTGTAATGAGGACTTAGTTTGAATATTAATATTTTTTACATATTTGTATTGACACTCACAGTTGTGTGGTCGTATTTTGCACGACCGTATGATATATAAGTTTGTATTTGAATTCTGTACCATGTATTTGGCGACTCAGAATGGGTTGGGTTGACTGGACCTATTCTGGGGGCGTCACAGTTGGTATCAGAGCTTAGGGATATGATCTCTGACAGAGATCGGGGAATAGAAATAGGAGGGGAGAGACGAAGTAAATCCTTCACTAATATGTTCTACCTAAGCTTATGTGGTATTTAATTAGTCAGTCGGAGCATAGGATTAATATGTGATATGTTATTTGTTTAATTAACCCTTGTTTTATGGCAGTATTTGAGAATGACAGCTGAGAATGTTAACAACGAAGTGAATGAGACCGTGGAGACACCTTTAATCACTAACCAAGAGAACGTGCAACAAGAAGGCAATGTTCATCCTGAAAATAACGCTGGTCAGACGATAAACGATGAGATGTTTAGAAGTTTTTTGCATGTTCATGCAAAATCAGACGAGGGAGACTCGTGTGTAAAATACAGGTGGAGATAATAACGACACGCGAATTGTCACCGCCAAGCAGTTCAAAGAATTGGGACCACCAGAGTTTTTGGAAAGCCAGATCCGATCAAGGCGGAGACGTGGGTTAAACAAATTACCAAGATATTTGATGTCTTGGGATGCACGGAGGAACAGAAAGTTCCATTTGCCACGTTTATGTTCCGTGGAGAAGCAGATTACTGGTGGGAGTCTGTGAAGCGTACCCAGCCTGCCGCACTCAAGATGTCTTGGGAAGCGTTCCAAAAACTATTCAATGACAAGTACTTTTCTGAAAGTATTTCGTCATATGAAGGAGGTAGAGTTTATCAGACTCGAGCAAAATAATATGACGGTATTCCAGTACGAGGCTAAGTTCGTGGAGCTGTCCAGGTTTGCACCTCATTTGGTGGAGAATGAGGAACGTATGACGCGGATGTTTCTAAGAGGTTTGAAACTTGAAATACGTCAATACCTCATTTCTCATAAATTTTCTCTATATTCGGATGTAGTGAACAGGGCCCAGTTGTTAGAACGAGATAATGATTATGTTCAACCAAGGGACAACAACCAAGGTCGTACCAGTGGCAGCAGTCATCGGAGCAATGACAACTAGCGAGGAGGAAAGTATGACAGAAGCGGTAACCACTCCGGTGGTAATCGTGGCCATGATAGTAAAAAAAGTGAATCGGGAGGAGATTTCAAAAAGAGAAGGTATAACAATGAGAACGTGAAGACGTCAACTGTTTCTAGGGGAGGAGAACGACCACCGGTCGTATGCTATAAATGCGAGAAAGAGGGACACATCAGCCCAAACTGCCCATAACAGTTCAAGACATGCTATAACTGTGGAAAAGAAGGACATATAGCTCGAGATTGTCCTATAGCGAAACCAAATCCAGCGAGGGTGGTGATTCCAAAGGCGGTTTCAGACAAGTCAAAGTCGGTGATTCCTGGAAGAGCGTTTGTCGTGACAGCCCAAAACACGAAGAACCCACACGAGGTGATTACGGGTAAGCTAATCATAAACTCTTGCGAAGTTTACACCTTGTTAGATACTGGTGCTACCAATTCTTTTATTTCACCTGCTTTGTGCTCAACGTTTGAACTTGACTTCTGATAAATTAGACTTTGACTTATTTGTTGAAACTCCGTTGGGAGAAACCTTTGTTACATCCACAGTTTACAAATCTTGCTTGATTTAAATTGGTACCCTTACCTTACCTGTTGATCTTATATCCTTGAAAATACTTGCATTTGACGTGATTTTGGGAATTGACTGGTTAACCACTTACCATGCCAAAATTGATTGTTTTCGTAAGGAGGTTAGTTTTCATATTCCTAATCAACCTGTTGTGCGAATTCAAACCACCAAACCACTAAAATCAGTCAATATCATTTCAAATCACAAGGCTATTCGTTTATTGAAAAACGGATGTCAAGCTTTCTTAGCTCATGTCACTGATCTAAACCAGAATACGTCAGATTTGAATGATATTTTCGTTGTTAATGAGTTTCCTGATGTATTTCCCGAAGAACTTCCCGGTCTACCTCCAGAACGTGAAGTTGAATTCTTTATTGACCTTGAACCCAGAACAAAACCCATTTCTAAAACCCCATATCGAATGGCTCCTATTGAACTTCAGGAGTTAAAGGTCCAATTACAGGAATTGTTAGACATCGATTTTATTCGTCCTAGTACGTCACCTTGGGGTGCTCCTGTTTTATTCGTAAAGAAGAAAGACGGGAGTCTGCGACTTTGTATTGACTATCTGGAGTTGAACCATGTCACCATCAAGAATAGGTATCCGTTACCTCGTATTGATGACCTGTTCGACCAGTTGCAAGGAGCACAGTTCTTTTCAAAGATCGATCTTCGTTCTAAATATTATCAGTTGAAGATTAAAACTGAGGATATTCCAAAGACTGCTTTTAGAACTCGATACGGGCATTACGAGTTCTTAGTCATGTCTTTTAGATTGACTAATGCTCCTGCTGCTTTCATGGATATGATGAACTGTGTATTTAAGGAATATTTGGATCAGTTCGTTGTTGTCTTTATTGATGACATTCTCGTCTATTCTAAAAGCCGTGAAGATCATGAGCACCATTTGAAGTTGGTACTTCAAAAGCTTCGTGAGAACAAGCTATATGCCAAGCTGAAGAAATGCGAGTTTTGGCTTGAAAAAGTAGCATTCCTTGGGCATGTGGTATCGAAACGTGGAGTATCTGTTGACCCGGCGAAGATTGAAGCAATACAAAGCTGGGAGCAACCTAAGTTGTTGACCGAAGTACGAAGCTTTCTGGGCTTAGCTGGTTATTATCGGAGGTACGTAGAGGGATTTTCTCGAATCGCTACTCCATTAACTCAGTTGACTCAAAAAGATACAAAATTCGTTTGGAGCGAGGAATGCGAGAAGAGCTTTCAAGAGCTCAAGAGAAGACTTATCTCGGCACCTGTTCTGACAATACCATCTGGTTCGGATGGATTTGTTATCTACAGCGATGCTTCGGGCAAAGGGTTAGGATGTGTTCTCATGCAACATAGAAAAGTCATAGCCTATGCCTCGCGATAACTCAAAGAATATGAGAGAAATTATCCTACTCATGATCTAGAGTTGGCAGCTGTCGTTTTCGCGTTGAAGATCTGGAGACATTACTTGTACGGAGAGAAAGTGGAGATTTATACGGATCATAAGAGTCTCAAATATTTCTTCACTTAGAAGGAACTCAACATGCGGCAACGACGTTGGCTTGAGCTGTTGAAAGATTACGATCATACCATCCAATACCATCCTGGAAAAGCGAACGTGGTAGTTGACGCGTTGAGTAGAAGATCATATGTGGGAACGAGTGTGATGATGTCAAGTATACGCGTAGAACCAGCTTTGATTGATAAAGTTAAAGCTGCTCAAGCTACGGATACGGAGTTGATGAAGATAAAGAAGAAAGAGCAAGAAGGTGCCATTCCAGAAGCAAGAATCGATGAAGAGAGAATACTTCGAGTCAACTCCAGACTTTGTGACCCTAACGATTCTGACTTGAAGCATAGAATCATGATGGAGGCACACAACACACCGTTTGTAATCCATCCTAGGGAGTACTAAAATGTATCGTGATCTTCGATATACATTTTGGTGGAGCAATATGAAGAGAGAGATCGCAAAGTTTATTTCGAGATGTTTGACTTGTCAACGTGTAAAGGCGGAGCATCAAGTACCGAAGGGTCCATTGCAACCACTGGAAATTTCAAAATGGAAGTGGGAACATATTACGATGGATTTCAGTTACAGGTCTTCCCAAGATTTCTCAAGGCATAGATGCAATTTGGGTTATTGTTGATAGGTTAACCAAGTCTGCTCATTTCTTGCCGATACGAGAGACTTATTCCCTTGAACGTCTTGCTCATATGTACGTGAATGAGATTGTGAGATTGCATGGCATGCCAATATCCATAGTTTTGGATCGTGATCCCAGATTTACTTCACTATTTTGGATCAGTTTGCAGAAAGCTATGGGCACGGATTTACGATTCAGTTCGGCTTATCATCCTCAAACGGACAGACAATCGAAAAGAACTATTCAAACTCTTGAAGATCTATTGAGACTTTGTGTTCTAGACTTCAAAGGAAGTTGGGATAAGTACTTACCATTGGTGGAATTCTCCTACAACAACAGTTATCAGGCAAGTATAGGCGTGGCTCCATTCGAAGCGTTGTATGGGAGAAAGTGTCGTTCTCCAGTTTGTTGGGATGAGGTGGGTGAAGCAACATTGTTGGGACCGGAGTTAGTACGTATGACTACGAAAAAGATCCAAATAATCCGACAACGTATACAAACAGCACAAGATCGACAAAAGAGTTATGCGGATCTTCATCGAAAGGAAGTGGAATTTAATGTTGGAGACCATGTGTTATTACGTGTTGCTCCGTGGAAAGGAGTTACGAGGTTTGGCAAGAGAGGAAAGCTCAACCCACGATTCATTGGTCCATTTGAGATTCTTGACCGAGTAGAAAATATGGCTTAAGACTCGTTTTACCTCCAAGCATGTCTCGTGTTCATAATGTATTTCACATATCCGTGTTATGTAAATATGTGAAGTATCCAAACCACATTATTGAGTTAGAACCAGACGAGATAGCTGAAGATTTAACGTACGAGGAGGTACCTGTCAAGATCTTGGATAGGAAGGAACATGTCCTAAGCTCGAAAATTATACCTCAAGTTAAAGTTTTGTGGAAAAACCATGCTATTGAGGAAATGACCTGGGAGTTGGAATCGGAAATGAGGCGAGGTATCCTCACCTTTTCGATATACCAGGTACGTACGTCAATTTCGAGGACGAAATTTCATAAAGAAGGGAGGTTGTAAGACTCCAACTTTTATGAATAAAGATTTAATTTTCTTTATATATTATTTCGAAACAGTAAGGTGTTGTTTTGATAAATATAAAAAGTTATAGGTGAAATGTGCAAATATTTTAAAATAAGCAAGTGGTTATAAAATATTCATTGTTGTCGGGGAATATTCGTTTGGTCGTGGAATATTCTTGTTGTCGGGGAATATTCGTACTGACGGTGCAGCTATTAGTGGGCCCCACAACGGAATAATTGTAGGATATAGAAAGCGACAGAAATAACCTTTTTATAAAATAACGGCGTAGTTGTTACTGTTAGTACTGTTGAAATACCTGGTGGTTAAAATACAGTAATACACGGTGTTGCACAGTAGCACACGATATTGCACAGTATTTTAAATTATTGATTCTTACGTGAGAAGACACTTACTCAATTATTGTTACAGTAATTACTGTTCAATATTTTATATTAGTGACTCAATAATTGCTGTTAGAGTTTATGCCCTAGAGGCTAATTCTTTGATGTAATTGCTTAAATATTTTTGATATTATATTTGATTGAATAAATGAATTATTTTATTATGATTTTATTTACTGCGTTATATAAATGTTAACATAATAAAAGTTCTTAGAATAGTGATACAAATTATATGGCTTATATGGCTTCAAGTATGTGACTTGAACATGAGATCATATAATTACCATTAATATCATTACTCTTAAATGTCCTTAGTCGAGTGTCATTGTTAATGGGACAACAATGATACATTGAGACTAGTATGTGGATTGACTGATGACCAAATCTCATTGGTCATAAATATATGAGATATTGAGTCAATGCATAGGTACATGTTAGAGAACAATGTACTGGACAGACCCACCATGAGAATTCTACGTGGAGCATTATGCAAAGTGTCATAAGCAATTCTCATAGTGACAATGATGTAATGATCCTCCGACCTGAAATCACTATATTACTACACGAGAATTTATGTACTTTGATATCATCAAAGGCCACCTTTAATAGGGTGGACGATAAAGGTGATTATTGGGTACATCATGAATCGTGTGAGGAATATGAGTGATCTAGATGGAATTTAACCCTCCTATATATTAGGGGTGATATCCATAGGCCTCTTGATTGAGTAGGACTATGAAATGCATGGCCATGCTCAAATAGTGATTTGTGTCATATAGTCTACTCATCGATTAAGAAAACTCAGATTAAATTATGAAGAGGATGACACATTCCATGCCTCGAGTTTAATCTAAGATGTCAAGGTTAAAAGGATTAAATTACATTGAAACATTGGTCACGAAAAGGTTGTATCGAATCACCGATCTTATTATTATTTGGGTAGCAGTGATGCATTAATAGATGCCGCTCACTGTTTATAATTTTATAATATGATTTTAAAATTATTGCCAACATAATAATAACCTATAGGGTCACACACTTAGAACGTAATTAAAAGGAAATTAATTTAAATTGTATGAATTTAAATATATCAATATGATTGATAGTATTTAAATTACGAATTTAAATTAATAGGATAATTTATATATATATATATATGTATATTAATTAAGTAAGACTTAATTAAGATATAATATATATATATATATATAAATTCGGATTTTATTTTTTTAATTGGATTAAGTTTTGGTTAATTCCTTTAACTACTATATATATGATATATCAGCCGTTTAGGGGATTATCGATATAAAAACCATAGCCGCTCTTAGAGAGAGACTAGAGAGAAATTTTTCGAAAGTCCAGATCCTTGGCGGCTAGTACCGCAGGTTTCCTTGCTGCAGATCGTGTGACGATTCGCGGGACGTTCGTGTGGATACCGTAGAGGCGCAGTTCTGTTGGATTGCATTGAGGATTCGAAGCAGTTCCAAAATCTCCATCGTCTCCGTTCAGGCTTGAATAATCGGTAAAACAAATCTTAACCTCTGAATTAATATGTTTTTCGCATGGATCCTGTTTTAGGGTTTCGAAATATTTTAATTTTCGCTGCGTTTATGTGCCGAAAACCCAACAATTGCTACGTTAATATTTTATATTATTGACTCAATAATTGTTACATTGATATTTTATTGACTCGATAATTGCTACGTTGCTATTTTATACGATTGATTCAATAATGGCTACAGTTGATATTTTGTATTATTGATTCAATAATTGTCATTGCACGGTATTTCACATTATCAACTCAATAATTCATATTATTTGAATAATATTATTAGATAGCATTATTGACAATGTCTAAGGAAGTTCTGTCTAGGAGGAGTTATTTAATTGCGCGCCAGTAAGGAGAAATCTTTATCGGAAGGTTCCCTCTTTCCTGGGAATGACCTGGTTGTCAATATTGTAGTTCTGTAATATTATTTGTGAATAATTAATTATTGATTTATATGATAAGAAATATTTATTTTGTGAATATAAAAGAAGGAATTAGCGCTGATGTGTTTTTATCAGTATTTTGGTGTAAAAAATTATCCGTTTATGGATTTCGGATAATTTATGTTTAGAATTTGAAAAAACTTCCTTCTACAAAGTTGTAGATAATTAAATTTCCTATAGAAGAACATAAAATTTGTATTTTTCTGACAAAAGGGCTATTTATTATGAATTATTGAAGTTTCGAAAAATAAATATTTTTTTAATTGGTGGGCCCCACTTTTGTTGAAAAATTCTGATGTTTTGATAGCCGCCAGGCGGCGGAATTTTTTTAAAAATAATATTATTTTATTCAAAAGTTCTACTTTGGCATCCTAAGCTTTTCCTACAAATAGGGTGCTTAGGTTAGAATTAAAAATCACACCAGAATTAGAAGTTTTCTATCTCTATAATATCGAGCGTATTTTTGTGAGTATTTAGATACTTTGAGTATTACTATTCAGTGCAAATTTCCTTCAGCTTTATATCCGATATTCCAGTCAAAAGTACTATCTTTTGAGGTAAGGGATGTTATTTTCTTTCATAAATAATGTTATTCTTTTCAATATCATTATACCAAAATATTGGCATAGATTTTATTATAAAATTCTTACTTTTTCAGTCGAGGTTACTATTCACGTATACGGCACTATTCACGGAAAAATTAAATTTTTTTCTATTTATCCAAATTGTTTGTTATGGTTACTATCTTTGGTTGGATCTAAGTTTTGAGCTTCATTCTTGAATTTTGCTCCACAAAGTATTATTATGGAATATTCTTGAACTTGAATAAACTAAAATACGAATTCTTAATCTTATCCTTTATTTCACTGGATTCGTTATTTATATTATTTTTCATCATCCTCAGTCCTAAGTGGTGATATAACTGAATATCTTTGGCCTGTAGAGCAAAGATGAATGATTACCTGATGAATATCTTTGACCGTGGTGCAAAGATGACAGGTGTTGAGATGAACATGACCACTGATGATACAAATGAATATCTTTGGCCTGTATTGCAAAGATGAATATTTGATTTGAGATGTATATTGATTGATGTTACAGGGATAAAATATTGATGATGAACGGTTATTTCCGCTGCGAATATTGATCTAAAACTTGTTGTCAATAATATTTTATCTGAATTGTTGAATACTAACGATAATTTATTTTTCATTATCTTAGTCATAATATTCTTTACTGGGCTAGTTGAGCTCACCCTTTTCATCTATTGTCCTCTTCAGAAAATAAGAATGTTGCGGAAACTAGTCGGGGGACAGAGTGATGGTCCGAGTTAGAGCAGTAGTAGTCCTCACTATTTCTGATAAATAGTGTGATAATAATTGTAATGAGGACTTAGTTTGAATATTAATATTTTTTACATATTTGTATTGACACTCACAGTTGTGTGGTCGTATTTTGCACGACCGTATGATATATAAGTTTGTATTTGAATTCTGTACCATGTATTTGGCGACTCAGAATGGGTTGGGTTGACTGGACCTATTCTGGGGGCGTCACATCAACAGTTCTAACAGTAACAACTACGCCGTTATTTTTAGAAAATCATTTTTGTCGTTTTCTTCATCCGACAGTTATTTCGTTGTGGGACCCACATATGGCTGCGCCGTCGTACGAATATTCCCCGACAACAAGAATATTCCACGACCAAACAAATATTCTCCGACAACAATGAATATTTTATTACCACTTGCTAACTTTGAAAATTTTGCACACATCTCCCATAACTTATCACATCTATCAAATTAACACCTTACTATTTCAAAGTAATATATAAAGAAAATTAAATCTTTATTCATAAAATTTGGAGTCTTACAACAACTATGGTAGAGAAGGTGGATTTGGTACGCGGTTAAATTCTAGTAAGAAGAGTCCTAACGGTAAAATTATTAGAAAGGAATTTGTTTGCTATAAAGACGGGTTGAGGAGAATTGTGCCCAACAAAACTCAACAGATTGTACGAAAACGGGGCTAACTAGAGCTGATTGTGGTGCGATAGTGGTAGTTGTAAAAGACCGGACCGATGCGGGGGGGGGGGGGGTGGTTTGTTATTAGACAATTTGTTGAGGGTCATAACCATCTTCTTACGACCCCAAGAAAAGTACATTTGTTGCACTCTCATCGTGTAGTGACACTTACAGAACAACTATCAAAAGCCAATGTGCCAACATGGCAACAAATGAGTATTTTAGAGATGGAAGATGGAGGTCTTGAAAATGTTGGATATACAACACGAGATCTTTATAATGCTGAAAGAGATAGGAGGAGTGCTTTAAAGGGATATGATGTTAATATGTTGTTTGAGTATTTTAAGGATGAGAAAAAAAAGAATCCCGATTTTACTTTTAGATTCGAGCAAGAGGAGGGTGTCATGATTCATTGTTTTTGGGCGGATGCAACATGTAGAAAGTCATACAAAAGCTTTGGGGATGTTGTTGTATTTGATACAACTTACAATACAAACCGCTACAATTTGATTTTTGCACCTATAGTAGGGGTTAATCACCATGGGCAGACAACTCTTTTAGGTTATTAAGTGGTGAAAAGATTGACGCTTTTGATTGGTTTTTCAAGGAATGGTTGAAAGCGATGCCGGGTAGCCCGCCCAAAATGATCATAACTGATCAAGATCCGGCCATGCGAAATTCAATTCATGCTATGCTTCCATACTTTTCATAGGTATTGCATTTGGCACATTTTGAAAAAAAATTCTGAAAAATTAGGTCTAATTCCCTACAAAGAACATTATGTCGAGTTGAGTTGTTGTATATGAAAATCTGAGAGCCTAGACGAGTTTGAAAGAAGATGGGCAGAGGTTGTAGGGAAAGCTAAATTTGACACGAATGATTGGTTACATAAGATGTACGAAATCCGCGAGAGATGGGTTCTGGCATTTTCGAGACACATTTTTTGTGCCCACATGACTAGTAGCCAAAGAGTTGAAGGGGCTCATGCCTTTTTCAAGAAGTATGTGTCTCCTCAAAACTTAATGTTGGATTTTGTGACGCGGTTTAATAGGGGACTTGCAAAAATGCGACATAATGAACTAGATTTCGATCATAAGAATGTCAATAAAAAGCCACAAACATTAACTGGGCGGGTCATGGAATACCAGATGAGTAAGTTGTACACACATACTATTTTTTACAAGTTTCAAGAGCAACTGCTTGAAAGTGGCAAGTATGTGGTAACACGTACATTTAAAGATGACAACAACTGTATGTACAATGTTCAGAGGGTAAAGGAGAGTGATTCTAATGACCGTAAGCTTTTGTTTAACAAGTCATCAAACTTTGTTAAATGTAGTTGTCAGATGTTTGAGAGTGATGGAATTCCATGTAGGCATATGTTGGCGTATTTCACAAAAAAACAGGTTATGGAATTACCTAATCAGTACATCTTGCGGAGGTGGACAAAATCTGCGAAATCTGGCAGAGTTATGGATAACTTGGGTGGGAGGGTGATACTTCTGTATTACTGAGGCGTAGTAGTCTCTTCCAAATTGCGTCTAATGTTATTGATGAAGCTGCATTAAGTGAAGATGATACAAAAGAGTTGAAAGAATTGTTGTTATCAACTCAAAGGAGGTTTGCCGCCATGAATCATGGTAGTATGGATATGGAAGGGAGTATCAACATGCCCATTTCTCTTGAGAGCCAACAACTAAATCTCAAAGAACCATTTTCGATAAAGACAAAAGGTTGTGGTAAACGACTTAAGGGAGGAAAAGAGAAGGCTATCAAGAAGACTAGGAAATGCAATGGTTGTGAGATTGTTGGAGTGTTGTATGACAAAAGAAATTGTCCAAAACTTGTTGGAGTGTACGATGAGGAGGACGTTTGTAAGACCCCAACTTTTATGAATAAAGATTTAATTTTCTTTATATATTATTTCGAAACAGTAAGGTGTTGTTTTGATAAATATGAAAGTTATGGGTGAAATGTGCAAATATTTTTAAAATGAGCAAGTGGTTATAAAATATTCTTGTTGTCGGGGAATATTCGTTTGGTCGTGGAATATTCTTGTTGTCGGGGAATATTCGTACGACGGCGCAGCTATTTGTGGGCCCCCACAACGGAATAACTGTCGGATATAGAAAGCGACAGAAATAACTTTTTTACAAAATAACGGCGTAGTTGTTACCGTTAGTACTGTTGAAATACCCGGTTGTTAAAATACAGTGATACGCGGTGTTGCACAGTAGCACGCGGTGTTGCACAGTATTTCGAATTATTGAGTCTTACGTGAGAAGGAACTTACTCAATTATTGTTACAGTAATTACTGTTCAATATTTTATATTATTGACTCAATAATTGCTACGTTGATATTTTATATTATTGACTCAATAATTGTTACATTGATATTTTATTGACTCAATAATTGCTACGTTGCCATTTTATATGATTGATTCAATAATGGCTACAGTTGATATTTTGTAGTATTGATTCAATAATTGTCGTTGCACAGTATTTCACGTTATCAACTCAATAATTCATATTATTTGAATAATATTATTAGATAGCATTATTGACAATGTCTAAGGAAGTTCTGTCTAGGAGGGGGTTATTTAATTGCGCGCCAGTAAGGAGAAGTCCTTATCGGAAGGCCCCCTCTTTCCTGGGAACGACCTGGTTGTTAATATTATAGTTCTATAATATTATTTATGAATAATTAATTATTGATTTATATGATAAGGAAATATTTATTTTGTGGATATTAAAGAAGGAATTAGTGCTGATGTGTTTTTATCAGTATTTTGGTATGGAAAATCATCTGTTTATGGATTTCGGATAATTTATGTTTGGAATTTGGAAAAACTTCCTTCTGCAAAGTTGTAGAGAATTAAATTTTCTATGGAAGGACATAGAATTTGTATTTTTCTGATGAAGGGGCTATTTATTATGAATTATTAAAGTTTCAGAAAATAAATATTATTTAATGGGTGGGCTCCACTTTTGTTGAAAATCTGAATTTTGGGAAGCCGCCAGGCGGCGGATTTTTTTTTTGTTTAAAATAATATTTTATTCATTTAGTCTCCTTTGGCATCCTAAGCTTTTCTTATAAATAGGGTACTTAGGTTAGAATTAAAAATCACACCAGAATCATAAGTTTTCTCTCTCTATAATATCGAGCGTATTTTTGTGAGTATTTCAATACTTTGAGTATTAGTATTCAGCTCAAGTTTCCTTCGGTATTATATCCGATATTCCAGTCAGAGGTACTATCTTTTTGAAGTAAGGGATGTTATGTTCTTTCGTAAATGATGTTATTCTTTTCAATATCATTATACAGAAATATTGTCATGGATTTTATGTTGAAATTCTTACTTTTTTCGTCGGGGTTACTATTCACGTATACGGCACTATTCACGGAAAAAATTAAATTTTCTTCTATTTGTCCAAATTGCTTGTTAAGGTTACTATCTTTGATTGTATCCAAGTTTTGAGCTCTATTCTTGAATTTTGCTCCATAATTGATTATTACGAGGTATTTTTGAATTGGATATACTAAAATACGAATCCTTAGTCTTTGTCTTTTATCTCACTGGATTCGTTTTTTTTAAAATAGTTTTTCATCATCCTCAGTTCTAAGTGGTGATATAACTGAATATCTTTGGCCTGTAGAGCAAAGATGAATGATTACCTGATGAATATCTTTGGCCTGTAGTGCAAAGATGACAGGTGTTGAGATGAACATGATCACTGATGATACAAATGAATATCTTTGGCCTGTAGTGCAAAGATGAATATTTGATTCGAGATGTATATTGATTGATGTTACAGGGATAAAATATTGATGATGGACTTTTAAATCATAGAAGATAGTAGACTTCATTCTCTGCTTAATTCTTCTAATGAATTGTTATTTTTGCTGCGAATATTGATCTAAGATTGGTTGTCCATTATATTTTATCTGATTTGTTGAAGACTAACGATAATTTATTTTCCATTATCTTAGTCATAATATTTTTTACTGAGCTAGTTGAGCTCACCATTTTCATCTGTTGTCCTCTTCAGGAAATGAGAATGTTGCGGGAACTAGTCGGGGGACAGAGTGATGGTCCGAGTTAGAGTAGTAGTAGTCCTCACTATTTCTAATAAATAGTGTGATAATAATTGTATTGAGGACTTAGTTTGAATCTTAATATTTTCTACATATTTGTATTGACACTCACTGTTGTGTGGTCGTATTTTGCACGACCGTATGATATAAAGTTGTATTTGAATTCTGTACCATGTATTTGGCGGCTCAGAATGGGTTGGGTTGAATGGATCCTATTCTGGGGGGCGTCACAACGTTGACATTGACGATGATTGTAAGTCTTTGTTATTTTGTTTTCCTTATTGCAATTTTGTCTCCATCTTATAGTTGACATTGATGACATTTTCGTGTTTCAGGATGGGAGTCTCCTTTCATAAACTTTTGAAATTTGCAAGAATGACAAATATGGAATGTGAATGCAGTACAATCTGTGTAATGGTGGATCATAACATAATTTGCATAGGATGAGTACAATCTGTGTAATGACAAATATGGAATGTGAATGCTGTTTATTGCATGAAGAATTGTATGTATGTTTCAAGCATGGTTTTTATTCTTTATCCTTTAATATATCTAACAAATTGATATCCGAGAAACATAGTTATTATCCGAGAAAGTTCCATGTCATATTTGAGATTGTGATTTTTTGGGTCAAATGTTCATGGATAATAGAATATACCATTTTTCCTGTTATTACATATATAGTGTTTGAAACCATGAATTGGATTAAAGTATTGTTTGGTGGGATGAATTCCAGAGTATCTGTAAGCTAGTAGTGTCCTGCTCACCTAGAATCTTTATTTCACCACCTTCATTCCAGAGTAACTGTAGAGATTTTATGCTTCTGTTACTAGTATATTGACACTGCTTCTGTTGACTACAAAGAGCCACTCGATTATGAAACATTATGAAGGTGAGGCTTGAAATTTCTCATTTTTAAGCAAGTAATCTTCTAAACAACAACAAAGGTAATTTAGGAGAGACCATATAAATAGCAAAAGAGAGCTTCAGAGAAACCTCAACTCTACAGTCTATAAGATTAAGACATTGACACTCAAAAGACTCAAGTTGCATTCTAAGTACTTCGTAAACATCCAACTTACCACAGGGGTACTATTAATATAGCAGTAAACCAAGTTGAACTGCAATATAATTTTATAAAAATTAAACTTGTAAGCTGTAGCCATGAGTGTAACATAGCAACAAATCACATAGTAAAAATTATCATGTATCATGTGGTTTGACAAATGTACTTCATTTAGAATAATCCAAATTCATTACAATCACTTAACAAGTCAATGAAAACAGTCATTACAGTTAGGGTAGCAGAGTACACAATCATTACAATCACTTGACAAGTGCCATGATCGACACTACCAAGGCTAGCCCGCAAAAGAACACGATGATATTGACGATGTGTTTAAGATTTCCCACATTGATTTCAATGACTCCAAGTCGAGCATCATCATTGCTGCGCAGCTGCACGTGTGCTTCAACAGCGAAGTTGGGTTCGTCATACCCAATTGGATTGCACCAGTCCCAAAACTTATATTTTCCTTTGTCCTTCTCCCTTGGACAGTCATAGTAGAGCTTTCCAGGATTCTTCTCTGATTCAGATATTCTCACAGCAGCTCTCAGGCAACAATAACACAATTTGTTTCGAAATCGGGTATCATGAGTTTGAATGCTCATGTTGCTTGAAGTAGACATGCCTGTGTTGAACCTTATTTTCCTATTATTCAACAGCCCAAATGAACCACCATCAAACACATCAAATTTTATATGAACGCTCATCAAAGTGCTATATGACGTAAATCATAGTTATAAGCATCTAAGTCGCATAATTTCATGTGCATATTCCAATTGGCAAGAGGCAATATCGATTTGCAGATAACATTCAAGAAGAAAACCCACGATTCTTACCACCAATGGACTATAACTTGTAAATTTACATATTATACCACAAATCAAGGAATCATATATCACAAATAAATTGACATACCGATCTTTCATAAGCGTGGACATGGCCAGCAAAGATTATATCAACTCTGTATTGAACAAACCAACTTTCAAAAACAACTGTTGTAAATTGGAACAAATGTAAAAATTAATTTCACAGGTGTCTTGCCATCATGGACAGAGTATGAAATCACTAATATGAATAGTAGACCTATAATGGACCGAGTCTGTAGCCATCATAGATAAAATTTTAAAATTCAAAAATATATGATTTGGCTTTGAGTTTTGAAGACAACAAATGAGAAAATTAATTTCAAAGGTGTCTTGCAAACCCCAATTTTATTGGGGATTTTCAATATCAATCAAGAATGGCTCTCAAGTTTCAAGTGACATGCTCACATGAAAATGAAAAATCAAAATCAGTAAATCACAACCCCTGAAATGAACCCTAGATTTCATTCATTTGGTTCAAACAGTAAATTAGAAAATACATTGGGAGACAGAGAGACGAGGTTCTTGGGAGACAGAGACAGAGAGATCGGCCGGAGCTTTGAACGAAATGGAGTCGACCGGAGCTTTGAACGAAATGGAGTCAGCGTTGAGTTTTTCACAGAGAGACGCTCTGAACGAAATGGAGTCGGCCTCTTTCTTTTTTTGTCTTCTTAACCCGTTCGGCCGGATTTTGACCAGCAAGGATCCGCGTGTTTTTTTCCCAACCCATTCCTGTCATGGACCGTTGGATATCATCCAATGGCCGAAAGCAAAAGTTCGGACTTAACATAAAATCCGGTAGTCCGGATGTGATCTGGACTCATATATATATATATGACAATAATAATTTTTATGAGTTTTCTTTTCTTTTATTATTAATTTGAATATAAATTATTATAATTATGCAATTTGTAATTAAAAATTATAAATTAATGTCCAAATTACATTTGAAATAACCAACCATTTGTATAAGATCTCCACTTGGGTTGTTATATACTAGAGCTATTTTTATGGAAATCTTGCAATATTTTAAGAAATTATAACACTATCTACATTCATATTTTAGAACATAAAATAGTATGAATGTAGCATTAATTAATATTGAGCTTTGAGTTTTTGACACCCACCCTACTACCCTAGTGTTAGCCCCTTAGTGGGTTGACACGCACTTGGCATGCGGGAAGCTCAGATAGCATGCCAAGTCAAGCCTTGACACTCAACAAGGCTTCCTGAGCAGCAGTGTGCAGCAGCGTGCGGCAACAGTCGACAGCGTGCGGCAACAGGCGGCAGCCAAGGGCGCTGGGCGCACTTAACCAGCAAACGGGTTTTGGACACTCGGCCATTTGGGCCATTGAGCAGCGTTGTGCAGCAGTGGTTGACACTATGCAACAACTTGGGTCATTGGGCAGCAACTAGGCCTATGTCAGAAAACTATCAAATCCAGAGGGTCTACATTATGACTCCTCAGACACACCTGATGTCTAGTGGTGGCAACTTGGTTTTTTTCATAAGTGCTACTATAGGGGAGGGGTACTCCGTGAAGGTTACTCGGGACCATGGGCAGGTGCCATGGGCGATGCGTGCGGGACGTTGGGGCATTGTTGGGCTCCCCTCCAACAATGTCAAACATCAGATTGGTGGCTTGGATCAGATCATCGAAGATCGTTCATGAGCTGGGCATGAACAAGCAAGAACGCTGTTGGGCAGGCGTTGGGCATGGCACAGACGTTGGGCTGGCATGGCATGGCATGGGTTGGCACCCAGCATGCAAGCATGGCATGGGTTGGTGCCCAGCATGCAACAAGGCTGAAGCATGTGGACAGACGCATGGGCTGGACGTGCACAGCAGACTTGGACAGCACCTTGGGCAAGTGCTGTGCTAGTTGGAAATTCGTGGGCTAAATGGACAACATCTTGTGGCAACATGATTGGGCAACTTCGTGGGCTGATACACTGGTAGGTGAGGACATCAAAAAGATGGGCTGACACTGTGGGCAGTTAGGATTGGTTGACTGGAGCAAGACCCAACTGACAGGTAGTTGTGGACAGTTACTGGCAATCAACCTCCATGCACATGACTGGCATGTCTCCAACCAGTTGCACATCATGGGGCGCACATATTGTGCTGGTGGGCAGTTGATGGGTAGTTTACACATCATAGGACTCACATATCTGCTAGTGGGCAGTTGGCAAGCAGTTCTAAATTCAAAATGCTGGATTCCTATTGGTTCTGAATGTCCTAGCAGTTGGGGGTGTCAACTGCAGCCTAATGTGTATAAATATGTACAACCAGGGGGCTTGGCAAGGCAGAGATCACTGAGCAAGTGTAGCCTGCGAGCCCCTAGTCATATATTGTATTTCCTTGTTATTGAGTGAACAATAAAAGATTGGGACGTTGTCTTGTAAACACTGTGTTGGCTTGTGTGCGTGGCTCAATTATATTGACTGTGCTTGTGTGATTGACAGGTTGCTGACTGGTTGGGCGAACCGGTGCGTCACAAGGCGGGCAAAGACGCGAAAAATTAGTGTCAGATTATACACCCTGTGACACCTAGCCAGTGGCCATAATGTTCAGCAATCCAACCCAATCCTTGCACCGCCGCCATTTTGCTCCTCTCCTCCTTCATTGTTGGACAAAGAATTCATTGGGGCCTCGCGGGTTAACAATTCCAACAACATCCGGGTGAGTCTGGACAAACTCGATGCACATTTTTCACTTCTGCTGCGCATGCAATAATCAGCAATGAGGTTGGTTGGTTTTGCTACCCAAACAAATGAAATGAAGCGAAGCAGTTAGTTCAGATAAAGAAAGCTCGAGATGTTTGACAAAATCTTTAACATATTTATTTTTATAACTCTTTACTACTTCAGGTCATATACTATTTAGATAAACTAATAAAATTGAGTGATTCTATGCGGACAAATATTTTGAATAAAAAAAATTAAATCTAAAGAATAAAATTAATTTGTTCCCGCAAATAATTGGATAGTATAATTAATTTATTCGCCGAAATAAATTTATTTTATTTTCGAAAGCAAATTCATTTTATTTTTTCGATCCAATTTTTCTATCCAAAATCTCTATCTCCGTATACTTATTGAATAAAATTACATTTTTCCATAGAAACCAATCCAAACTCACAACTTTTTATTATAGTCAAATCTTTGTTTTCTTATTAATTTCGACAAATTAATTTATCAGATACCACCTGTATACTAAAGTTTGTATGTACTTTTGCCACATGTCAACACATCCCACAATCTCCATTCTTCCCATTTACTATTAGTTAGCCTTTCCCCTTTCTCCTCTCTCATCCCATAGAATAGCAAATCAAATAATCCAGACAGGAAGATAAAAAAAAAACACCAGATCTAGGCCAGCATTCCCAAAATCTCACTCAGCAATGGCGTTGGAATGGGTAGTTCTCGGGTACGCCGCAGGAGCAGAAGCCGTCATGGTCCTCCTCCTCACCATCCCGGGCCTCGATGGTTTACGAAAGGGTCTAATCGCCGTTACACGAAACCTCCTCAAGCCCTTCCTCTCCATCGTCCCCTTTTGTCTTTTCTTGCTAATGGACATCTACTGGAAGTACGAGACTCGCCCGAGTTGCGAATCGCCCGAGTCGTGCACACCGACCGAGCACTTGCGCCACCAGAAATCCATCATGAAGAGCCAGCGCAACGCGCTGTTGATCGCCGCCGCCCTGATGTTTTACTGGTTGCTTTTCTCGGTGACCCGTTTGGTGGTCCAGGTCGAGCAATTGAATCAGCGAGTTCAGAAGTTGAAGAATCAGGACTGATCTTGAAGATAAGTGCATTTCCGCTTGAGGATTAATTTGTGTTTTTATCCCTTATTATGCTTTAGTATTGGATGTTTATTAAAGTAATCGCGGTGTATCTTTTTTGAACTATTGATGAATGCTATGGCTACTTTGGATTAATCTTTTTATTGACTTCTTGTTGATGGTACGTTAATTTAGAGCTTTCATGTGTCTATTGCGATGGTCAGTTTGGTTTTTTTATTTTTTTTTGCATTTCTACGTTGATTACTTTCATTTGTTTTTGCTATTCATGATTAGGTTTTGGCTTTTTGGTGACGCAAGTTTATTTGTATATTCAGCAATGTGATGTAAATATTTGTTGGAAGGAAATGAATTGGACATTTTGATATAAAAATATATAAATGGTTTAGTGTTTTGTGATGTTATTACAACATATAAAAGAGGAAACTGTTGTCTGGATTGTGATCATTTCTCTAGATTGTTAGGATTCGAAAAGAGAGTTATTTTGGTTTTTAGAATTCGAAATTGATTAATATTTAAACATGTTGAATAGAGTTTTAAACTAGCGAACTAGCTGAGATGAACTACTCGAGCTTTAGCCGGGCTTGCTGGACTTACATTATTCATTAATACGATGCATTATGATTTATAGTTAAATCGAATTACATACTCGGTCCTAATCGAGTCTGTCTCAAGATAGTTTTGAGTAGGCTTAAATAAGTCTGTCTTGAGCTGGACATGGCATAATTCAAGTTTGACTCTTTTATAAATAGACAAAGCTTCTTGTTGGAGTTGAGTCAGGATTTGACTCGTTTAATTAAATGGACAAAAGATCTTCCTCAAGCTCGACTCACTAAGCAAATTCGAGTCGAGTTAAGCCAGGTTTAAAAGAATAGAGTGAGTTGAGTTATGCCAGGTTTAAAAGAATGGAGTGGGATCGTGCTTCAAGTAGTTGTTTACAGTCCTATGGCTTGTGTTGGGTAGTGCAGTTGTTTACAAGTTCGATCTGTAAGTCACATGTTCGCTTAGAAAGTTGGCACAAACCCTTATAATTTAAGTGTGGAACCTCTGTCAACCTCTAAATATGTTATCTCTCATATCTCGGATGTGTTGAGGATTCGGACCGTGAGTAATCATCTCATACCATGGCAGAGGACCATGGCAATCTGCGACACCTATATAAGAATGCCACCATGATTGAGTAGAAATCTGTTGTCCTTCATGATTGAATAGAAATCTGTTGTTATAAACTACCAGGTCCTGTGATCTTCAGTTGAAGTCAAGATCTATTAGGCTGGTAACTGGTATGCAAGGAGTCAGATGGGTATCTTCATTTTGTATATTTTAGTTGGTCAGAACTTATTTGTGAGTTTTGTTTCAGAGGGAAGGGAAGCGATAGGAACCGAAAGTTCTTCCTTCTAATTTTGTTGAAATGAAAAACTTCCTCTTCCCATCCCTACCCCCCCAACCCCACCCCCCACCCACCACCCACCACCCACCACCCACCACCCACCCAAATAAAACTATCAAACAAGGGGTTAGGATTTGGATCTTGCAGGACGGCAGCAAGCCTTAGTTGGTAGGGAAACAGTTTGATTTCGGTCCAGCTTTTAGAACTTCAGTTAACTGAAAGGAGTTTATCTTCATGGTGGGAGGTTCAACAGTGTTAAGACAAGATGATATCAAATTCTTTCCTTGAGCCATTGGCTTTCAGTGCTGTCATCTTGTTCACATTGGAAGGCAAACTGTTACAAAAACAACTTTATAACTGGAAAACTGAAATTTGGTTATTTCTCTTACTATTTGAACAAAACTTGCCAATAGTTTTTCCTTGCATATTCAGCTAGTTTGGCAGCATTAAATAATTTATTTTTGCATCATCATATATTGATTTATCATAAGACTGGAAAGAGAAGGAAAGAATCTCAGGCATCCCAGATTTGTATTCTAACTGTTATTCCATTTTCTTTCGGCTTGAAAGTAATGAATGCTCCCAAGCATAGGGAGGGATCCAGCAATTAGTCTTATTCTGCCTCCTTCAGCTATACATGTTTAGACAGACCAAGAAGGAATGAACCCGAGAAGGTCTACATAGTTTTGAATAAGCACGTATTGGTGCTATTTTTACGTCCAATTAATTATAGTATTACTGGGAACCGTTTGCGTGGACATACCTAATGCAATGTCAGTGTTATTTTGCTTGGAACCGTTTATGAGCTAAATATGATAGTTGATTGTGTAGATTTTGTTATTACCTTGGCATCTTGGAGGATTTTGTAGGATAAGTATTCTAATTAGGTGGCTCTCTTGTTTGGTATTCTTATTGACGAGGAACTTTCATAAAAACTCTAATATTTTATTCAATTTTGGAATCCAGTCGAAATGTTTTCTTTTCTCCACCATATTGTTTTTAGTATGTTTTTTTACTGTTCTTTCTTGTTGTATGTTCTCTCTTTTCTTTGGCTCTGTGTGTTCATCCCCCTCCCCCCCCCCCCCCCCCCCCCTCTTCTCCTCTCTTGGGTGTTTGTTTGATTTATTGTAAGCATGGATTAAGTATCAATTTATTACTTCAAAAGCATTGATGAAGTGTCAAATTCATTGCCTGAAAGAGAACTTGGGGGCAAAACATGTGAATAGATTGAACTATACAAGGTTTTAAGAGTATTGAATCTTATCAGTGAACTTGTAGCCAGTGGAAGCTAGCACATGATTATACTTCCAAATGCATGAGCTATCGGAACAAAAAAACATACACGAGGGGCAACAAGAACAGAAAATGGGAAAGATAAGAATAATGTTGTTCCTGTTATTTATTTATTTAATCCCTTCGGTCTAATTTTGCAAGTATATATATGTATGTGTCCTTTTCTAAAGATCTTGACATCTATATATAGCTTTAATTTATTGCATGAACTTTTTTATGCGAGCATGAAAATTGTACATTAGTGTTTTATAATTTTATCTATTTGTATTTTTATCCCAATTGAGGGTCAATATATATTTACTTATGTTTAATTTTTATATCCGCATAGAGTTTTTCTTAATGCATTGTTAATTAAGGAGTACTATACAATAATGATTTCTATATCGAACTTGTGGAACTTATAATGATTCACATAGCATCTTCCACTATATATATATATGGATAATAATCTGTGGCAACCGGTTGTTCAAAACACTGTTTAGCAATCAACTTTTTAACTCTTGATCAGAATAAGCAAAGGCCAAGATGGAGTTATTTTTTCATACCGCTACAGGCTGTAGCGACAGGCATTATCTACCAAAACCGGTCCACTTTTTAATGCCATATTACTATATTGCCCTCCAATTTTGTTATCCCTTGCTGCCGAAGGAGCCTCTAGCGGCAATGCCACATAACTGACATGACAAGTGATGACTGAACATTTTATAAGAATTATTTTATATAAAATAATAAACATATAAAATAATTCTTATAAAATATAATACTATGTTTATTATTTTATATAAAATAATAAACATATAAAATAAAAATTATTTTATATAAAATAATTCTTATAAAATATAATACTATGTTTATTATTTTATAAGAATTATTTTTTATTTTATAAAATATAATACTAGACAAGCTGACTGACACGGACAAGCTGACTGACACTCAAAATCTCATACTCTCCATATTTCTTAACTTGGATCACTAAGGTCTTATTTATTTGCCAAACATATGTTTAGAATTTGACTATTTGATTTAATATAATACTATTATTTTGAATTATTTTATCCTCCCATAAAAATAATTCAAAATAAAATAAAAATAATAAAATAATAAATAATAAATAAACATAAACATATTATATAAAATAATAAAATAAAATAAATAAAATACAAATAATAAACATATGAATAAGGCCTTAGTATTATATGAAGTCAAATAATAGTTCAAAATAATAATAAAATAATAAACATATAAATTAAGAATTATTTTATATAAAATAATAAACTTAGTATTATATTTTATAAGAATTATTTTATATATTTATTATTTTATATAAAATAATTCTTATAAAATGTCAAGTCAGTCATCACTTGTCATGTCAGTCATGTGGCTAGCAAGGGGCATTGCCGCTAGAGGCTCCTTCGGCAGCAAGGGATAGCAAAATTGGAGGGCAATGTAGTAATATGGCATTAAAAAGTGAACCGGTTTTGGTAGATAGTGCCTGCCGCTACAGGCTGTAGCGGCAGGGAAAAATAATTCTTTGCTCATTCTGATTAAGGATTAAAAAGTTGGTTGTTGAACAGTGTTTTAGGCAACCGGTTGACACAGATTATTACTCTCTCTCTATATATATATATATATAAAAAGAGAGAGAGGGGGAGGTGAGGTGGGGGGGGGGGGGGGGAGTCCAATAAAATAAGCATGATAAGATAAAAGTGATACCAAATCCACCATAATGAAATCTTTTGCAAGCTAGAGGCGAAGAATAATAGATGAAAGAGAAGATTGTAGGCTTGTAGCTATATAATATACTTGAAAAATTTATAATTAATTCCCACTAGACGCTATACTTAATTTGTTTAAAATTTTTAAACTCTTTATGAGTGGAGTGGAGTATTAAGTATCACCCCTTTTCAATTATTAATCAGCTTCAATTCCAATGCAATTGGCATATTGTCTCAATCATGCATTGTTATTCTAATCATCCGTATGATTAACTAACGGAGTATTTGATATTAATAATGATGCACTAATTGAATCGGTCCGTAATATTCTCCTCGACAACTCCTTGGTCAAATATGATAAGATTTTGGAAAAATGCTCACAAATTTACAGCTAGCTAACGCTGCGCAAACCAAGACTTGCCTAAAGTACTTATAGGCAATATATATTTGGTTTGGCATAGCAACAAACAACTTTTAGTCGAAAGAAATATAACGTGCATGGCTTGTCTATAATCCTCAACTGATCACCATATATATATATATATATATGTGAATAATATATATAGATGATGATCAGTAACATTAACATGAAGTTCACTGAAATAAAGATTTAGTCACCTAAAGGCTAATGGATCATATTAAAATGCTAAAAACTTTTATAAGTATGTGATCAAAGGTACATATTTTACATGAATTGAATAAAGTTTGACAAATGCACAGGTGATAAACTAGCTGCTAAAGGTAATCAACGTTATAAGACAATATTGACACCCATTACAGAAGCACCATATATATATATATATATATAGGATAAGGCTCTGGAACGAACAGTTCGTTTACGAACATATGTATATTTAACACTAATTACGAATATATGATGGTATATAATTGGGCCAATCAACAACATTCAACACTGGGCCCTACATATGTTCGTAAACGAACTGTTCGTTCCAGAGCCTTATTCTATATATATAACTTTGAAAAGAAAGAATGTGGGAGCTTTTATGATCACCTCGTCATTTCTAATACTTTCTTTCTCTTGCTCAATTAATGTAACCGTTCCCCTACACATCTATCTCTATCTCTACTTTACAGGAAAATATAAAGGAAACTTCTCAAAAAGCCAAAAGGAGAGCTAAGGGAGAGGGAGAGGGAGAGAGAGAGAGAGAGCACCAAATGCGAGTCATTTTACTAAAAGATAGATAGAAAGATGCTGTTTTGAGGGAACATACATACATTTCCAGGAAAAAGGGCCTATAAAGATTCAAACTTTATTTGCCATCTGCAATGTAGTCAAAATTGAAACATTAATTAATTAACTATAGAATATTTATTTTTTATTCAAGTGTTGTATAAGGAAGGAAATCAATCAGTAGCTAGAGATCGAGGACGATAATACGAAAGGAAAGGAAAGAGTCATACGTAGGTACGTACCTTTGTTGTCGTCACAAAGTTTACTCAAGCCAGATAAGAGAGTAATAACCAATGCAACACCAGCTATAATGCCGATGAGAATCGCAAGTGTCTTCTGTGTTTCATCATTAGAATCTGCAATCAGATTAAGTTTTGGCAACATCCATCAGTTTTATTTATATAATTAGTTCAAGTATAGTATACTAGCGCGTCCTTACAAATGGATAAAATAGTCTGAAGTGATAATAAATTAGCATAAATATACATTCCTATATATATTTGCAAGCAAGCAAACAAACAAACAAACGTAATCTTGGTGGTGGTTACAACAATAACTAATCTTTAATTTTTGAGTTCCTTATATATATATAGGGCTCTATATATACTCTACAAATAGTAGGTAGCTAGGGTACTCCAATTAATATTCCTGCATATATCCTTCTATTTTGATTGGAGAAATGCATGCATGCGTATGTCCAAACCATATTTTGTTTGTTTTAATAATTCATGAGGGTAAGAAGTTACACATTAATTGAGATTCAGATAAAGAAAATCCCTTACGAGACGTTTCTGTAAAATTTAATTGATCATAAGGTTATTTGGAATATTCCTCTAACTAGATTATATACAATTGCGTTATTACAAGGAATTTTAATTTGTCAGAGTTTCAATTCTGCAAGTAAATAAAGAGATCGAGTTTGATTTCATTAATGAGAAATAAAACACAAAGTAGCTAGCTATACTCCTAAAGGAAGCTTTCCTTCTTTAGCATACCGAGAATTAAACTAGCTAGCTAGTACAAGTAAATCACAATCTCAAATTAATGAACACAAAGAAATAAATTAATTCAGTCCATCTTCATAGACCCAATAATAGAGTATTTAATTAGTTGTAATTTATGTTTAATTCAACTTCATCCAATAGGCTTCAGTTTACGTAATAATGTATTAAAATTATTTGGTACAATGACACCACTCACCTCTTCTCAAGTGGCGGCCACGGTCAGAATATCGCGCGTAGCACTTGCCCAAGAACATGTCGCCCCACGCCGCCGACCCACACTCGTTCCTCAGCTGCCCCGTCGCCTCCGCTAGACAATCCTGGCACTCGCTCACACTCAAATCCTGTACGCACTGCGCCACACCCTGCACTTTCCCGGACCCACCCACTCGAAAAAACTGTCCCTCAGCCGTCAGATAGCCAAGCACTGCATCACGCCTAGTCAACGTATCGGAGTCATACCCAATCGACGGCCCACATTTCTTCAACACCACACTCTTGTCCTCCACACCCAAAAACGAAACGTTATCATACTTGACGAAACACCCGTCCAGCTGCACTGCGCCGCCGGTCGAGTCAGGGCAGAGGACGCCGAGTCGGCTCACCGAGTGGGACACGCAGTCTCGGCAGTCGGAGGTGCCGAGGTCGCCCCGGCATTGGAAGAGGCCGTAAACGACGTCGTTTTGGGCGGAGCCCGGGAGGGAGATTTTGAAGTTGTTGTAGTTTGACAAGGAGGCGGAGTTGACGAGAGAGGAGAGTATGGAGTTGACGTTGGACTGGTAGGGTGTCCCCGCGGCGTATTTTAGCTGGGAGCAGCCACCGTAGACGAAGGTATCTATAGTAGAAGTTGATGGGTAAGTGAAGATTGAGATGTTGAGGAAGTAAACCAAGATTGAGGAGAGAGAAAATGCCTGAACCGACATGTTTGTATATTTTTATTCTCAGGAGAGATATAGAGTAGGAAGAGAAAGAGATGTAGGCTGCGTGTATGGGAACTGAAGTAGCTAGCTAGCTAGTTTGGGAGGAAGGAGAAAAGAAAGAAAAGGGGTTGCTTGGTAAAGACTTTACGTGAGTCAGTGAGTTAACTCGATGGAGATATATGGAGTACGTTCTAGTTAGTTAGTTAGGGAGATAATGATGAATATTGTGGGTTATGTTATGCATGGACGATCTGTATTACATGGAAATAATGAAAAACGTTTTCAGGTTAGTCGCTTTACGAATTTAGGAAAATTCGTACTCATTCTATGTAATATATGGTAAATGTAAAAAACAGGGCAATTGTTTTATGTGGAAAGTGTAGAAATATTGATTACGTTTCACCTTTATCCTTAATTATGCTATGTTACCTCAACTCTTCGAACGCTAATTAATTAGACAAGAATATGAGTGATGAAAACTTTGCTTGGCTACTTTGGTACGGTTTAATTATAAAATATGGAATGAACGAAATCGAAGATCCATCGAGAACATCCCACTGCTGCTTCTGTCATTGCTCAAGATTGTATTAGAATTATAAAATGTAAATTGTATATTGTCAAGAAGTTTAGGAAATATGTTGATAAACTCTCTTATCTTAGGGTTTGACAATTATATATAGTCTTTTGACTATAGCATTAACATCGTTGGTCCGTCTTTGATGTGTCTGCTATATTGGTTTCGTGGGGGTATGCAGCTCTGATTCTGTACTTCTTTTTACTTAATATACTCTCAATTTAATTAGGAAGAAAAAAAAAAGTATCAATGGCGAATTTTTTCAAGTATACTCATGTCTGACTGGATATACTTTATCCGCACGAGTCCATATAACTTTAGAGTTATGCTATCTTTGATGGAACCAATTCCAAAACATGGTTGATCATTATAAAAGAAAATTTTATATGCCAACAATGAGACATCACTAGAAACATATGTATGTCCACTTTGATATGCAAATTCATGCATTTGAGTCTAATCAATTCTTCTTATTCTTAACTTTCAAACTGGCAAAAGTGTTCAAATTGCAATTTGAAAGTCAATCAATCCTCATGCATCTCTGTCAGTCTGTCTGTCTATCTCTCTCTCTCTCTCGGACAACAAAAAAAGGCCTATTAATTAGCGACCGCACTTTTAGCGACCAACGAAATCCGTCTTGGATAAGAACATTAGCGACTGCCAGCAGCTACCGAGGATCAAATTCGTTGCTATTAGTATCAGACGGCACTACCACGACTGTTCCGCTGCTACTTAAGCTTTCCCGCCCAATATCTTGCGCGGTTCTTGGCGCGAAAGCACTACCACCACTGAATTATTATCTGCGACGGCAAGCCAGTTGGTTCCACATCATTTAGTAAACCTCAGATGTAGCGACTGGCTAGCCATCGTTGATGGTCCGTCGCTAGTGGGATTTAAAATCAATACAGGAGCTACTTATCGGGTCATTTGCAGAGGCCGGGGTAAAAAGGGAGAAAGAAGGGGAAACAGGAGAAAGGAACCACCGCCGCTGCAGCCACACGCCGCGGTTGCCACCCACAGCCGTCGCCATCGTTGTCGTTGCCCCCTACCGTCCCCGTCAAGCCATCCTCTGCCCACTTCCATGCGCCATTGTAAGTTTTCCTTATCTCTAATCTCTATAAAATTTCACAATGTGAATGTAGAATGAATTTATCAAGTTTATTTCTAACATTAGCTAAAATTGCAGTAAAAAAAAGATTGACATGTTAAAAAAAATTATGTAACTTTATAATTTAATAATAAAAAATATTTTTAATTTTGACCGGTTGTGGAAGATAGTCTCAGTGGTTAAGAAGAATTACGTCAAGGGTCAGGGGTTGAAGAGACGTGTGATTAGCGTTGATTCTTGCACTACCGGTACTCAATTAATCCACACAGTCATCATCGCACCAGTCCTCTATACCCACTGCTGCATACTTTGTGTGGAGACCATAAGCAAAGATCGAAATCTACTGTCTACACTTGTCAAGCATCTTAAGGAGTTCCGAAAGATTTATCTGAGGCAGTAAGGACTGCAGCGCAGCGACAACAGGGGGAGTCGGAGGAGCAATGCGAGGTAATTTTAATATTTTTATTAAGTTATTAGTAGTTTATTTAAAGTTATTACTCTTTGGTACTGAATATGTTGATTTTGTTTTGGTATAGAAAAACTTGAACGAGGATGCATTTCATTTTCCTTTTTCGTTGATCATGCTTTTAGATGTAACTACTTGGTTTAGACTGTACATATTCTATACTTGGTTTAGAATTTGTTTAGATGTATGCATTTTAGATGTTTATGGATGGTTGTTTCGATTATGTTTGACGTAATTTAGATGTTTTTAGTTTATATGGATTACTTTTAGATAGTTTGTGTTTGATTTGTTTGGTTTCAAGATCCTTTTTGGGTCCCGATAGTTTGATATAACTGTTGTGTTGTTGGGATTGTAACAGGTACAAAAAATAGAGGAATAAGAAAAAACAAAACAAGCATTTCCATTTTTTATCTTTAGCGACGGATTTTGTCGCTATTGACCTTTGGTGGAAAAAATCATTTAATACAATTAGCGACCAATGCCGTCGCTATTTACCTTTGGCAACATAACCTTTTTATTTAAAAATATCATTAGCGACGGCAATCCATCGCTATTCCACTTCAAACGGCACGTCAGCTAAAAGCCTGACATATGGTGACTCAGAACAGCGATATGATCCGTCGATGTACACCGTCACACAATGTGGTCGCTGATGTCCGTCGCAAAAAAGTGCTTATCGACCAATTTTAGTGCGATTGATTTTCGGATTTTCATCCAGATTTCTTATTAGCGAGGGCGGCCGCTAATAGCCAATTTTCTTGTAGTCGCATGTATGTATAGATATGGACTATTGACCATGTTTTTCTTTGGGACTTGAAAATATATACCATAATAATTAGGAATTTTTAACATGTGCCCTAAAGGCACATGTTAAGCACACAGTTCAAGAGAATATTACCTTGAATTGTGTGTATATTCTCTTGAACTTGGTGCAAATTCAGAAATCATGAGAATATGCACACAATTTAAGAAAATATTCTCTTGAACTGTGTGCTTAACATGTGCCTTTAGAGCACATGTTAAGAGGACCCTAATAATTATTAAAGTTAGGTAAACAAATGTATATTTGCACTCTCACGCTTAATTGCCTCGTTTCTTAGCCATAGCTCCATGCATAATGAAACGGAGCAGAAAACTTTGGACTAATTAAGTGAGGATGCATTGCACGGACGCATTAATCATAGGGAGACCCAATTAACATATGGTGGCCCCATAAATAGATTTAGTTCAACAAGGGAGTGCTTAGCTTATTACGAGATTTAGTAACCTTTAGGTGGACCACTGAACTGGGCTAACTTGGCCCCATAGATGGACTTAGTTCAACAATGGAGAGCTTAGCCTTTTAAATGCTTTAATCCTAGATTGCGGTGGTCTCAAATAATGTGTCGTCATAATACTTCATTCGTCCCTTGATATAAGTCGTTTTAGAGTCGTGCACTGAATAAATTTCATCCGACTGATTATGTCATAAATTTTCATTAAAATATAGTAAACACATTAACTGTACGTATCAAATTAAGTGTGGCAATCAATGTTAGCCCAAGTTGTCTAGAAGATCCGGCCCCAAAGGTGCTGACTGATACAATAATGTGATATGTTAGGACACTACCCCACTGTATTTTATTTTATTCACTGGTACGAAGAAACTACCTAGAAGGAAAAAGAGCAATCATTCAAATAAAATTATACTTTCTTCTTGGACGAAGCGTTGTCCTTGGCCATCTGTCGGAACAAGCTTCCATCATAAACACCTCTGACCGTATCTTTCTGCAATAACCCATTCTTGTCCTTGCAAAGCACATACAAGATCTTCCATTCTGTATAACTTGCAAGCCTGCGTGCAATAGTTTATTCAACAATTATAATTCAGTTTTATTTAACTTCTATCCATGGTCCATAGTTGAATTATAATTCCATAACAAATTACCATCCTTTGTAGTCTTGGTTCCCTATTTGATTTAAGCATCCCCATCAGTTCGTCTGATGTTAAAGCAAATGAATTTGTGCGTGCATTCCTTGCTGAACATCTCCTCAAACTTTGAAGGTACAAACCTTTTTAAACGCGAAAAGAAAAACCATATATAAACTTGACTCCAGAGGACCACTGTCGTGAAAAACTCTTTCACAAGCAAGTAATTTCCAAACAATATAATTTCATTGTTAGGATATGATACCAAAGTACACGTCGGGCCTTTCACTAATCTACCTCCTCATGAAAGACTGATAAGAAATATGTCCATAACCATAAACAGATGGTCCAAAGTCCCACAGTGGACAAGATAGACGACGGGCTTAGGGCCCCCTAGCAGAGGTCAATACTCAAATAGCATCAAAGTTGGCACATTCACATGACTAACATGTAGAGAGAGAGAGAGAGAGAACATATACCTTCCTTCAGAGTCATAGACACCGCTGTCACTTCCGTGTTTGGCTTTATGAATGTTCTTTATCTCAATAGGGAAAAGCAGAGAAGGGAATTTTCCCTGCACCACAAAAATTATGCATAAGCATATATTATTACTTGCTTACCATCGACTTTAGGCCCACATGAAATTTATCACTTCAGAAAAACCATGAAGCATTTGGGACACATATGGCTGTGGAATAAAGATATTTGATATATAGCCAAAGCAAATCAATGATATTAAAAAACCAATTTCATAGCCTAAACAACAAATTTTCAACATTAACTCCCCACTTCTTCATTCAGTTGCATTTTAATTTCATTTCTCTTTTGGTTTGGCCTGGAAATTTTGGGTGGGGGATTTGTCCTAAGATCTACTTCACCACCCGCATTAACCATGATGTTCCAATAATAGGGGCACAATGGGAATATGACCATGATCAAGTTGTGTCGAGAAAACCAAACTTTAAACAAAGATCAGCGCCTCAGATTAGAACTTTTGTGAGTTTTATTATGGGGGAAGAGAAAGTTACAATTTTTCTTTCCAAAATTCGAAAACTTGCAAATACACCCAAGTATCTATAACTACAAATTATCCATTAATGAAAAAGGCGATAGCTTGATGCTTAATTGTTCTCAAAAGGGCTGTTTGTGAGTTTTATTTTGAGAGGAAAGGGAATTTGATGCATGGCCTACATCTTTTCTTGATAGTTGAATTATTGATCACATTATTCTTGGCATAACATTGTTGAGAAGGATATTTATTCGAGACTGCATGTATGGCCAAAATAGAAAGGAGAAACTCATGATATATACTATCAAGTCCAAAACCTTGTCTTTCCAAAAGCATTCAACATGTTCCGTAGAAAAATATAGCAACTTTACATCAATTAATTAGTGTGTGATTGTGTGGAGTTGCAACAAAAATATATTAGTATATAGGACTCATATATATATATATATATATATATATATATATATATATATATATATATATATATATATGATTATACATATATACGTATTATAGATTGATTGAGAGAGAGAGAGAGAGAGAGAGGGAGGGAGGGAGATAATTACAGGACGAGTTTTGCTACTGAGACCCATGTTAATGAAAAGGGCAGCGACGGAGGACAAGAGGAGTCCACATCCAATTTCACGAAAACCTAATAATACAAAATACAAATTCAAGTACCCAGAATTTATTTGAATAAATTAATTCAATACGAATTCTGGAGAAGAAATGTTGATGTAACAAATACCCAAAAGAATTATTTATTTATTTTTTATAAAAAAAGAAAAAGAAAAAAAAAGTACCTTGGAAGGTCTCCCAAGGATAGATGATTCCATCATTATTCTGATCGAAGAAAGCAACGTGCTTTTGAAGCACGTTCTGATCAGTAGCCATTCCTCCTCCTGCATGCAAATTTAATTAATCATTGCCATAATCATATAAACTAGTATTAATTATTCACCACACACATTCTAACATACACCACTATATAAATCCCCAATAAAGTAAAGTAAAATAAAGAATTAATTAAGAGATCAAAATGAAATTAACCTTGGCACTGAATTCCGTTTGCCCGAGCTTTAGAAGTAATGGGAGATGAATCCATCTATGGAGCTTTACAAGTAATGGGAGATCAAGCCATCTATGATATTTATATACACACTATTTGTTATTCTTCTCAGAATTAATGTCTAATGCACATGGGAAAAAGAGAAATATGGAGGGGAGAGGTACTGTAATGTAATGAGATGGGAGCTTAATTGATTTGGTGAAAGGATTTTATGTTTTGGGTTTTATGAGAAGGAGATGGGAAATCATGTGAAGGATTTAAAAGGGAACCCTATTTTCATCACGAGTAATGGCTACAAACACAATTTATTTTATAATTATTTTATAATTTGTTGCTGTGGTATACTCTATCTCAGCATATTGATGAACAAATTACTTCAATGTAATCTTCAGCCCCTAGTTCTTCTACATAGACAGGAATATGGGACATGAATATTAGACAGGAGATGTATTGGACTTTAATCTATTTGTATTTTTATCCCATTGGGGGTCAAAACATAAATAATTAAAAGTCCAATACACTCCTGTCCAATATTCATGTCCTATATTCTTGTCTGCTTAGACTTTTCGCTTCAGCCCCACATAAAAGCTGAGACTGTATGACTCAGTATGCCACATGAACAAATTATAAAATAGTTGTAGAATAAACCGTGTCTCTAACATTATTCTTTCATCCCATGTCCCTCTTGGCTCAATGATAAAACAACTGCCCATAATTCAAGGGAGACGAAATATTAAGATTTCAGCTAAAGCACAGAAAAAGAAAGAAAAAGGAAACACCATTTTCGCATTTTGGTGCCATATTTTTGTTTCGTACTGGCTTAAGGTAATGACTTATTTTATAATTAGGATCCAACTTTTGGTGCGATATCTTTGTTTCATACTAGCTTTAAGATAATGACTTATTTTAAAATAATTTAACAAGTTGAAATTTAAAATAATTTATAAGTTATATTAAGTTGTAATTTATAAATAAAAAGGCTGATTGGTATTTCTGTCCCTCTAAGTTGCCAACCACTTTCAAAGTCGTCCCTAAAGTACCATTTTCGTCAGTTAGATCCTTAAAGTGGCATTTTATTGGCGTTTCTGTTCCTTCAATCCATTTTAACCTAAACCCGACCCATTTGACCAAGTTTAACCCAACCCAACCCAACCCAGTTTGACCCAATCCAAAATTTTAATATTTTAAAATATAATATATTTTTAAAATAAGTTTAAAATAATAATTATATTTAATATTTAAAAAAATAATATTTAATTATCTAAAATAAATTATTATTATTAAAATAATAATTATTTTAATATTTTAATATTAAAAATAATATTTATTTTAAAATATTAAAATAATTATTTTAGAATATTAAAAAAATTATTATTTATTAATAATAATTATTAAGATTATTTTCATTTTTAAAATAATAATTATTAAGCTTATTTTAATTTTTAAAATAATATTTATTAAGATTATTTTAATTTTTAAAATAATAATTATTAAGATTATTTTTAATAATTATTAAATAATTATTTTTTTAATAATTATTTTAGAATATTAAATATTATTTTTCCTTCAAAAAAAATAATTATTAAAAATATTTATTTTAGAATATTAAAAATAATAATTATTTTAGAATATTAAAAGTAAATATTAAAAAAATAAAATAAATATAAATATAAATATAATAATTATTCAAAAAAAATTATTAAAAAAACAAAATAATTATTATTTTTAATATTATAATTAAATATTATTTTTAATATTCTAAAAAATATTATATTTATTATTCTAAAATAATTTTTATTTTTAATATTCTAAAATACATATTATTTTTAATATTTTTAAAGTAAATATTATTTACAAAAATATTTTTTACTTTTAAAATATAAAAAATAAAAATTATTTATTTTAGAATATTAGATATAATTATTAATTTTTTTATAAAAAAACTAATATTTTATTTTTAAATATTAAAAATAACTATTTTTAAAATAATTATTTTATTTTAAAATATTAAAATAATTATTATTTTAATAATAATAATTTATTTTAAATAATTAAATATTATTTTTTTTAAATTTTAAATATAATTATTATTTTAAACTTATTTTAAAATATTATTATATTTTAAAATATTAAAATTTTGGGTTGGGTCAAACTGGGTCGGGTTGGGTTTAAATTGGGTTGAAGGAACAGAAACGCCAATAAAATGTGACTTTAAGGATCTAACTGACGAAAATGGTACTTTAGGGATGACTTTAAAAGTGAGTGACAACTTAGAGGGACAGAAGTGCCAATCAGCCTAAATAAAAGTATTCGGCCTCATTTTTATTTTTAAGTTTAAACAAATTGTGAAAGCGTTTGACTAAGATGATTTATAAGTTAAAATGAATTGTAAAAATAACTAAAATAAGGGCTAAAAGTCATTACATTAGGTCAAATTTACTTTTTTTTTAAATGACTTGTAAGTCATTTTTTGAGAAGCAAGAAACTAGCACTTCTCAAAAAGGACTTATAAGTCATAAATAAGCCACACGAAAACCTAAATAGTAAAATAGTACTTATAAGTTGATTTGCCCAACTTATAAAAAATAGTTGCCAAACCGCCTCTAAGAGATAAGCCATAGACTGAGAGCTTAAATACACTTTAAATCTTGAAATTTTTACTTTTTACAACTTAAATTTTAATAGTTCAATTTTAAGATATTAAATCTCAATGTCTTTAGATTTTCATAAACTAAACATTTTAGCCAATGACAAGCAATAATTGATCTGCATGAAAGTATTTTGGATAAATTTTTTCAAAATATCTTTGTAAACATAGAAAAATGTAGGCACGTAATTCGTGTGTGTGAGAAAAAAATGAAGTTAATATAGACCATATATACCTTACAAGACTTATTTTTCAGAATAATAGAAGATCTTAAATATCTGTAGAAGTACAAAAGATTATAGTCACCTAATTTGTGTGATAAGGAAAAAAATAGAAAAAATTGGAGCCAATACAAGCGGGATACACCCTTAAAAACCTTAATTACTCTTTTATTTTGAATTACGTAACATATTCTAAGAAGAAATGTTTAATTCAGTTAGCCAAAAAAAATATTTGTAGAAATATAGGGACATTAAGGTTTAGTGTCGTAAAGTTAAAATATTAAAGTTTAAAGTATAAAAAATAAAAAAGTTTAAAGTGTATTTAAGTTTGTAGTGATCGATTACCGGCGTGAGTTTTATCCTAATTAATTAATTTATGAAAAAATCAAATGCAATTTAAAATAATAAATATTATTTTTTAAATAATTGATCCTATCAACTAGTATTATATTAATCAAAATCGTATAAATTCACATATCATCTGAATTTTAAAATTTATAAATGAATTAAAATGTGCACTCTTTGGGTGAGGACTGAGGGAGTAGCTTACACTCTACAGCATGGAATACAAAATATCTTCTGATGCGGCAATGGAAGGGAAACGTAACTACGTAAGCATTGGTACTAAAGCAACGTTGTCTGTTTGGTGATTTTCACTAGTTCTGATTTTCTTTCTTTTAACCTTTTTATTTATTATTATTAATCCCGGAATAAATTAGCCATCGACTTACCTCTCTCTATCTTTTGGTTTTAATTTTAATTTAGTGTAATCACTAATCACCTTGATTAATTAGTGGGAAAAACACGATCAACTTCTCCTACTTTTTGAGCATGATTGTTTATTTCTATTTTTCTCCCTCTCCAAATTTAATAATTTTAATCTCCGTATCAGAATTGTACAAGCTAATTTTCTATTTCCTTAATTAGGCCACAAGTAAGTAGTTAGTTCAATGGGTTATATAATTAATTTTCCCAAAGTGTCGGTTTGCCAACTCATTTTCAATAGAATTTAAAGCTTGAAGCTCGGGCCTAATTATTATACTACCTTTTATTTCATTTTTTTCTAAAGTGACACAAATATTGACAAATAGTATTTTCTCTTCCTGCAAACACACCCTTTTGCCAGTAGTAGGAGGTACCTACCAAACCAAACCAAACCACAGAGGAGAGTTGGTCCGAATGACATTAGAGAATTAAACGTTGAGAACGGATCTGTCTGATCACATTTTCTTCTCAATTACAAACAAACATATACGTTAAAGATACTATGCTTGGCAGCCGCTATTGTCTAGTGTATATACATACATCTTCAGGTTCAACTTTTCTCCCACTTACATTATACAACACCTGAGCACTAGCCCCTTATGATCAACCCTTGCCTCTTCATTGCCTGAAAAAATGACAAAGAAAAACACAAGGTATTCTACAGTCTCCATAGCAAATACTAGTATACACTTGTGTAACTTCATTAATTGTGGTTTCTTATACTAATGGTCAGAAATTTAGTTAATAGAATTAAGTTATTTTAATGGGGGCATGAAGCAGTCGCAACTGCATGCGAACTTAGACTGGCATTCCGCTATCTACTGTGAAGCCTTATTCCAATAATTTCACCAAATATCCTCTAGTGTTTAAAATGAGTAGATATCCATGGTACATGGCCAAAATTAAAAGCATTTAATGCACCCTCTAATCTTTAATTTACTGACTGGAAAAATAAGATATTTACAGACCTATGAAAAAAAGTAAAGCAGTTCCTAGGCAAATCTGTCTTGCATATTAACTCATGATCATAATAGACGAACCAATCCTCCTGGTGCAAGAGACTCTAAATCACATCTCATGAACCAAAAAATAGGACGCGTGTACCCTAGTTTGCAAAAGTTGCAATCATGAAGGAGATCAAAACTCCAATTAGAACAACGAGAGAAAACACAAGTTAATTACCATACCTTCTGGAGGCTGAGCTAGTTTCCGATTCTGAGGAGACGTCATTTCTTTCTTCAGTTGAGTTAATATATCCTCCATCGTGTTTTCCCTTTGCCAATCAGGACAGCATGGGAAAAAGTCTTGGATCAACCTGCTAATTTCGTATCACATCAGCTTATTGTACAGCATATCATGGCATAAAATATAATCCGAGAACACAATACTTACCATACCAGTTTCCTGATTAACACAGCTCATGTTTATCCGAGTTTGAAACCTTACAGTTGGCGGTTTATCAGGATATTCCAGACCACAGAAAAGTTTCAACTGATAGATGCGCCCTTCATGAACAGTCTGGCATACATTTAATAAGAGTAAGAAATCAGTTCCCATCCTTTGTAGTGCATTCTTAACGATCACCAATGCCATCATCAACATCTTAATCTCAAACAGAGAAGATAATTGCACAAAAAAGAAGAAGCTATATTACAACTGATACTTTCTAGTTTTATTATTATTGTTAATACAATCTATTTGAACTATTGCCGGTGCTAGTAAAAAGGCTTCAGCTGGTAATTCTGTGCTCAAGTCAAATGTTATATCTACAGTGTACATATATATATAATCCTGAGCTAACTGCAGATGCCATTCATTACCAACATAATCTAACAAGTTAAAATGGCATCATTTAAGAATATATATAGATAGAACTCGATTTGCAGGTAACATGTGATGTAGTGATGATATTAGAGTTCATAAGAAAGTGTTCATTAATTTAATCAGACAATAATGGGTCAAAAGGCATTCCCGCCTGGTTTCCTCAGAATTCCACTTTGCACCCACATGTTTCAATTTGATCATATAGCACCAGTCTTTAATACTTTCAGATACTTTCTTAATTGCCCATTTTCGCCCGACCCGGGAGAATCCATTAACATATTCCAGCAAGTAAAACCACAAGTGATATTCGGTTGACAATTTAGGGGAAACAGAGTCGGAAAATAAGAGCTCCCTTGCCCCAACCACTTTCCCACTCACTATACACGTGACCTCAGGTCCCGAAAGTCTGTTCAATCAAACAGCACAATTCATATTGATTACAGACGAGCTGAATTTTCCCTTGCTGTCTTTCCTTCTGAACTTTTGTCCTTTCGATTCTTGCAAGCAGCTCAGAAGTGACATGCCTAGCACGATCAGATTTGAGGGGTGTTCCATCCATACATACTATTACATAAATAAAACCAATTATCTGCAATTTTGATTCACATCCAAGTAGGTGAGAATTAGGACAAAAGAAAAGAGAATTGGAGATTCAACAACTTACACCAATACTACAGCCTAGAAATCTTCTCACGGGGTTGAGGGGATTCCATGATTTTCTCCTCGTCGCCATTATTAAACAATAGCACAACGGACTAATGGTGAGATTTTCCTTACAACCCTAATTTTTTGTTCTATGTTTTCCCTTGTTCTTGACACACTAATCTTTCTAGTTGGCTTTGACTTCATATAGGACAGAGTCAAGCGAGTGAGATGCACCTTTTAAGTGAGAAATGTCTTTTATTCCCTCCAGTGCCCCTGAACTGCCCAGCATACAGCACATGGTTTAACTTGGCAGGAATCTGTTGCTAGATTCTCCAGGCTCAGGTAAAATCAGGCAAATAGAAAAACTGAAATGAAAGTCTATGGTGCTATGAGACCAAATTAAAACATATGAATGCGAAAGTGAAAATTTGGAGAAACATGAAAAGTGAAAAATGTCTTTTGGCCTACAATAACTTTTTAAAGACTTTATTTTACAAGTCACCAATATGAATAATATAGTCCTTAACCTACTATTTGAAATCGAACACGAATTGCATCTCCACACCAACTCTTCCAACTCAAGCATGTGAATATATAACTTTATACCTCACTCTCTAGTCTTGATATCTAGTTTCCAGACTGAGAATTTAAACGTCAATATTTTGATATTATGTCTATGATCAAAGAGAAAACAAGTAAACATATTTTCAATACTAAAGAGATGGGACCAAGGCCTGTCACAATCTCCAAAAGTTATGTCAACTTAAAAGAAATTCAGTTCATTTATACAGTTAAAAGCACACTGTAAATAGAGTGGAAAAGAAAACCCAACATTAGGAGGACCGATTATAGTCCCAGTCCACGACTGCATGTATACATCATCAGCGTCATCCATTCCATAGCTGACAGTTCCATCCCCAATTCCCTTTTCTCCTCTCTCAAGTTCTTCTAGTAATCTAAAGTTCCTTGGAACTGGAAATGAACAAATTCTGTTAGACACCATAACCATGTAACATAAAGATGCATTACAAAAATACCTACTCATACTGATGAAAAATTTAGTATATGTTGACAAATGAAGATTTCCATAGCATGTCTGTATGAGATGCATAGTCATATTACGATTAAATGTAATAAAACAAATATATTTCAATCGTATACCAGCTTTGCAAACAGTCCAAAGGCATAAAGTTTGATACTACGGTCTACAAGAAAATTGCTAAGGAGAGCCAGAAAATTAGGAATGTCTCAACAATGACTGCAGTCTAACAAGTGAGCACTTCAGAATAAAAATGGGGGTGGGGGTGAAGATGACATTATAGATTTAGATTGAATCACTGTAGTTTTTTATCTGGTCATTGAGCGCAGCAGTTACAGGTATATAGGCAGGCACTTATTTGTTGACATCGTCGCATCGATATTATAAAAACAAGCCGCAAGTGTCTTTCACTGTGTCAACTCTGCCAAGGTAGTAGGATATTAAAGCTGAGACAGAAATGCCTTAAACATATAGGATCTAGAGACCTGGTTGTCATTTTGTCCCATTATTGCACAAGCCACAGCCTCACAATGAAAACTTTTTAAAATGCTACAAAAGGGGCTGCCATTCATCTATGTTCCGATTCTTCTCCTTTCTTTCTGTTTTTTGATAAGTTATTTATGCTCCCATCTTGAGGTTCTATATATTTTATCTATAAGAAGTTCCATATGCAGCATTAAGAAAGGGAAGAAATGAGAGTCTTATATATATATACATGTTATGATTATTAAATTCGTGTGGTATTTTCATCTGGGTCATTATTGTATTGTTATTTAGACATGTCAGGGCCATTAAATTTCCCCACAAAAATGAATAAAAAATAAAAAATTGTATTCATTGTGCAAAGCATGAAAATTGAAAACAAGTGTTTAAGTGGGTATGTTTTTGCAGTATAAAACAATCTTAGGGCCCATTGGGTACACTGAATGGACTGAAAAACAAATCCTAGATTATTTAACACTGATAGGTTAGCTATGTACGATTAACTACTTCATCGCCTATTCCTCCTCATTTCCTCCCGGACACATTCTCCAGTCCTTTATAATCTCTCTTGGTAAGCCTCAAAACCATCCCCCAACCCTCCATCATTCTTTGCTTTCTGTTGCAATTTAATTGAATGGTTACTCTCGTTGTCATCTCTTTTTCACTCTCCTTAATTAGAAAAGATTCTCCCACACAAACTTACATTTGTAGATGTTATATATATATATATAGAGAGAGAGAGAGAGTGAGAGAGAGAGAGAGAGAGAGAGAGAGAGAGAAAATAAAAACAACAAAAAAAACACGTAATATACACATATGAATGGTTTGCTGGGTTATGTTCACCTATCAACAAAAAAAAAGTAAAGCGGTCTAAACCCAATATCCCTAAAATCTAATGCAGAGGAAAGTGGCTTCCTTTTCTTTTTATTGTGTGATTCACATCTTATGCAATTACTTCAACGGAAATCATACTTTACAATAACGGCACACAACCACATATAACCCACTGCTGATGTTTACCAAAAACTTTACTTTCGGCTGGATAAAAAGAATCTCGCAGCTCATCCCTTCACAGCTTCTGTAACAACTAACAACCTTGTATATGAATAATTTATTACTATTTACAAACTTCAGAAATGGCCAACTACTTGAAGGCTGAACAATCTTCAAATTTAAACAGAACTTCACAAGACATATAGATCAAATTCATAAAATCCTAATCTGGGCAAAAACCCTAACTTTGGTAAACCCAGAAACATCAAAGGGGTATTGTATCAATATTGAAATTAAATTACAGCTAAAAATACAAATCGCAATGTAATAGAGACAAGGATATGTTGAGAAATTAAGATTTTGAAGCTTACCGACCACAGTTGATCCTTCTGATCCCATTTCTTGCTGTATTCAGTGGAAAATATGGGGCCTTTTTCTTATATATTTTTTATGCTAGATGGTGTGTGTATGTGCGTGAGAGAGGAGAGGTGGGGAAGGTAGAAATGGATCCTCCACCTTGGAAAAAGACTGCAGTCTAACGACTAATCACAAATCAAACTAATGATTAATGTTTCTTATAAATTTTTATTGATCTATTTGGATGATTAATAAATTTACATATAAAAATTAAATAGTTAGAGAAAACTAAAAATAAATCTATAATGGACAAAAAATAAATAACGTAAGTAAAGTTTTTATGATCTCCATTATACTGTCTAATTTTAAACACAACAAAATTTAATATTTGAAGAATACAGTAATTAAATTGGTATAAATTTGTTTTTTTTTTTCAATTTATGTATACAATAAATAATATTTTGAATAAATTATAAATACTTTCATGGTCTATCATTTTAGGAATTTCTTAACATGCTAAGTACACAGTTTAAGGGATTATTCATTTGAATTATATGCATATTCCTTTGAACTTGGTGCAAATACAAAAATCAAAAGAATATACATACAGTTCCTGAGGGCACATGTTAAGAAGACCCTTCATTTTAAACTTAATTTTTTTATTGTTTGGATTTGACTATCCTTTATTACATTTTATTTGAGAAAAATTGAAATCCTTAAACCTAAAGCTATGTTTTAGCTTAAGGACTCCCAAGAAAAGACAGACTCCCAACTACCACACAACTACAATTAATATCAAAATATTTATTTATTTTTCACAAATTTTCTACTAAATATACAATATATTCATTTAATAATTGATATAATTATAATAACTCTTGATGAATCTAATTAGTAGAAAATATCTCATTCAGCTCACTTTATTCACTATAAATAATACTATCTACCCACACCTAATTACACACAAAAATTTCACAAGTTTGTTATAGATCAACAAATTCCTTTAAATCAACTATATTCCGAAAAAGATGATTTCACTCTCAAATTAAAGTGATAGTCACTTGAACAATGAATAGGTATCTAATTTTTTTTCTAATTTATTAATCAATTTCTCACGCTGTAAATATTTTTCCCCAAATACCAATATAACTCATATGTATTAAAAATATTTTATTTCATTTCAATAACACATGATTCACAAAAACATTCTTTACTCTAAAATCCAATAAAAAAAACAATTTACGAAAAATGATACTCCCTCCGTCCCATAGTTATAGGCTGATTTCTTTTGGCACATAGTTTAAGAAAATCATTTAAGTTAGTTTAAGTGGTAATTTTTAAAAGAAATTTTCCACATATACCCCTTAATATGGAATTAATGAATAAGTTAATTACTCCTTACTTATCACACTGGAACTCTCAACTTAATTGATTAACGTGTACTCACCATTAAAGTCCTTAACCATAGAACTTTAACCAAAGATGGAGTTTTTAATCTACATAAACTTTAACCAATCACAAAATATGTTAAACTAGTAAAGCCTAAAAAGTTGAATTCTTTTATTGAGAATACAACAACATTAAATGTGGTGATAAAAATAATGATGTTGAATGTTGTTTTTTCAAAAAAAAAGTAATAGTTGAATATTTATTATAGGGCATAAAAGTAAAATAATGAACCAACTAAATTTTATAAATAATAAGTAGCCTATATATTGGAACATCTCAAAATAAAAATCAAGCCTATAACTATGGGACGGAGGGAGTATATACCTAACATTTTACGCAAAAAAAAAAAAAAAAACTACACGATAAATCATTACTAAATTTATCCTTTTATGATTTTTAAAAATGAGGAGAAGAAGGGTCTCCTAATCTCCAATCTCCATCCACTACTCAACCGCCTCTCTTCTTCCCGCTCTAGATACCGCCTCAACTTTCTCACTCCATACCCAGTTCCATCGCTTCGTATCAATCGGAAAATCCTTAACATGTCTACCGCTGTCAACCACCAAGACTCCTCCTCCTACGATAGACTCGAAGAACTTAAACAATTCGACGACTCCAAGATCGGAGTCAAAGGCCTCGTCGATTCCGGAATCAATTCAATCCCCCGCTTCTTCCACCACCCACCCGATACCCAACCAATACTCGATTCCCGCCCCCAATTTTCCTTACCCATCATCGACTTATCTGGCCCCCGGTCCACCGTCATCGACCAAATCCGGCTGGCATCCTCAACCCTCGGCTTCTTCCAGATAACAAATCACTGCGTTCCTGAGTCAAAAATAGACAGCCTGATTTCCTCCGTCAAATCATTCTACGAGCAGCCGACAGATGTCAAATCCCAGTACTACCACAGAGATATGGGTCACGGCGCATCCTACTCCACCAACTTCGATTTATACCAATCAAAGGCCGCCAGCTGGCGCGACACTTTGCAGATACGGCTGGCGCCTACGCCGCCGGACTGGAGTTACGTTCCCGAGGTGTGTAGGGAGGCGGTGATGGGGTGGGAGCGGGAGGTGGTGAAAATTGGGGACGAGTTGCTGGGGTTGTTGGGTGAAGGACTGGGGCTGAGGAGAGAGAAATTGAAGGAAATGTCGTGTTTGGAAGGGAGGTTAATGGAGCGGGATTTAACGGTGGGGATAACGTCGCACACGGATCCCGGAGTGTTGACGGTGTTAGTGCAGAATGAGATTGGAGGACTGCAACTTAAACTTGGGGAAGGAGATTGGGTTGATGTTGAGCCTGTTCCTGGTGCTCTTGTTGTCAATATTGGTGATATTCTTCAGGTAATAATCCCCTCAAATTTAAATGTATATCTAGTGGATGCAATACCAAGTTAGTAAAACAAATCATCAAAATTGATCTTTTGTTGCTTAGCATTACTGTATATTTGTATTAAATGTTTGGTTTTAGAGTATAACTTCACCTTCCAAATAATTATTGGGGGAAAGAAAGTTGATTGAATTTAGGGTGAAAAAATTTGGTTAAGCTTTTGTTTGAAACACAGTGTATTAAAGTTTTTCTTTGGGCAGCAATTGTTAGATATATCTCTAGACCATTGTTATTGAAGAAGGTGCTATTGATAAATTTCTATTATGTAGAGCATTGTTAATCAAAGCCTGGTATCAACATATTTTTTCCAAGTCTCCAAAGATATGTTTATTTTGTAGAACCACTGCACAAAGATTCTCATTTGGTTATGTCAGATAGGAACTTTCTCCCTGAAGTGATGATTTAGAAGAACGTTTTATTGGTCGAACGTTTTATTGTTAATTGATGAGTTAGAAGAACGTTTTAGGGCAGTACTGGTATGCTTGAAACTCTCATCTGCTTAACCTACAGAAACTTTTATAGAACTATCAAATGGGGCATGTAGTGGTAATTAATTAATTCATCACATCACTTTCTGTTTTCTTTTCTTTTCTTTTCGTATTGAGGTGATGTTCCTATGGAATCCTTATCTATGGGGATATGACTCTTGCGCAGATCATTTCAAATGATGAATACAAAAGTGCGGAGCATCGAGTGTTGGCCAACCCTTTTCATGAGCCACGGATCTCAGTTGCAATTTTCTTCAACCCAGGAAATAGAGAGAACTTGTACGGACCATTATCAGAGATCACATCTGCAGAGAAACCACCTGTTTACCAGCAATTCCAATTGGCAGACTTCATCAAACGATTCTTAACCAAGGAGTTGGATGGGAAGTCCTTAACAAATTGCTACAGACTCTGAACACAAGGCCCAACCAACAATTTCATGTATAGTTCTTGTAACCTGTATGAAGTGTACTTGTTCAAAAGGGTGAATAAAAAAAATAAAAGTATTTTTTAGCTCAAAATACCCATACAGATTACAACTTTTTCTTGAAGGTGCTAAAAGAAGAAATATCAAGAATGTAACAAAATAATAAATCTTATAATTTTAGATATTTTACAATATTTATTTATTTTCGTTCACCAAAGTAAGATTGTGACTGCAACTCATTGACATGTAGACCTTTCTCAATGTTGTTCTCTGAAATCTGAATTAGAAAGCAGTAAACGCTAATTTAAATACTAAACCCATTACAAACTTTAATCCATATGTTTTCGGTAATGTTGCATTTTTCAATCAATTTTTCGACCTTTAAATCCTTCAACCCCAAACCACTCTGCCATATCTTCATCATCAGTAGGCTCAGTAAACTCTGAACGTCTCTGCATGATAGCAGACTTAAATTCATCAGCGTTTTCCTTTGCCCTGGCAGCGTTCTTACTCCTTTCTGCCATTTCCTGTTTCCAGCTTGCTTGCTTCTGCACATTCTGAGACAGGCTGCTCTTACCTCCAGCTACGGGAAAATCAAACAAACCGGGCTCATTATCCTGGTTTTCACTCTTGCCTTCTACAAAGTTCCACCTATTTGTCCCTGCATCTTCAGTTTGTCTCTCTCGTCCGAAATAAGGCCGGGAAAGACGGTAGTCTCCATTGTCGTTAATTGTCCGAGCAGAAGTGCCTCCAGAGTTTGATGCTTTTGGTCGTCTATGATCACATTTCAAGCACACCGTGTTTCCTCTGAAATTGATGTAGTTGCAGCCTAAAAATAATAAATTATAGTTCTAGTTAAAAAAAGTTAAATAAGTTGGATTAAAAGAAAAGAGAAACCATATCCAATTTGTTTAAAGGAAACTTACGATTCACATTCCCACTCTCCAGGATTGATTTGGCGCCTTGAAGGCTTCTCTTTACATTGTAAGCATCTCGTATTCTTTGCAAAGTTGAAGAAGTTGCATCTGTGAAAATGCAAGGACCAATGAGAAAAAGAAAACACTAGGGCACATAAAAAAGAAAGCGATCATTCTGGAACATTACGTCTCACATATCCAGTCTCCCTTCTTTAGTGGAAGATGATCCTGATCCTCCCCTAGCTCTCTTAGTCTTTCTTGGAATAATCCATCACACTGCAAGCACTTAATATTTCTGGCGAAGTTTAGAAATTTGCATCTGCCAAAATATAGAAGGTAAAACATATTTAAAGCATTTATGAAATTTGAAACCAGATAATAAGAAATGTTTTGAACAAACTGAAATATTATATCAAATTACTTGGGACATATCCAATCGCCTTGCTTTGCTGGAACATTGATTTGACTCTCTGCTTGGTGAAGTAAACTTCCTTGCGTAGATGACTTCCTCTTGGAAGAACTAACTTTTTGATGATCATTGTCAAGTTCCTCTGTGCTAAACTCAACCATTTTTTTCAGCAATCTTCTAACCGATTCCTTAACCATTTTGGTCAGACATGATTTGTTCTCCACCGAACCAGTAATGGGATCAAGCCCATACGTCAATATCAATCGCATGACGTCTACAGTCCTCCCCCATTCGTCGTCACGTGCCTTCACATATGCCCTCTCACAGTCTCCCCTTAAAATGCAGGAGCTGCAAACCTACTAGAGTTCCTTTATTATTAGATACAATGCATGATTTTTATCACAACTATATATAGTGACTCTTTTTTTTGCTATATTCAACTGAAATTTAGAATTCTTGCCTTTGGCAAAAATGGATCCTAAGATCTCATGCACCCAAGCCAGTAGTTTTTTTTAGGGGCTTGGTTATGGTGACCTTTTATGCAGTTAAACAAGTTCAATATGCTAGAAAAATGTAACCGAAGCACATACATTTCCTTCATCAATGCCCACATGAGCCCTTAGACGCTTCCCTGAGTTGACAACTTTCCTATCTAAGCTTGGACATCCAGATCCTGCGATCACCTGAATATCTTTCCTCGGAAAGTACCTGCCAGCAAAGGCATAAAAGCCATACATTCATAAAACCAGACTTTGAAATCATCCACACAAAGAGTAATAAAAAAGGATCGTCACTCTCTGATCTTACTGGTATATTTGCCTAATTAGAAGGTATCGAGGTGGCTGATTTTGTTATCCCAACATAACACATTCAGCAGAAGCAAGCATATATCTAACTACTGTTTATAAGCAGACAGATTTGGACACAACCTTCAACTGATAAAGGAGCTGAACTGCCCTTACATATACATTTCTATTACAAGAAAGCATCTGCTAGTGTATTGATAGACAAAGAGTATTACTTGAGACTATATTATGTTATATGATCATCAACATTTCTCTGCTCCTATTGGCACAAGGATTCCAATTGGTAGGATGACAGAGAATAGTGGTTTCACCAAAAGCAGCTACTCAACTGATCCTAGAAAATAAACGATAATCCTAACATTACATTTAAACATAATACAATATCATAATTTATAAGGTGAAAAATCAAGGAGAACAATTCTTCGGAATTATAAGAAGGATTATTGTTTTACTCTTAGTTTTTGTCACAACAATTATGGAACAAACTACAACTTCCCAATAGATTCCAGTCTCGTACTGAGCCATGGCTTACTCTGTAAGAAAAACAGTCCCTGCTCAAACTAATCCCATTCCACCCTCTGGCCTTATATCCAAACAACAATCAATCTCATATGCAAAGTAGAAAACAAAGATAAACCTCTCACACGGTTCCACTATCAAACAGGTAGTGTGCAGGATGTCAAACAATCCAAACACAGAACCATCCCACCCTCCAACCTAGCTTTTTACCAAACACCCATTTCCACTACATCCCACAAACATATCAAAACAAGTTAATTTCACATACAGATTTTACTAACAATAACTAAATAACGTCCAAATAATAAATGGAAACCTTATGAGATCAAATCGATGGCGCGCAAAATTGAGGCAAGCACTCCGAATTTGATTCGAATCCTTGGCACCCAATTCTTGGTTTCCAAAAGGGTTCCCAATTTCATCAAAATACCCCTTTTTCAGTAATTGTCCCATTAATTCGACCCATTCAGGCCACGGGTGCGAAATTTGAACAGAAGAAAGCTCTTTCGAGCTGCTCTGTCTGGCAGCTGGGGCATGTTCTACTGGTAACTTGGAGTTTCGTTCTACCGGGTTTGATGATTGGAGCTCTTCAACCTCGTCCAAGATAAAGTCAATTGCGGGATTGGAAATTAAGGCATTCCTAGGGTTGTGAAGCTGAGAGAAGGGTATGTGGAATTTAGGACTTGTGGTTAGGGTTTTGAGGGTTTGCTTTCCATTATTTAATACGAAGAGCTTAAACATTTGACGAGAAATTGGATGTTCACCACAATGTAGTAGTATTTGAAACAACCGAAAGTTCTCTCTTCCGGCGGGAAAGGTACCAAACACAGCCTTTACTATACCTACCTCGTCGAGTCGCACTACCTATGGGCTATACTCATGACAACTAATCCGTTCCAAGTTTTCTGGATGACACAGGTATGAAGATATCATAAATTTCTCCTCTCTACAAAAAAATTCTAACTTCCATATTCTATATGGGGGAGAGTTTCTGATCTACACTAAGGAGACCCTATCCAATTTTTTCTTACGTTTTTCCGTTTTAATTGTTTTTATTTTCCCTTTTATGGAATTTTATTTCTTCTATTTTGAGATTTTCTCATTTACAGAGGTTTTTTTCATGATTTCTCAGTGGAGGAAGTTTGACAGATTTATTAAGATTTGGGTGTGGGGTTATCACAATGGCTTTCTTTTCGTTACTCTTGTTGAAGAATTATGTAAGTCTATATATTTTTATCTATTTTTTAGAAATATATTATGTTCTTGAGTTTTGAGTTTTAATTTGAGATTGTAGGAGATATTACCTCAACTATAGTGTTTTTGTAATTCAATTCAATTATCAATGAGAATTTACCCTGTTCTAATTCCATGGCTTTGTCAAAAAAAAGAAGAAGAAAGAATGATTCAATTTACTTAACTATATATTTTTAGGCAATGAATACCAAATAAAAATGAGAATATAAAATTGATTCCTACTTTATGTATATCATTTAACCAATATATATTAAGTGAAAAGAAGCCAAATAGAAATAAAATTCATGCTATAACCAGTATATATTATATTTATTTTATGTTATGTTATATTATAATAATATTATATATGAATATTTAATAGAGTATTATAATATTAATATATATGTATTACCCTCTCCCTTAATATAGATCGTTTTAGACATGTGCACAAGAATTAAGAAAATGATTGAAAAGCATTAACTATACTATTAATTGTCTATAATATCCTTCACCTTACTTATCTCATACTCTCTCTATGATAAATATGGATCAAAAAATTAGATGGAGTAATAAGGGGCAATTTGGAAAAAATAGTGATCAATTCTCCTAGATAACCACAAACGACAAATAATTAAGAATAACAAAAAAAGTCTAAAACGACTTACATATAGGATTGGAGGGAGTATACTTATTTTGGATTATTATATATAGTTAGTTAGTTTAGGAATATTTTGGTTATTACATTCTATTTTATTTCATTCCGGTATAACTTTTACGTACTAAACACATGAATGAAGTGTTCAATTTTGATTCCATTATGATCTGATTTCGATTCTAGCCATTATTCTATTTTATCCTAAAATGATTTCGTCCAACCAAACGACCCGTAAGTGAAAAGATGCCAAAATAGAAATAAAATCCATGCTATAACTCAACTACTCCCTTAGTTCCATAATATAATTAAGATCATGATTTGTTTTTTTGAAGTTAACTCAAAATTAGCATGAATTTATATAATTTTAAACAATATAATGATGAATATTGTGAAGTATTTAACAAGTGTTATTCATTGTACTACCTCCGTTCCTTAAAGAGTGCAGTTTTAGCAAAAAGCACACACACCAATAAGTGAGATAAAATGACAAAGTTAGCCTTTCTCTTCCTTTAGTGCATTAATTTTCCTATTTAGTGCATTAATTAAAACAAGGGCATATTTGAAAAAAGAAGGCTTTGGGTTCCTAAAACTGCATTCTTTAAGGAACATTTTTTTTTTGTGGTAAAACTGCACTTTTTAAGGAACGGAGATAGTAATATTTATTGTTTTATAATTTTCAATGAATTATTTCAATTTTAAATTTGAAAATGTCTTAAATTAAATTAACTTTTAAAAGTAAATATTAATAATTTTATAATTTGGAAGGAAGGAATTATTATTTATCCAAGCAAATGAGTCTTAGGCATCTGTGAATTACATTTATCATCTTCCGTTTGCATGCTTACATAACTATTAGGTATAGCTTACTTCTTCTTTAATGTTTTATATGCTTTGATGATCCGACAAGCTGAATATACACGCCCATATATATATATATATATATATATATATATATAATATGTGTGCGGCGTGTATAGAAGGTCTGTATTTTTACCTTATTCTGATTTCTCTCTTTCGTTCTTTTTTAGCGGCACATTTCTGTGTGGAACAGTCCGTACATATTCCATGTTTAGACTGTATTTAAACACACACCCTACCTTAGAAATATGAATTTAGGATTTCTTGCTTAGTAAAAAGTCTAGAGTATCAGTGAATCAAAGGCTCTCGTAGAGAAATGCATTTGCCTTGCGTCACATTAAAAAGAAAAAACATAAACATATAAATTATGAAGTTAACTTTATGGTAAGTTGGTCATGTGACACGTAGATAGAGAAATCACCTACCGCTTACGTGTCGATATTGTATTGGTCAATTGACCAAAGTTAACTTCATACTAACCACTCAATACTGTATTGGATTGTGTGCTTAGCATGTGACCTTAGGGCACATGTTAAAAAATTCTATTAATTAAAGTTAACTTCATGATAATCACTTTCAACTATGTATAATGGCAAACTTTGAGATTGATGTGTTGTTCCGTGCATGTAACAGAAGAACCAAATTTGTCAAGTTCTAATTCAGTAGCTAAAGAAATTAAGAATATATATATATATATATATATATATATATATATATATATATATATATATATATATATATATGTATGTGTGTGTGTGCGCGGGCGCGCGCGCATACAAAGTAGCTTAATTAATTGACTATAGATAACTAGGTATGGCAGTATTAATTTGAAATAATATTCAATTAGTAAAATATACTACATGATGAGGACGATCGAGGAAGTTTCAGTCAGAAAAGTATGTTGCTTATATAATCGTTAAATTGACCGTTATTGGAGATTATAGAGAATGAAATGGATATTATTCCTTCCATTATAAAATTTAAAATATTCCAAATGATGTTATATATAATGTAGTATATGCTGGGGACAGTGTATGGATTATATATATATATATATATATATATAGTATCTGGGCTGGGCTGGGCTAATGTTAGTACTTATTTAGTTATTTATAAGGTTGATTGACATTTCTGTCCCTCTAAGTTGCCACCCAGTTTCAAAGTCGTTTTTAAAGTTTCATTTTCGTCAATTAGATCCTTAAAGTGACATTTTGTTGGCGTTTTCGTTCCTCTAACCTATTTTGACCTCAATACAACCCATTTTAACCCAACCCGACCCAGTTTGAACCAACCCAAATTTTTAATATTTTAAAATATAATATTATTTTTAAAATAATAATTATATTTAACATTTTAAAAAATAATATTTAATATTTTAAAATAAATTATTATTTTAAAAATAATAATTATTTTAAAAATAGCTGCTTTTATTATTTATTTTTTTTAAAAAAATTAAATAATAATAATATTAAATATTTTAAAATAAAAATATTTTTTAAATAATTATTATTTTTAAAATAATAATTATATTTAATATTTTAAAATAATATATATATTTTTATTTAAAATAAAATATTCTATTTAAAAATTTATAAAGATAATTATTATCCTAAGGAAAAAATATTAGAAACTTTTATTTTTTTCAAAAATGAGTAAAGTTTCATAAAATATAAATTCAAAAAAATACATAGAAAATAAAAAAAATTAAAAAATAAAGTATATTTTTTCATTTTTTATGTAAAAAATTATTTTCAGGAAAAAAAATTAATATTCCTTTTTTTATTATATGTATTCTTAATATAAGAATTTTTAAAAATAAAAACTAAAAATAGAAATTAAAATACAAAAAAAAAAGTAAAAGATTAAAAAAAATGATTCAATTTTTTAAAATAAATAAATAAATATTTTTAAAAAAAATAATTAAAATTTTCAAGAAAAAAAAATTGAAAAAATTAAAAACTTTAGGGATTCAATCTTAATTATTTCTAAAAAAAAATTCCTGAAAATAATAATTATTTTTTAAAAAATATTTATTTATTTTAAAAAAAAATTGAATCAACTTTTTTTTATTTATCTTTTACTGTTTTTAGAATACATATAATAAAAAAAGAGATATTAACTTTTTCTCCTGAAAATAATTTTTTACATAAAAAATGAAAAAATATACTTTATTTTTTAAAAAGAAAATTTTTATTTTCTATGTATTTTTTTGAATCTATATTTTATGAAACTTTACTCATTTTTAAAAAAAATAAAAGTTTTAAATATTTTTTCTATAGAATAATAATTATCTTTATAAATTTTTAAAAATAATTTTTATTTTAAATAAAAATATATATATTATTTTAAAATATTAAATATTATTATTTTTTAAAAATAATATTTTATTTTAAAATTTTAAAAATAATAATTATTCACAAATTATTATTATTTTTAGATATTAAATACAATTATTATTTATTTATTTTTTAAAAAAATATTTTTTTTAAATATTAAAAATAATTATTATTTTAAAAATAATAATTTATTTTAAAATGTTAAATATTATTTTTAAAAATATTAAATATAATTATTATTTTAAACTTATTTAAAAAATAATATTATATTTAAAAATATTAAAAATTTGGGTTGGGTCAAGCTAGGTCGGGTTGGGTTAAAATGGGTCGGGTTGATGTCAAAATGGGTTGGAGGAACGGAAACGCCAACAAAATGTCACTTTTAAGATCTAACTGACGAAAATAAAACTTTAGAGATGACTTTAAAAGTGAGTGATAACTTGAAAGGATAGAAATGCCGATCAGCCTATTTATAATGTTGATCTTTCATGTATTTGTGGTTATGTTATGGCGGATTCTGTAGGGACTAATTAAGTTCCCAAGACTTATTCGGATTTTATTTATGCAAAAGGAAAAAGGTGGGTGGAATGGTACGTAGGCCATGACTCTCTTTGGTTTATTGGAAATATTACAATAAGCCATTGTAATTAATTAATTTCCAAAGAAGTCATGAAGTGGATATATATATATATATTATGTGAGGCAGTTTTTGATGGTGACAGCAAGAACTATATATTAATGTCAAAGTGTTGTACGAGAGAATGAAATGCATGGGGAGTAGTATTCATGATAAAGTAAAATACTCTCCTATTCCGTATTATTGATTTTGAAAGTTAATTAAGAGATTTTTAAATTTTAAATTAAATTAATAAATAAATTTTTAATTTTAATTAATATAATGATGAATATAGTAAACTAAAGTATAACACATTATAAGTTTTATTATTTTATAATTTTTAATAAGTCATCTTCATTTTAAATTTAAAAATATCTTAAATTAACTTTTAAAAGTCAATAATAATCCTATAATTTAAAACAGAGGGAATATATCACGAATTTTCATCATTAAATGATGCATGAAAATTGCAAACAATTTTGTACAAATCCATTTTGAAAAATATAACAATCCTCCATTCTAAAATTAGAGATACAATTTGACTTTTAAGGTCAAACGACGATATATTAAATTTTAAGTTGATATGAAATTATTTAATTTTAGTTTAAATAATCATTATAATATAGTATCGTATATAATAAAACAAAATTAATTATAAAATTTATTTTATTAATTCAAAATTTTTATAAATCATACTAATTTTAAGATTTAATATAAGGTCGTTTGACCTCAAAAAGTCAAATTATTTCCCTAATTTTAAAAGAAAGAACTAATTAATTAGTAAGCGCAATGCTCTTCTTTCTTTCTTTTTTTGTTTTAATTTTTATTTTGTTCCTGTTCTACGGAAGCTATCTGTCGGCGGGCGGCGGCTGTTTGATGGTGTCAATATATGAATTTCCATGATCAGAGATATTCCAAAATTGATGCACGCGTGTTGTTATTTCGCACAACTTTCCTATGTGGTTACCAGTTACCACTACATATTTATCTTATCCCAATTAAGCTGTTTACTAATTAAACAATTGAAACATACAACATTTGCAACTGGCGGTCGTCTCAGCAAATTATAGAATTGGTTTAGCCAACATTAATACAAGTGGATCAATATTTATTTTTTCATGCAACTCTCAAGCATTTTCAAATTTAAAATTGGTGTATCGAAAGACTATAATTAAATTGTAACGTTTTAGTGCAAACGTGATTTGAAGGTTAACATATCAATAAAAACCCTTGAATCTACAAATGCAATAAATAACTCAAAAAAAGAACGAAAGATAATAATCTCAATTAATTAAAACGTAATTATTCACAAGCCTTAATAAGCGTATTTATTTAGTCATAAACAACTTTTCAACAAAAAAATTAAAAATAACGATAATTAAAATCAACAATCCAACTTTGACCAAACTTTGAGTGATGATATATAAGACTGCTTTAAATAAATTTTTTGGGCTTAAAACGGTAGTATACATTACGTCCATAGGCCATGAGTCTTGTAAAGTTCATCGCTAGTTTTGATTTGATATATAATGGGTATCGTAACTCTTCACGGATTAAAAGTTATATCACTTTGAAGTTGTACCGACCCGAAAAGTTATTCCATGTCCGAATTGGACTTTTTAACCGCATCAAAAATTAATAATAATTTATTTAATTTAGTATATACAATTATGAAAATTATAAAACATTTAAAAGTCAAATGAATTACATTAATTTTAAATTTGAAAAATCAAATTTGATTTTATATTTTGAAACGGATAAAATATTTCATTTGAGTTTATTGTAGTTTCATTTTTCGTTGGGTCTTGAACACAAAAATAATATATTCTGAGACAAGGAAAATATATTATTTGAGATTATTGTAGTTTTCTTTTTCACTACCGATCTTGAACACAAAAGTAATATTGTTATTCAATATTTGTTCTCGGGCATATATATATAAAGAGAATGATCCATATTATGTATTTATTATGAATATTTATAGGGTATATACATTCTATACCATTAAAAATAAGAAAGAACGACAATAATTAAAAACTTAAAATCGACGTCTTCTACTAGACGGTAATCAGAATTAGTAGCAGACGCTAATTAGAATTATTAACTAAGGTTTGCGGATTATTAACCAGAGTTTAGTGTTTATTAACTCTTTTTTAAATTGGGTTTAATTAGGATTTATTAACCTTATTAACATCTGGTTAATAAACTCTAAACTCTAGTTATTAATCCTAAACTCTAGTTAATAAATCTTAAACCCTGGTTAATAAACTCTAAACTATATGGTTAATAAACCATAAATTATAATTAATAAATTTAAATTCTAGTTAATAAAGTCAAACCCTTATTCTAATTATTGTCTGCTACTATATTATTGGCGGATGATATATGTGTTTTTTTTTACAGTCTGAGCGGATGTATATTTTCAATTTCTAATTATGATTGTTACTATATTAGTAGCGCATCATGTGTTTTTTATTACCGTCCTCTACTAATAGCATCATGTGTTTTTTATTACCGGATCTTAAGCTTATACTTTATTCAACATACTTTACTTAAACTCATTTAGCGACGGACCGGGCGACGGTTCGGTCCGTCGCTATATATACAACCGTCGTTTTAACTTTTAGCGACGGACAACATATAGACGACGGTTGTATATATAGCAAGGCTAAGGCTACTTAACAAAATTAAGTAATTTTGTATAAAATTTAAAATTATAAATTTTTTAAAATAAAATTCAAAAATAGAAAACTTAATCTTGAAGGGTAATTAAAACTAGGTCATTTTGTTAAGTAGTCTTAGTTTGATTGCATGTTAATGCATCATATCTTAACAGTCCACCTCTTAATACATTTTAACATCCCACATAGTGGTATTAAGAGGTCATCTGAATAATTTAAACTCATATTTGTATCTTAATAATTTAGAAGAATTCAGATGAATTTTTTTTATCATAATTTCAAACATTAAGATGTATTAAGAGTTAAACTATTAAGATGCATGAAAATGCAATCAAATACCACCTTAGATAAAACATTTTCTTGGATAATATTTTTCCTATCTATCTATATATATCATTACACATGCATTAATTAATTGAGATTAGTGTTCTACATTATGTGATTACATAATCTATCAAGGACGGAGCAACAATTAAGTGATGCGCATCAATTAACAAACAACAGATACAAGTGTGAAAACGCTGCGCAATTAGCTGTTTAATTTCCTCAAATCTGTACCATGCACCATGCTAGCTCTTAATTAATAAACTATTCGGTTCTTAATTTGATCATCCGGGTTTATGAGATCATGCACAGAACCTACGTATGCGTATATATCCATGTCCAGAATAAACAATCTAAGCATTCACCTCTAACTAATTAATTATTTCCAAAACTAAATCCAGAGGAAACAATTAAGCTAAGTATTGACTTCTAACTAATTAACTTAAAGAACAAGTTAGAACATCTTCTTCTTCTTCTTTCTGCCTAGCTCCGAGATGCAGTTAGCCTATTGACCAATATGTCTAGGGCTTCCTTCATCCACCAATGAGGACAAACTTCTTTAGCTTCAGCCACAGTCATCTACACATAATTAAAAATTAATAATAATTAATTAATTCAATCTATCGATCGATCAGTAAATTAATATATATTTTAAGGCTAGGCATTTATATATGCAGCAATTAAGAAATGCGAGAACATTGATATATATATATATTGCATAGTACTTACGTATATATAAGTATTGATATTAAAATTAAGTAGTATATAAATGCAACATACCCATACTCTTTGGCGCGTATTTTTTTCTGGCCAAAGATCAAGTTGCTCAGTGACAAATAAAGGGAACATGAACCCCTCATGGTATATTTCGCGGCTTTTGCTTTTGTAGCACCATTTACCTAATTCATGCTGCAAATGAATTTACCCATGCTTAATTAGAATCATATATATCTTTCAATTTATTAAGCGTTGGTATATATATAGCGATTAATTAATAGTACTGAAATATTTAAAACGAATGCATAATATATATATATATATATAGGGGCTTAATCCATAGCAACCGGTTGCTAGGGGGTACTATTCAGCAACCATAATCTCCACCATTGATCAATAAAATTAAGGGCTGAAGATTGAAAATAAAAAGGTTCAGCCGCTACTCTTAGTAGCGGCTGTTAAATCAACTTTTTCAGCATAGTAATTTACCAAAATATCCCTCATTATTAATATAATATTAATTATTTCCAACCGGCCGCTACTAAGAGTAGCGGCTGACTCTCTCTCTCTCTTAATGCTCTCTCTCTCCTCTTTATATATTATAAAAATATATATTATATATTATATATATATAATATAATATAATATATAATATATAATATATAATATATCAACCGGCCGCTACTCTTAGTAGCGGCTGGCTCTCTATTCTCTCTCCTCTTTATATATTATATATTATATTCTATAATTATTATAATATTCTTTTGACATTATTATATTATCATAAAAAAAATGATTTTATCAAAATATTAAGTGTCTTTTAAAATATTAAGATGTAATAATTTAAAAATATTAATAAATATTTTGGTATGAGAATATTTTTATTATAACAATATTAATAGTCTTTTTTAATGTATGTAGTACGAAATTATAAATTTTAAGACATATTAAAAATATTTATAATTTTTATAAATTATAAATTTTAAGATAATTTATAAATTTTAAGACATATTAAAAATATTTATTAAAATTTTATAATTTTTATTAAATTTTTATAATTTATAAAAATTATAAATATTTAATAAAAATATTTATAAAAATTTAATAAAAATTATAAAAATTTAATAAAAATTATCTTAAAATTTATAATTTATAAAAATTATAAATATTTTTAATATGTCTTAAAATTTATAATTTCGTACTACATACATTAAAAAAAGACTATTAATATTGTTATAATAAAAATATTCTCATACCAAAATATTTATTAATATTTTTAAATTATTACATCTTAATATTTTAAAAGACACTTAATATTTTGATAAAATTATTTTTTTTATGATAATATAATAATGTCAAAAGAATATTATAATAATTATAGAATATAATATATAATATATAAAGAGGAGAGAGAATAGAGAGCCAGCCGCTACTAAGAGTAGCGGCCGGTTGATATATTATATATTATATATTATATATTATATTATATATTATATATATAATATATAATATATATTTTTATAATATATAAAGAGGAGAGAGAGCATTAAGAGAGAGAGAGTCAGCCGCTACTCTTAGTAGCGGCCGGTTGGAAATAATTAATATTATATTAATAATGAGGGATATTTTGGTAAATTACTATGCTGAAAAAGTTGATTTAACAGCCGCTACTAAGAGTAGCGGCTGAACCTTTTTATTTCCAATCTTCAGCCCTTAATTTTATTGATCAATGGTGGAGATTATGGTTGCTGAATAGTACCCCCTAGCAACCGGTTGCTATGGATTAAGCCCCATATATATATATATATATATATATATATATATGGGAAATGATCCATAGAATACGTTAGCTATTAGGACTGTTTCAACTAACCCTCATCCAGCCGTCCAAAATTAGAGTTAATGGCTGAGATGAGGGCCCAGCCGCTAGAGAGAGTAGCGGTCAGCAATAAATTTTAAATTCCTCTCTGCTGGCCGCTAGAGGGAATAGCGGTCAATCAAAACGTCGTCGTTTTAACTGGCCGCTACTCCCTCTAGCGGCCAGCAGAGAGAAATTTAGAGAATTTGGCCCAGCCGCTAGAGGGAGTAGCGGTCAAGCGTTTCCCAGATCTAAACTAAGTCTTGTATAAAAAAAGCTGATTCAATTTTTTTAAAAAAATAATTGACTAAAGTTTTTAATTTTTTCTAAATTTTTTTTTTGAAAATTTTAATTATATTTTTAAAAAATATTTATTTATTTATTTAAAAAATATTGAATCATTTTTTTTAATCTTTTACTTTTTTTGTGTTTTAGTTTTTATTTTTAAAAATTCTAATATTAAGAATATATAATAATAAAAATATGTATTCTAATTAATATATGTATGCTTAATATTAGAATTTTTAAAAATAAAAACTAAAACACAAAAAAAGTAAAAGATTAAAAAAAATGATTCAATATTTTTTAAATAAATAAATAAATATTTTAAAAAAAAATAATTAAAATTTTCAAGAAAAAAATTTACAAAAAATTAAAAACTTTAGTCAATTATTTCTAAAAAAAAATTGAATCAGTTTTTTTTATACAAGACTTAGTTTAGATCTGGGAAACGTTTGGCCGCTACTCCCTCTAGCGGCTGGGCCAAATTCTCTAAATTCCTCTTTGCTGACCGCTAGAGGGAGTAGCGGCCAGTTAAAACGACGACGTTTTAATTGGCCGCTACTCCCTCTAGCGGCCAGCAGAGAGGAATTTAAAATTTATTGCTGACCGCTACTCTCTCTAGCGGCTGGGCCCTCATCTCAGCCATTAACTCTAATTTTGGACGGCTGGATGAGGGTTAGTTGAAACAGTCCTAATAGCTAACGTATTCTATGGATCATTTCCCTATATATATATATATATATATATATATATATATATATATATATATAGTATTATGCAACAACTAAGCATAGTACTAGCTAGCTATGAATTATATATACCTCAACATAACCACGAACCCCGGCTTCTTCAAGGGATTCCCGAGAGGCTGCTTCTTCTACGGATTCATCAAGTTCCCAACCTCCCTGCAAGTTATTATAATTAAATAACATACATGTACATACAAAATCAGTTACTAATAAAGAATTATTAAGCAAAGCAATAGATATATTGAGGAGATCAAACAACAATGTCTTATGTTATTAATTTCATGGAATATATATATATATATATATATGTATATATATATAGTGGACTAATTAATCTCTTTTACTTCCTCTTTTTGTTACCTAAGATGATTTAAGCAATCAATAGCTAGCTAGCTAGCTAGTCTCTACATGTAATTAATTATATGCATGATTATTCAAAAAGGGCAGGCATATATTACTGTGTTATGCTTGTGTTTCTTGAGTTCTCAAAAGTATGAATATGTATATAATAGCTAGCTAGCTAGCTTTGCTATATAATATTAATTCATTGTGAATTGGTTACCTTAGGAAACATCATTCCTTGACCTTTCTGTGAACTGATCACAAGGACTTCCAATTCATCATCATCAATAGTGATGCCATCCTTGCCATTTTTATATCTGTATGGAATACATCTGCACAGTTTGGAATATATAAATCCATTTGATTTCAGTTAATAATTATATATAATTAAATCGGATTGAAAATTGAAAAGAAATCGATATGATCTTAAAAATTTAAACAACAGGAGATTTGTAGTTTGAAACTCTACCTACAATTAACAAGAAATATATATACTATCTGGTACTTAAAATGGAAAATAATAATAATAATAATTAGGAATTATTCCAAAGAGGAGATGGAATAAGTTGGAAGTGGTGTATACTAACCCTACAACAAGGCGGCGATCTTTGTTGTATTTCTGTAAATGCCTTCCTGTTCGAGAAACCAAACACAACATTCTCTCTATTGAAATGAACTGCGTGCGTACGGGTACCAACTCCCAGCTGATGAAGATATATATATGTATGTATATATATATATATATATTTACATACAGAAGCCTATCTATCTATCTGGATCTGTCTAGCTAGATTGTTAATATATAATATATGTACGTACGTACTCCTATATATATGGAACAAAAAGTTTCAATCAATCAAAACTCTCAAGGAGAAAGCTGAAGATTAATTGTTAGCTAGATAGGATATTAATTATTGAGATCGAGATATCTCATTGATCAGGTCTCTCTAGATCTCTCTCTATATATAGAGGGGGAGTAAGTGCATATATATATATATATATATTGTCGGTTAATTTATGCGTATATATCTGTGCAATGTTTGACGAGGCCCTTATTAATTAGAATTAAGTACAAGACGTGAAGAAAACAAAAAAGGTGGGCGTTAAAAAGTGCGTTACATTAATGTTTGTCTGGAGAGAGGGAATAATGCTGTCCAACAACTAATTAACGCCGTCCCCGTGGATGCTTTTTTGCTTTCTCGATCAATTAAATCACTGTACAAAGTCCATGGCATGTTTCTATATTATCCTCATTCATAAAATGAGCAAACAATTCCGACTAAAAGTTCGATTCGAGTTCGATTCAAAATATAAATGAGTTAAATATTAATAAATTTTAAAGTTCGATAAATTACTCGAACCTCCTTAAATTGTAAGTTTCTATTGATACTCGATTATATTTATTCGAAAAGTTTAAACTGCTCGGACTCGATTCGGAATCGTGTTCAACTCGGTAGCTAAATGAGCCTCAATCAAACCTTATTTTAGACTCGATAAATTTTGTGAATTAAATCTGAACAACTCAATACTCGGCTCGACTCGATTCGTTTACACCCTTACTCATTCAGTTTAATTTCATAATAAATTAATAAATATAAAGTTTGATTTGTAAATAATATTTGTTTGACAAAATTTGTACTATTTCTAGCTAGTATAAATAAAATTTTATTATCACGTAAGTAAATACATAAGAAAAAAAAAGTATCTTTTATATTTGTAAGAATATATTTCAATAGAAAACATAAATACATTTTATAAAATACTCTAATAATTTAACTTAAAGAAAGAATGGACCCGCGCGCACGCCGCGTTGACGACGAAACCACTTGTCTTTTTTTGTTGTTTCTAAGAAATCTCTTTTTCTATGAATTTGTTTAGTACAGACCACAGACTACTAACTTCTCTTTTCTTATTGATCTTCAAATGTTAGCTAATTTGACATGTTTTTTCATATTTAAAATTTTAGTTAATATAATGATAAATAATAGAAACAATTAAAAAGAGTCATGTAATATATTATAAAATTTGTTTATATGTCAAAACTCTTTTATTTAAACATATCTCCAGTTAATTTGTCTATTTTTTACTCTCACACTAAATTTGCGGTTTCTTTTTCTCCTCTTTCTCATTCTAACGTCTGTGTCGTCTAAGTTTATTTTTATTTTTTTTCCATTTGTAATTTTATTTATCACATATATAATTTTATTTTCAATTTTGTTTTTCTTCTGTAATTTTGTTTTTTTTTGCTCGTGCGTGCGTGGAGACTAATTTCAAAATAAAGCTAATGAGATATTAATTATGAACCACAGTACACCATTAGTCAATATCTCTATCCATTCATTTCCTTGAGACAATTCCATGGATTTTAGTCAATGAAGGGATATCTATGTATATGTAGCATGTCTTTTTCCCCTAATTATGATTAGGATCGATGCTCACAACTTAATTAACTACAACTGGAACAAATTAATATATTCAAAGCATCAGGATAGATTAGTTCAGTTATTATCATCTATATTTTAAATTCAAACATTCCTTGTATTCAACAATTTGTTAAGTCTTCCTTAAGATTAAGATATTTCCTTGTATCTAGATGTAAATTAGTTTTACCTTACCATATATGTACAGCTCTCTTGTTTAATGAAAAATAGTGAGCTTCAGTATGTTCTGTGTTACTGTCAACATGGTATCAGAGCAGTACAATACTTTCCTCCATTAATTTTTTTTCCTCCTCCATTTGTTTATTCTGTTTTCGTCCAACCTCATCATGACCACCCAAACCAACCCTTCAGCTATTGAAGCTCCCCTCATCACAATAAATATCTCCGCTCAAGCACCTCTTAAACTCACATCCACAAACTACATCTCTTGGAAACTTCAATTTGAAACTCTATTCATTGGATATGATCTCATTGGGTATATCAATGGATCTACACCATGTCCTCCAGACACCATCACCGCCAACAACATCACAGTAGCCAATTCATCTCATAAATTCTGGATTCGCCAGGATCATCTACTACTCAATGCCTTGATTGGCTCTGTCTCCCCTACCATCATTCCATTTATTGCCCGTGCAAAGACTGCTAAGGAAGCCTGGACCATACTTGCAAACACGTATGCCAAACCCTCTCGTGGCCATATTAAATAGGTCAAAAACCAACTCAAAAACCCAACCAAAGGCACTCTGACCATCACTGAATACCTACACTCTATGAAAGCCTGTGCTGATGAATTGGCCATACTAGGTGCCCCACTAGATCCCGAAGATCTCACAGATAAAATACTGGATGGCCTAGGAGACGACTACAAAGAACTTGTCCGTGCAGTCCAAGCTCGTGACACATCCATTTCCTTTGATGACCTTCATGAAAAGTTTTTCTCCTTCGAGGTCTCCACACCAGCATCCAACAGTTTAGCAACACATCTGCCCATTACAGCCAATCCCACACAAAAGACCAATCAAACATGGCGTCCACCTAAAATCAACAACAATTGGCGTCCCTCCCATTCCTCACCTGCTAGTTACTCAAATTGGGGGCCTTCAGCTGACCCAACTGGTCGTCATCCTCTATTCTCAGACACACGCTCCCAATATCGCAACAACCGCCCTCCATCCCGCCTCTATCAAGGTTTTTGCCAAATCTGTGGCGTTCAAGAACACACAGCCAAGAGATGTCCCTTCTTCCAGGTTGTGACGCCCCCAGAATAGGTCCATTCAACCCAACCCATTCTGAGTCGCCAAACACATGGTACAGAATTCAAATACAAACTTTATATCATACGGTCGTGCAAAATACGACCACACAACTGTGAGTGTCAATACAAATATGTAGAAAATATTAAGATTCAAACTAAGTCCTCATTACAATTATTATCACACTATTTATCAGAAATAGTGAGGACTACTACTGCTCTAACTCGGACCATCACTCTGTCCCCCGATTAGTTCCCGCAACATTCTCATTTCCTGAAGAGGACAACAGATGAAAAGGGTGAGCTTAACTATCTCAGTAAAGAATATTATGACTAAGATAATGGGAAACAAATTATCGTTAGTCTTCAACAAATAAGATAAAATATAATGGACAACCAACTTTAGATCAATATTCGCAGCGAAAATAACAATTCATTAGAAGAGTTAAGCAGAGAATCAAGTCTACTATCTTCTATGATTTAAAAGTCCATCATCAATATTTTATCCCTGTAACATCAATCAATATACATCTCGAATCAAATATTCATCTTTGCACTACAGGCCAAAGATATTCATTTGTATCATCAGTGGTCATATTCATCTCAACACCTGTCATCTTTGCACTACAGGCCAAAGATATTCATCAGGTAATCATTCATCTTTGCTCTACAGGCCAAAGATATTCATCAAGTAATCATTCATCTTTGCTCTACAGGCCAAATATATTCAGTTACATCACCTTTTAGGACTGAGAATGATGAAAAACATTTAAAAAAAATGAATCCAGTGAGATAAAAGACAAAGACTAAGAATTCGTATTTTAGTATATCCAATTCAAAAATACCTCGTAATAATCAATTATGGAGCAAAATTCAAGAATAGAGCTCAAAACTTGGATACAATCAAAGATAGTAACCTTAACAGACAATTTGGACAAATAGAAGAAAAATAAATTTTCCCGTGAATAGTGCCGTATACGTGAATAGTACCGTATACGTGAATAGTAACCCCGACTGAAAAAGTAAGAATTTCAACATAAAATCTATGACAATATTTCTGTATAATGATATTGAAAAGAATAACATCATTTACGAAAGAAATAACATTCCTTACCTAAAAAAGATAGTACCTCTGACTAGAATATCGGATATAATACCGAAGGAAACTTGCACTGAATAGCAACACTCAAAGTATTGAAATACTCACAAAAATACGCTCGATATTATAGAGAGAGAAAACTTCTGATTCTGGTGTGATTTTCAATTCTAACCTAAGCACCCTATTTATAGGAAAAGCTTAGGATGCCAAAGGAGACTAAAATAATAAAATATTATTATTTTTTAAAAAAAATTCCGCCGCCTGGCGGCTTCCCAAATTTTCAGATTTTCAACAAAAGTGGGGCCCACCCATTAAATAATATTTATTTTCCGAAACTTCAATAATTCATAATAAATAGCCCCTTCATCAGAAAAATACACATTCTATGTCCTTCTATAGAAAATTTAATTCTCTACAACTTTGCAGAAGAAAGTTTTTCCAAATTCCAAACATAAATTATCCGAAATCCATAAATAGATGATTTCTCACACCAAAATATTGATAAAACTCATCAGCGCCAATTCCTTCTTTAATATCCACAAAATAAATATTTTCTTATCATATAAATCAATAATTAATTATTCACAAATAATATTATAGAACTACAATAATAACAACCAGGTCGTTCCCAGGAAAGAGGGGGCCTTCCGATAAGGACTTTTCCTTACTGGCGCGCAATTAAATAATCCCTCCTAGACAGAACTTCTTTAGACATTGTCAATAATGCTATCTAATAATATTATTCAAATAATATGAATTATTGAGTTGATAACGTGAAATACTGTGCAACGACAATTATTGAATCAATACTACAAAATATCAACTGTAGCCATTATTGAATCAATCATATAAAATGGCAACGTAGCAATTATTGAGTCAATAAAATATCAATGTAACAATTATTGAGTCAATAATATAAAATATCAACGTAGCAATTATTGAGTCAATAATATAAAATATTGAACAGTAATTACTGTAACAATAATTGAGTAATGGCTTCTCACGTAAGACTCAATAATTCGAAATATTGTGCAATACCGTGTGCTACTATGCAACACCGTGTATCACTGTATTTTAACCACTGGGTATTTCAACAGTACTAACGGTAACAACTACGCCGTTATCTTATAAAAAAGTTATTTCTGTCGCTTTCTATATCCGACAGTTATTCCGTTGTGGGGGCCCACAAATAGCTGCGCCGTCGTACGAATATTCCCCGACAACAAGAATATTCCACGACCAAACGAATATTCCCCGACAACAAGAATATTTTATAACCACTTGCTCATAAAATATTTGCACATTTCACCCATAACTTTCATATTTATCAAAACAACACCTTACTGTTTCGAAATAATATAAAGAAAATTAAATCTTTATTCATAAAAGTTGGGGTCTTACACAGGTGATACCAATTCAGTCCTCTACCATTGCGCCTACATCATCCAACAATCTCACAACCCCTTGGCAGCCTAGAGTCCACTTTGCAGCCAACACCGCAGCCACAAACCCGACATGGTTACTTAACAGTGGCGCATCTCATCATGTTACAGTAGATTTAAACAATCTGTCTCTTCACTCGCCTTACAATGGATCAGATGATGTTATGATTGGAGATGGTACAGGTCTCTCCATCACACACACCGGTTCAACACATCTTTCTTCTCCCAACTCAACTTTTAAATTGTCTGACGTACTCTGTGTACCATCTATGAAAAAAAATCTGATTTCCATTTCTCAATTTTACGTCACTAATAATGCATCTGTTGAATTCTTACCTTCTTCATTTTTTGTAAAGGATCTTCGCTCAGGGGCAATTCTATTTCAGGGCAGTACTAAGGATGGAGTGTATGAATGGCCGGTTACCACACTTGTGTCTTCCCCAATTCTAGCATTCTCTACTACGAAAACAACATCCACCAACTGGCATCATCGTTTAGGACATCCAGCTTCTCCTATTTTACAGCATGTTCTATCTAGATACCACTTAGAATCATCTTCATCCTTGACAAAAGATTTCTCATGTAATGCATGCCTATGTAATAAAAGTCATAAACTACCATTTTCTGTTTCATCTCTTGTGTCTACACATCCTCTTCAAATTGTTTTTTCTGATGTATGGACTTCTCCTGTTATGACTTTTAATGGCTTCAAATATTATGTCATCTTTGTCGATCACTTTACCAAATACATCTGGTTTTATCCTCTCAAACGAAAATCTGATGTTCAAGAAATATTTCTGAGATATAAAACCAATGTCGAAAATTATTTTCACCACAAAATCATCACTCTCTACTTCGACAATGGGGGAGAATATATGGGCTCCAAAGAGTTCATTTCTAAAGCTGGTATCAATCATCTAACCACGCCACCTCATACACCTGAACACAATGGCTACTTTGAACGTAGACATCGTCATATTGTCAAAATTGGACTCACCCTACTCTCCCATGCCTCCCTTCCATTAACCTTTTGGTCTCATGCATTCACTACTGCTGTTTATCTAATTAATAGAATGCATACCCCAAAACTCAACCTCGCGAGTCCCTTTGAATTAATTTTCAAAACCACACCAAACTATTCTAAACTCAAAATTTTCGGGTGCTTATGTTATCCATGGCTTCGTCCTTATTCATCCCATAAACTAGAACCCAAATCTAAACCATGTGTCTTTCTAGGTTATTCATTATCTCAGAGTGCCTATCTCTGTTTTGAACCATCAACTTCTAAAACCTATGTCTCTCGCCATGTTCAGTTTGTCGAATCCGTCTTTCCTTACACCACTCTCCAAAATCAGCTACCTCGTCCCAACTCCACTACCGCTTCAACATGGCTTCCACCGGTTCTTACAGTTTCCATATCTCTTCAAGCATAACCGCCTTCTCACACTTCAGAAGTACAAGTTCCTGACTTACCCTCTGCTGCAGATCCCTCTACAACAACGCCATCTACATCCCCTCAAGCAGACTCTCCCCCACCTCACTCTCCTACCTCACCCTCAAACACTACACCACCCCCTCGCCATTCAATGACTACCCGAGCCAAAAACCATATCACCAAACCAATTCAAAAACTAAACCTTCACACTCACTTAGCTCCTTCACCTAGCACAGAACCATCATCCATTACCCAGGCTTTAAAAGACCCAAATTGGCGAAAAGCAATGTCAGAAGAGTATGATGCTCTTGTTCGCAATGGCACATGGGAACTTGGTTCTCCCGCTAGTATCACCAATCTTGTAGGCTGTAAGTGGATATTTCGTATCAAAAGGAATTCTGATGGTTCTATTGATAGGTTTAAAGCTCGTCTTGTGGCCAAAGGCTTTCATCAACGCCCGGGTGTGGATTATCTTGAAACATTCAGTCTAGTAATCAAGCCAACTACTGTCCGATTGATGCTTAGTCTTGCTGTCAGCAATGGTTGGCCCCTTCGCCAATTAGATGTCAACAATGCCTTCGTTCAAGGCAATTTATCCAAAACTGTGTATATGGCTCAGCCTCCTGGCTTCATTGACTCTGATAATCCCACTCATGTATGTAAACTTCACAAAGCCATTTACGGCATCAAACAAGCTCCTCGGGCGTGGTATTATGAGTTGCGTCAATTCCTTGTTGATTCCGGGTTTAAAAACTCTCATTCTGACACTTCATTGTTTGTTCTCAATATTGACACCAAATTGATCTACCTCTTGGTCTATGTTGATGATATTATATTAACTGGAAACAATAACGACTTGGTATCCCAATTTGTTGCTTGTTTAGCTCATCGGTTTTCTCTCAAGGATCTGGGTACTCTCTCCTATTTCCTTGGTGTTGAAGTTGTTCCTCATCAGCATGGTGTCCTCCTTTCCCAACGGAGATATATACAGGATCTACTTACTCGCACACATATGCAAGAGGCTAAACCAGTACTTACTCTTTTACCAACCAGCTCGTCCTCCCTCAAGTTATCATCTGGTTCACCTTGCTCGGATCCCACTGAATATAGAACAATCGTTGGAAGCCTTCAATACTTGTCTCTCACTCGTCCAGAAATTTCTTTTGCTGTTAACAAGATGTCTCAGTTTATGCATCAACCAACAGACGAACATTGGACTCTTGTTAAAAGAATTTTGCGTTACCTCAGTGGTACCTTAAATGATGGCCTTATTCTTCACCGTAATTCACCGCTATCTCTTCATGCTTTCTCCGAATCACTTCATGCTTTTTCCGATGCTGACTGGGCAGGTAACAAAGATGACTACTCTTCAACTGGTGGTTACCTTGTTTACCTTGGCCGCAATCTCATATCCTGGAGCTCTAAGAAGCAAAAAATTGTGGCTTGTTCTTCTACTGAGGCTGAATATCGCTCAGTTGCTGCTACGGCAGCTGAACTATGTTGGATTCACTCCTTGCTATCTGAACTTTGCATCAATCTGATCAGCCCACCAGTTGTCTACTGTGATAATGTAGGTGCCATACAGTTAAGTTCAAATCCAGTCTTTCATTCTCGAATGAAGCATGTGGCAGTTGATTATCACTTTATTCGTGATCAAGTTCAATCTGGTGATCTTCGCGTGGCTCATGTTTCCTCTACAGACCAGCTTGCTGATATTCTTACCAAACCTCTGCCTCGTTCCCAATTTCAGAAATTACGAGACAAGATTGGCCTCTCTACACGTGACCTCTCTTGAGGGGGCATATCAGAATAGATTAATTCAGTTATTATTATCTATATTTTAAATTCAAACATTCTTTGTATTCAACAATTTGTTAAGTCTTCCTTAAGACTAGGATATTTCCTTGTATCTAGATGTAAATTAGTTTTACCTTACCCTATATGTACAGCTCTCTTGTTTAATGAAAAATAGTGAGCTTCAGTATGTTTTGTGTTACTGTCAACACAAAGCTTCCGATTATCTTTCTGAATGAGCTACTTGTCAATGAAGAGGTCGTCCTTAATTATTGTTAGGAATAACGACGACTATTATGTTGTAGAATCAAACATGATCGAGCCACTCTAGTTATTGTTTTTGTGTTTCTTTAATTAATTTTTAATTTCTTAATTATTTTTCCCCAAAAATTAAGATAAGAAATTCATTTCTAAGAAATAGACAAATTGTACAATAAACTAATTAAGATAGCAAGGATAATCTCTTTTATGACCGATCGATAAACAAATTAAGTATAGTTAGGAGACCATTTAACTTGACAGATCTCATCCCTTTCAGTTAATTAATGGTGGAAGAAAATATATAGGAGAAGTGCTTAAAATTTAGACTTCATTCTAATTAATTTCACTTGGAAAAAGGAGGAGGATCGGAGGACCTAGCTAGCTGATATTGTGAAATAAATTAAAACGAGGCTAAACTTGAATTCTTCCTTTTTTTTCTCTTTTGTCAGTCAAGTATATATTTTAGTTGGCTATGGAAAATTAATACCTATATGAAGACCTAGTTTTTCTCTATTGAACAGTAGTGCAAAAGATGAGAACTGAAAGGAAAGGGCAAAAAGGCAAAAGAGAAAAAGAAAAAGGAAGAAGTCATAATCCTAAGCAAGACCTCTATATCTATATATTGAGTGGCACGTGCGTTTGAAATGGTCGAACTCATGTGCGGTGGAAAAACTTTTTGCTATCGCCCACCTGCCCTCAACATGAGAAGTTTAATTTTGGGTCTTACTTTTACTACCACCACACACACACACACACACACACACACACACACACACACACATATATATATATATATATATATATATATATATATTGCCTAGCTACTTCGTTACTCCTGTGTCTTTTAATTTGTTTGTTTACATATATATTCCCAAATATAATGTTACTATATATTATTCTCTTTAATTCGCAGTCTTTAATTCTATCTATATATCTATATAATCGATCGAGAGATCAGGTTAGCCAGGAAAATATGGAGAAAGACTGCGGTGTTGACGCTTTGATGCACGCATGCATGCATATACATTGCATATATACTCCAAAATGGAGTGGACCTTTCTTAAACTACTACTACTACTACTACCATTAATTTATCAAATTCGTCATCCATCTCTCACACACATGTACGTACAAACAAACATATACATCTAGAGAATGAATGAATGAATGAATGAATGAATGGTTTGAATAAATATACAACAAGCAAGCAATTAGCTTGGAGCGCATGCATGCATGCATGCATATTAGACGACTAAATCATGATGCATGCATGCTGATTTACAAATTAATTAGAACTAGTGATCATGATCGAAAATGTGGGGTCACATCAACATCAAGAAGATTATCTTTAATTAATTGAATTTCTAACGTGGATATATAGTTCTAGGCATGCATCAGATTTTTTTTTAATTGTCTATTCGTTTCAAACTACAAATTTTTAAGCGTATTTTTTGAAATTTCTTTTACAGACATGAATCTGCAATATTTCTATATATATGAAAACTCTCTACATCATCGACAGAAATATATAAGTATTAGGAATTTAATTATACTACTTACAAAACACATTTATTCACTTTATATTCGTTCCCTGTTCCAGCTTAATTCTACATTGCATGGTTTGAGATTAATTAATAAATATTGCCTTAAAATATTCGTTCATTTGCACTTTTGATACACTCTAGAATGCACCTATTTGTACTCAAGTCCCTCGTCTTAATTCATTTTTCTAATTTTGGCATATATATGCTTTCATAATGGACCACATGCATTGAACACCCCTAACCCCGGGCGCGCCGAGTCTTAATTAATGGAGGCTTTTGAACGGAGTACAGTTCTTACTTAATAAATTCAAATTATGACGACTGACCGTGCACACTACAACTTAAATCCAAGATTCCATAGATCATATATATATATATATGAGTACTCTTAATATGTGCCTTAAGGGTACATGTTAAATACACAATTCAAGATAATATTCTTTTGAACAGTATGTATATTCTCTTAATTTTTTCATTTGCACCCAATTCAAGGGAATATGCACACAATTCAAGAAAATATTCTCTAGAACTGTGTGCTTAGTATGTGCCATAAGGGCACATATTAAGAAATTCATATATATATATGTAGTACTCCCTCCGTCCCTAATTATTTGACGTTTTAGAGTTTTTTATTTGTCCCTAATTATTTGACGTTTCTTCAAATCTAAGAGAATTAATGACAATTTTTTCAATATTACCCCTCATTACTCTGCCTATTTTTTTTGATACTTTAAACTCTTTTTTTCTCTCCTTATCCAAACAAAAGATTTAAGGGTATTATAGACAATTGAATACTATATTTAATGTTTTTCAATTATTATCTTAATTTTTGTATCCACCTCTAAAACGTCAAATAATTAGGAACGGAGGGAGTAGTATATAGTTACGGAGATAGGTAGAGTAGTTAATGCAGGCAGGCTTTCAGGAATAAATATGCATGGAGTCTTAATTAATTAAGGGAGATAGAGCTTAATAAATTAGTGTAAGTTTCCAGATTGATTCTACGTACGTACAGCTCCCTTTTGTTTACAATTCCCCAATATATGACTATAGTAGAGTACTACTAGCTGATCTCTCTCGTTGATTTAATCTAGCTACCAATGACTATGAGGATATATATCTACAACATGCACAATTACGTACAGCAGACAACTTATATAATTTTCTAGTCTCGTCCGTACGTGGCCTATCTATCTGTCTGTGACAAAAAAATATACTACTAACTATAAATAAAATCGCAGGCATGATATATAGTTGACTGGTTGAGACCTACTCCTTTAAATATTATATATATATATATATATATATATATATATATATAAAGAATTGATATTTTCACAACCTAATTTGATACTTTCACAAGTGGATCTCATTTTTAACTAAATCAACTCTTTGTGCAGTAAACTAACTATAGAATTTAGTTCTTATGTGTCCAAATGACCCCTACTTGATAAATAATTAAACCTCTAATTATATAGCTTTATTTGATGATTAGCATTACTCAATTGAAGACAACTTTTATTTATTTAATTATTATGATAGTAATAATATTATTAATAATTAGAAAATAAGTGAGAAAAATTATTTACACATAAAAGTTAGGATCTAAGGATTTCTCCCACCAGAAAATAAAATTATTTTCAAAATTTCTATTATCATATCATATTACTAAATTAAGATTTTTATGAAACAAATTATACTTAAAATGTGTAAACTTTATATATAACTGCATAAAAATTAATCTTATAAGATTGTAAAAATTAATTTTAATTTGACATTTGAACTGCTCATCTGAATTAATCTTATAAAAATTGATGTATTATATATATACTGCATGCTTAGTTTCTAAATGAATGGTATTTTTGGACAGGGTGATGAACATTCAATCCACTTGTAGACAATAGAAGCCTTTTTATATATCCATTTGTGAAGAAGAAGAAGAAGCACGTGTGTGTTGTGTGGAATATATCAAATTAATGATAATGACAACACTGCTAATTATACATCTAATCTAATCTAATATAATAAAAATAGATTAGTATGTATGTTTGTAGTAGTCAATCAACGTTATCAACAGCACTGCTAATAATACGTTGGGCTGGGCTGGGCTAATAATTAATCTCATCTTATTTTTCTTAGGGTCCTTTACAGTAATATATAATAATTAGAAAATAATTACAGTATTAGTGCATCTACAAAATAATTACAAAAATAAGACAATAAATTCAAACCATTCAATTTTACATTAATAAAGAACCCTAAAATCAAGGAGAAAATAATTGTCATAATTAATAATTCAAATATTTGGGATCTAACAACAAAAACAAATTCATAATTCAAAATTCAAATCAAAAGGAGAAAAAATAAAAAATTATTTTCTCGTCATCTTCCTCCCTCGTCATCTTCCACCTCCGCCGCAGCGCCCGGAATTTTCGTTGCGCCCAGTTATTAACATGCTTCCCCTAACTTCATCATGGTGACCCACTTGTGGAGCCAATGGGCCATAAAGATCCTCCACAGGACTCTCAGATGAGTCATTGAGGGGTCTGATTCCTGACCCACGTTGTTTGTCAATACAAGGATTGTCCCCTTCAGATAGTACACGAACATACTTAGCTGCACGAGCGAGCCTAACTTTTTGATTGTTCAGCCTGTTGATTCCACAAAATATAAAAAGAACTGAGAAGTTGAGAAACTCACCACAAAAGAAAATAATTTTTGCATTAGATGATGAATTAGAACTGAGAGCTGATTTTTTTTTTTGACAATTTAGTTACCCACAAAAACTAAAATAATTACTTTTCTATGAAGGTTTGGTTACCAACTGCATCACATTCAAAATAAATTGGTAACCTAATAAAACTGAATTGATTACCTTGGTCTCAAGGTTTGGCAACCTACTGCATGAAGGTTTAGCGGCTACCAACTGCATCACATTCAAAATAAATTGGTAACATAATAAAACTGAATTGGTTACCTTGGTATGAATGTTTGGCTATCAACTGCATGAAGGTTTGGCTACCAACTGCATCACATTCAAAATAAATTGGTAACCTAATAAAACTGAATTGGTTACCTTAGTATGAAGGTTTGGCTACCAACTACAATATGAAAAAACTGCAGGTGTGGAAGTGGATTGGTTACCTTGGTATGAAGGTTTAGTTACCTTGGTATGAAGATTTTGTTACCTTGATATGAAGGTTTGGTTATCAACTGCACTATAAAAAAATTACAGATGTAGAGGTGGATTGGTTACCTTGGTATGAAGGTTTGGTTACCAACTGCACTATGAAGGTAACTTAATAAAACTGAATTGATTATCTTGGTATGAAGGTTTGGCTTCTAATTGTTTACCTTGGTATTGTAATACCCGATAATTTCCAAATATTATTCAATGAATATATTATTGAAAATGGATATTTATTTGAATATAAATGATTTTGTGTTATGAGATGAGTTAACTCAATTATATTAAGTTGAACAATTATAATAATTGAGGAAATGTGGAGTTTGCGATAAACTCGTTGAATGCCTTGTGTGGCACAGTGATGAAAAATATTAATAATTATATTAATTAACGAATGAATTATTAAGTAACAATTAATCTATATTAATTGTTAATTATTATTATAGAATATTAATTAATTGTTATAGAATATTAATGATGATTAATTAATGATATGTGATTATTATTATTGCAAGAGACATAATAATAATAAGCAACGTGTTTATAAATATAATAAAATTTACATTCATTTAATGTGATATTTACTCATATAAGTGTTAATCAATTATTGTGAAAATTAATAATTTTATTGATTAATGAGAATGGATTAATTAATATTATTATTAATTAATTGATAAGATAAGTATTTTATTAACTTCTATGTGCAAGAATGCGAATTTAAAAGTATAACGTATAGTAGCTAACTATATATTATATGAAGCGTAATGTGACTATATTATATATATAAACTATATAGTAAAATTTATTGAGTTGTAAGAGTTACATGAAATGTGTATGTGACAATTGTATGTGAAGTATACATTAAAATAATACACCATGAATATATATAGTAAACAATTATAATTGATGATTTTTTCAATATATAATTGACTAATAAATGTGAAAGTATCCGATTAAATTATATCGGTAAGATAAAATGTACATAGATTATATGTGTGCAAATTTCACTTACTATATTATATGAATTACATTATTAAAACTACAACCTAATCATATATCATATGAATATAACTTAGGTATATATATGATAATGTAAGTGCAAAATAACTTAAGTATTGTATATATTGCTAGAATGCTGAGATTGCTTGCCTTGTCCCATATTATTAGTCACATTTCCCTCACACGTGAATACATCATGAAGTTAGCTCTCTATTCCTTAAACTCAGCAATGTAGACTAGCAATCATGCAGTGGGGAGTGGTTTTGATGATGGGTTATAACAACTAAACACCTACCATTCCATAACCTCCATGCAAATCATAATTCCGTTGGTTCAATTTGATGGACAATTGCATTGTCTATATAATAAGAGTTCTATAAATATAGCCTCATCTCTTTACATTTTTCTTTGCTGAGAATTGCTTAAGTGTGAAGTTGAGAGCATATAGAGAGTGATACTTGTATATGTATCAGAAGAGGAAGTGAGAATTAGCAGCAAGTTCATTATACATATAGCAGAGGTATAATATCCATTTCCATATTCTCCATTTTTATTTTCTGATGAAAATTCAATTCTTGATTCTTGTTGCAATTCATGCTAAATTGAATTGGGATATGTTTCTTAGCTGCTATAAAGACTTATAAGTATTATAAAAGTACAATGTGGTTGTCTAAAACTATTTTTGTGAAGAAATTTTGTGATTTGGCCTAGTTTCTGCCGTAGCCGGCTGCCTCCTGGTGTGAACCAGACGTGGCGCAGCTGCGCCAGTATAACACTGGGGCGCAGCTGTGCTGCGCCGGCCTCTGAACCCAGTTTCCTACTTTTGCTTAAAAATCTGTTATGTGCTACTTGCTAAAATGACTTAGATAAAGCATGCTAGCTTGAGTAATATATATATATGGATATGTAGACCTAATGTGAGCATGTTCCACTATGTTTGTATACATGGTTAATGAACGGTTAAAGTTTCCGAAGTGAACATAAGGTTTATAATTGAACTTTAAACATATATGACTTATGTAGGTATTCTGACCTTGCAAGCATATTAGTATGATCTAGGAATGCATGAAAAGCATGTTAATAGGTGTATACATGTTTCATAAGGTAACATAAGCATGTGGATCACGTTAAATGAACTTTACTAGTGAAAGTATAAGTTTTGAACGTAAATCTTGACCTGTTATATCGAAGTCTAGATTCTGATCATTGTGGACATGTTGGATAGTGTTTTTAAACCTCACTAATGTGTCATACATATATATACATGTGTACATACCATGCTAGGTGCCATAAAGACTAAATGAACACAAAATGAAGCATAATTTCCAAACCAATAACAATGCTAGTAATATGTATGTGGTAAAGATATTCATGAACATGCCTGGAACACGTTACACGACCACCTTATGTGTGTACATGACAAGCATGATAGCTTTGTGGTTTCATGACCTTGAATGGCTTTAAGTTATTGAAAGTATTGACTTAGAATCTATATCACGTATATTTGGAACGAGGAAAGGTTGTACAAACATAAAAGTATCCTTTAATATGTTTATATGCTATGTGGTGTTGTTGGCTTGCATGACCGGACAGAAACCACAAGGCACAACTCAGCCTTGGCTTGGCCAGAGGGCTGCGCAGCTGCGCCTGCCCTAGGCTTAGCCATGGCGCAGCTGCGCCGGCCTAGAATCAGAATCCATACAGTTTGACAATCTGATTTTGGACAGTTAGCTTATATGATGCCTACATTGCTAGAAATGGTTTACACCCTACTGATACGTGTATATATGTGATGATTAAGTAATAAGATAGTGTTTAACTTATATAATGAAAGTCCATGGATAAAAAGGTTTTAATCTTGAGCATTGTGAATTTGCTTATGTAGTAACTAGGTACTTGATTTCGTGATAAACATATAAACTGATTTTGTACCGTATGTGTATACCTGAATCGTATCAAGCTTAAATAACGAATGTGTTAGCTAATGGACATCCTATACTTATAATACACTATAAATAGGGATTTGAAAGTGTTGATTTACTTAACGTGGATAAACTATGCTAAAGGCAAGTATCCTAGACCCTTGCAGTACTTTATTCAACGGATATTGTAAGCAAGTATCTTATCCTTGTGTTACTTTACTCAAGAAATATTGTAAGAAAGTTTCCTTACTTATTCGTTTAAATTGAGTTAGCATACTTGAACTCTTATTTTATTAAGTCTTATGAAAGCTATTATTCATGTTGAACTTGGTACTGTTCTTGAATATTGTGAAAGTGTCTATGCCATTTGATTCGGCTAGACTATGTGCATGTTTATAAAACTGTCCAAACCAATTGACTGGTGCAAAAATCTTGAAAACTGAGTTGAACAACTGATAAGTACACAATATTCATGATTTTTTATTCCTTTACATTTGGTTTTATTACATGTTTCATGTGTATATGAGCTTAATAAGTTGTTTATTATTTTCAGGTGAATTAAAGCTAAAAGGATGGAAACAAGTTGATTTGGAGTTGAATTGAAGAGGAGTTTGACCAGCAGTTGACTTTCTCAATATTTGGAGATTCCTACATGGAATTGGATTGATATTACTATTAGAATGAGGACTTCTTTGGACTGAGATTTTATTTCCTTATTAGATTCTATTTATTTATGGAAACTAGTTATAATTGTAATTCCTTTTAGGATTTGGATTCCTAGTTCTTATAGGATTTAGGCCCTTGTCTAGCACTATAAATAGAGGATGATAGTTAAGGTTTTATTCATTCAATCTTCTACCAACTATCATACCTCATTGAAGTGCAGACTTGGAGCATGTCAGGCTAGTTTCTTTATTCAGTTCTAAAGGGAGGTGGAACCTTGTTACAAGTAATTAATTAATTGAGTATTATTATTTATTCCTTCTTGTATGAAATTTCTTCTGATAATCTGTTTTTATTGATTGCATGCTAATTGATCTAATTAATTTGATATGGCCAATTGAGTTAATTTAATCATTATCATATGCTAGATTAAGATTGGTATTACATGTAATTGATATCTGTCTTCATCACAAGTAGTAAATTAGTGATACTAATTGTGGACAAGCTTTTGGGTATTGCTAAGATTATCAGAAAATAAGTTAAACAAATCGAGCTTATGTGTTTGTTGCTTGGATTAGCCTAATTCTCTATTTCTTAATGCTTCTATCATATTAAATCTAGAGAGCTTGTTCTAGGTTATATGCTAGTTGAATCTGGTGAAGAGCTTGTTTCATACAGTGAATATCTAAGGAGAATTTCGGATAGCAGAGCTTATTGTTATCTAGGGTTAATGGTTTTATTGAATGGTAAAGAATAATAACTTGATTAATTGATTGCTGTGCTTGGTGAAACTGAACTACAGAACTGAAGTTTTTACATATTTGGTTAATCTCTTTATTTAAATTCTGTTTTTCTTAGTTTAAAACAATTTCAAGAATCCCGCATCTTTATTTTCTGTTAAAATAGTAGAATAAATCTAAAACAAACTTACTCTCTGTGGGATCGATCCTTGCTTACTACTGTGCTAATTATTTAAATTCGCGAAGTGAAAGTGAGGTTAATTTAGGAGTGTAAACGACAGCTCCCAAATTTTGGCGCCGTTGCCGGGGAGTGTTATTTGATTTTGTTTATTCTTTGTTTTCGTTTATTTTTATTATTTTCTTTTTATTTTATTTTTTTTCTTTTTGTTTTATGACTCAATCCTCTCACTCTAATTTTGATCAAGAGATAGAGAAAATTGCAGATACAAAAGAAGCTCTTGTTCCAATACTTAAAAAGGAAAAGATGGTGGTGCCGAACAACAACCGGACTTTAAAAGAATTGGCTACTCCAGACCTTGATCATCCATCCCTGTGTATTAAATATCCTACCGTAGAAGTTGCTTTTGAACTTAACTACGGACTAATTCGCTTTTTGCCTATTTTTCGTGGTCTAACAGGTGAAAATCCATATACGCATCTAAAGGAGTTCCATATGGTGTGTTCCACGATGAAATCACAAGGAGTGTCAGAGGAGCAGAACAAACTTAGACTTTTTCCTTTCTCATTAGCAGATTTGGCTAAAGACTGATTATACTATCTTCCTTCAAGATCGATACGATCATGGACTGATATGCAAAGGCTATTCTTGGAGAAGTATTTTCCTGCATCAAGAGTTGCCGATTCAAGAAAGAAGATATGTGGAATTAGTCAGTTCAATGGAGAAACTCTCTACGAGTATTGGGAAAGGTTCAAGAAGTTGTGTTCCAGCTGCCCTCCCCACCAAATTGATGAGCAACACTTGATTCAGTACTTCTACGAGGGACTGATACCAACGGAAAGAAGTATGATCGATGCGGCTAGTGGAGGAGCATTAGTAGATAAGACACCGGAGGCTGCAAGAAATTTGATTGCAAACATGGCCGCTAACTCACAACAATACGATCATGCTCCACAAAGAGTAAGTGAGGTAAGCACGAGTGAATTGGCACAACAGATTTCTAACTTAACTGCTATGGTGCAACAATTAACAACAGAAAACGTACCGGTTGCAAAAGTATGTGGAATTTACTCAAAATCAGGGCATACAACAAATGATTGTCCCATAGTGCAAGAGGATGTAATTGTTCATCAAGTTAATGCTGTGGGGGCATTATTCGGACAAAATCCACATCAATGTGATCCTTGGGCAGAAACTCACAATTCCGGATGGAGAGATCATCCCGACTTGAGCTATAAAGGTACTAGGCCACCAATGCAACCTGTCCTTTCAAGTATGCAGCAAGATCTTCAGCAGACTCAACCTCAGTACCACACAGAAAACCAAGAAGTACCTGTCAATTCTGGGACATCTATGGAGGATATGTTCAAGGCATTCATGAGCCGAACACTACAGTTCATGAGTCAGACACAGCAGTTCCAGCAGAAGACAAAAACTTCTGTTCAAGATCTGAGGGATCAAGTTGGTCAGCTTGCAACCAAAGTAGGGAGGTTGGAATCTCAAGGCTTCGAGGAGTTACCTCCTCCGTTTGTTGAGAACTTCAGTACAATGGGATTTGACGAAGAGGAGCAGGAGGATTCAGTGCTTACTCCTGGAACGGACTGTAATATGGAATTTGACGAAGAGAATGAACAAGAGGAAGAAGAGAATAATTTGATAAATTCTGCAGATCTCGACAAGAAAGACGTGGATTCATCTCCATCAGTACAACTAACAGAAACAAGGAGTGCTACACACCATCGTACCTTTACCATGGAATTGGACAATGCAAAGTTCCAGTTCAACGCAGATCAGGCTAAAAGGTATCTTGATAATATTAAATCTGTTTTTGTTTTTGATGTTGTGGATTATTTAGTGCAGGAATCTTTTGATCGAAAACAATTATACGAGGAGGATTTGGTGGCTGGAAAGGAGCAAAATCATGAAGTACACAATGTTCCTCAATTAAGGAAGAAACTGTTACCAATCCACTTGAAGTTCACAACTCCAATTATATAGAACGAGAGGGAAGATGTCAGGCCAATGACAATAAACAAGGGCAGCTGCTTGGGAAGCAACCCAAGAATTCAGATTTGATCTTTCTATCCCTTTTCTTTTTAATTTGTTAGTTGTAGTTCTTTCTTCTTTGCATGATTTTCTTACATTGGGGACAATGTAAGGTTTGAGTGTGGGGGGGAGAGATTTAGGTTTTTATTTTATATTTAGGGATATTTAATCTGCCAATTTTGAAATGAAATAGGACCATCTTGATGCCTTGAATTTTTTTTTTTGAAATTTTTTGAAAAATTTGATTTTCATAATTCTATTTTGCCTATGTGTTCGAAGGTTAAAGTCAAAAATAAGAATCAATGCTAAAAATTCAAAATCTGTTTAATGCTTAATTGGTTAATGATTGAGAAAAACTAAGTCATGATCCATAGTAATTGATTTAAATTGAATTTGTGTCTCATGAGCACTTAAACATGTGATATATGCTTAGTTGGCTAAGTTATCTGTGGAGTTGTCTATGTGCACTAATCTCATGCTCTAGAACTATTGAACTGCTTAAGCGTTTTGCAGGACCATGTGAAAAAAATAAATTGGAAACCAGTGAAATTGTTGAAAAAGAAACACAAGAGAAGTCATGTGGTGGGATGAGATGGAGCGTAAAACGCACTCTCCCATAAACACGTGCGGATAAGTGAGATGGAGCATAAAATGCACTCACTTACAAAAGAACGATTGAGGAAGGTGAAACGGAGCATAAAATGCATTCACCGAAAATAAAAAAAATTAAAATGAAAAGATTCTGATAAAAAATAAAGCAGAAAAAGTATGTTTTGAATTTTTGAGTGGTGTGCACGGTTTTTGCTCCTTGGTAACTAAGTTGAGTAAGTATGTGGATCATAGACAAGGGCTTATGTGGTTACAATTTAACTTAATAAAACTCATTGGTGAAGTGGTGAGGTACTTATCTTGAGTTGATTGATGAAGCGTTGATCATGTTTTTGTGGGTCTAGTGTTGATGATTATGATTTGATCTTAAAATCTTTTGACGTTATGGTTGAGTAGAGTTTTTAGAAATTAAACTTTTAGTTTACACGAGGACGTGTAAAAGACTAAGTGTGGGTGAATTTGATAAGTACACAATATTCATGATTTTTTATTCCTTTACATTTGGTTTTATTACATGTTTCATGTGTATATGAGCTTAATAAGTTGTTTATTATTTTCAGGTGAATTAAAGCTAAAAGGATGGAAACAAGTTGATTTGGAGTTGAATTGAAGAGGAGTTTGACCAGCAGTTGACTTTCTCAATATTTGGAGATTCCTACATGGAATTGGATTGATATTACTATTAGAATGAGGACTTCTTTGGACTGAGATTTTATTTCCTTATTAGATTCTATTTATTTATGGAAACTAGTTATAATTGTAATTCCTTTTAGGATTTGGATTCCTAGTTCTTATAGGATTTAGGCCCTTGTCTAGCACTATAAATAGAGGATGATAGTTAAGGTTTTATTCATTCAATCTTCTACCAACTATCATACCTCATTGAAGTGCAGACTTGGAGCATGTCAGGCTAGTTTCTTTATTCAGTTCTAAAGGGAGGTGGAACCTTGTTACAAGTAATTAATTAATTGAGTATTATTATTTATTCCTTCTTGTATGAAATTTCTTCTGATAATCTGTTTTTATTGATTGCATGCTAATTGATCTAATTAATTTGATATGGCCAATTGAGTTAATTTAATCATTATCAAATGCTAGATTAAGATTGGTATTACGTGTAATTGATATCTGTCTTCATCACAAGTAGTAAATTAGTGATACTAATTGTGGACAAGCTTTTGGGTATTGCTAATGTAAGACCCCAACTTTTATGAATAAAGATTTAATTTTCTTTATATATTATTTCGAAATAGTAATGTGTTGATTTGATAAATATGAAAGTTATGGATGAAATGTGTAAATATTTTTAAAATGAGCAAGTGGTTATAAAATATTCTTGTTGTCGGGGAATATTCGTTTGGTCGTGGAATATTCTTGTTGTCGGGGAATATTCGTACGACGGCGCAGCTATTTGTGGGCCCCCACAACGGAATGACTGTCGGATATAGAAAGCGACAGAAATAACTTTTTACAAAATAACGGCGGAGTTGTTACCGTTAGTACTGTTGAAATACCCGGTGGTTAAAATACAGTACGCGGTGGTGCGCAGTAGCACACGGTATTGCACAGTATTTTGAATTATTGAGTCTTACGTGAGAAGGAACCTACTCAATTATTGTTACAGTATTTACTGTTCAATATTTTATATTATTGACTCAATAATTGCTGCATTGATATTTTATTGACTCAATAATTGCTACGTTGCTATTTTTTTATGATTGATTCAATAATGGCTACAGTTGATATTTTGTAGTATTGATTCAATAATTGTCGTTGCACAGTATTTCACGTTATCAACTCAATAATTCATATTATTTGAATAATATTATTAGATAGCATTATTGACAATGTCTAAGGAAGTTCTGTCTAGGAGGGGTTATTTAATTGCGCGCCAGTAAGGAGAAGTCCTTATCGGAAGGCCCCCTCTGTCCTGGGAACGACCTGGTTGTTAATATTGTAGTTCTATAATATTATTTGTGAATAATTAATTATTGATTTATATGATAAGGAAATATTTATTTTGTGGATATTAAAGAAGGAATTAGTGCTGATGTGTTTTTATCAATATTTTGGTGTGAGAAATCATCTGTTTTTGGATTTCGGATAATTTATGTTTGGAATTTGGAAAAACTTTCTTCTGCAAAGTTGTAGAGAATTAAATTTCCTATAGAAGGACACATCATTTGTATTTTTCTGACAAAGGGGCTATTTATTATGAATTATTGAAGTTTCGGAAAATAAATATTATTTTATAAATGGTGGGCCCCACTTTTGTTGTTTTGTTGAAAAAAATCAGATGTTTGAAGCAGCCGGCGGCTGGAGAAGTTTTGTAAAAATAATATTATTTTATTATTTTAGTCTCCTTTGGCATCCTAAGCTTTTCCTATAAATAGGGTGCTTAGGTTAGAATTGAAAATCACATCAGAATTCGAAGTTTTCTCTCTCTATAATATCGAGCGTATTTTTGTGAGTATTTCTATACTTTGAGTATTAGTATTCAGCGCAAGTTTCCGTCAATATTATATCCGATATTCCAGTAAGAGGTACTATCTTTTTGAGGTAAGGGATGTTATTTTCTTTCGTAAATGATGTTATTCTTTTCAATATCATTATACAGAAATATTGTCATGAATTTTGTTATGAAATTCTTATTTTTCCCGTCGGGGTTACTATTCACGTATACGGCACTATTCACGGGAAAATTTATTTTTCTTCTAATTGTCCAAATTGTCTGTTAAGGTTACTATCTTTGATTGTATCCAAGTTTTGGACTTTATTCTTGAATTTTGCTTCACAAAGTATTATTATGGATTATTCTTGAATTTGGATAAACTAAATGATGAATCCCTAATCTTTGTCTTTTATCTCACTGGATTCGTTTTGTTTAAAATGTTTTTCATCATCCTCAGTCCTAAAAGTTGATGTAACTGAATATCTTTGGCCTGTAGAGCAAAGATGAATGATTACCTGATGAATATCTTTGGCCTGTAGTGCAAAGATGACAGGTGTTGAGATGAACATGACTACTGATGATGCAAATGAATATCTTTGGCCTGTAGTGCAAAGATGAATATTGATTCGAGATGTATATTGATTGATGTTACAGGGATAAAATATTGGTGATGGACTTTTAAATCATAGAAGATAGTAGACTTCATTCTCTGCTTAACTCTTCTAATGATTTGTTATTTCCGCTGCGAATATTGATCTAAAACTTGTTGTCCATAATATTTTATCTGAACTGTTGAAGACTAACGATAATTTATTTTTCATTATCTTAGTCATAATATTCTTTACTGGGCTAGTTGAGCTCACCCTTTTCATCTGTTGTCCTCTTCAGGAAATGAGAATGTTGCGGGGACTAGTCGGGGGACAGAGTGATGGTCCGAGTTAGAGCAGTAGTAGTCCTCACTATTTCTGATAAATAGTGTGATAATAATTGTAATGAGGACTTAGTTTGAATCTTAATATTTTCTACATATTTGTACTGAGACTCACAGTTGTGTGGTCGTATTTTGCACGACCGTATGATATAAAGTTTGTATTTGAATTCTGTACCATGTATTTGGCGACTCAGAATGGGTTGGGTTGAATGGACCTATTCTGGGGGCGTCACAGCTAAGATTATCAGAAAACAAGTTAAACAAATCGAGCTTATGTGTTTGTTGCTTGGATTAGCCTAATTCTCTATTTCTTAATGCTTCTATCATATTAAATCTAGAGAGCTTGTTCTAGGTTATATGCTAGTTGAATCTGGTGAAGAGCTTGTTTCATACAGTGAATATCTAAGGAGAATTTCGGATAGCAGAGCTTATTGTTATCTAGGGTTAATGGTTTCATTGAATGGTAAAGAATAATAACTTGATTAATTGATTGCTGTGCTTGGTGAAACTGAACTACAGAACTGAAGTTTTTACATATTTGGTTAATCTCTTTATTTAAATTCTGTTTTTCTTAGTTTAAAACAATTTCAAAAATCCCGCATCTTTATTTTCTGTTAAAATAGTAGAATAAATCTAAAACAAACTTACTCTCTGTGGGATCGATCCTTGCTTACTACTGTGCTAATTATTTAAATTCGTGAAGTGAAAGTGAGGTTAATTTAGGAGTGTAAACGACAGCTCCCAAACAACCCTTATGGTAAGGGGAGTGTATATTGTTGGAAGCCCCAACACACGCGTGAATATTACTGTAGTGTTATGCATAACATAGAGTATTGTAGACTGATCATCTATCATACTTATTTCTTTTGGGTTATCAGTTTAATATTGATGATTCTAGTAGATGTTCAATAGTCCTTAGTGACTTCTCAGCATAAATTATTTTATCCAGTTGGATACATTGATAAGCCTTTAAATTCATATATATTTGTTGATCTATATTAAGTTATCGTTTCATATTCCAAAGATTTGATTCAGAAATTGTTGATATTCGTTATTCATGATATTATTCTGAAACCCTGAACTATCTTAGAGATAATACTTCGATATTTCAAACTCGTATTATAAAACTCTTTACCCTTGTTGTATATTACTTGCTGGGCAATTTGTGCTCATTCTTGCTTATTTAAAACCTTTCAGTTAAGACGAAACAGGGAAGTGTCTCTGGGAAAGACAAGGGCAAGGCTATCGACTAGCTTGTTCCTTTATGTTTAAATTGTTATGTTGTATTAAGACTATCTTCAGACTATGTTTAAGCTTAAGAAGGATAATGTAATAAGTCTTTATTCGATATTATTATGTAATCTATTAGGTACTGTAGGTTGCGAAACTTGAGAAAATAATTATAATAAATCATTGTATATTATTCTAAATTGGATCTTCCGCTGTGAATGTGTGATTTTAGTTATTATCGTATTACCATGAGCACGTGACGAACCGAATTCGAGTGACCAAATGGCGGTCCGAATTTGGGGGCGTCATAGGTATGAAGGTTTGTTTACCTTGATATAAAGGTTTGGTTACCTTGGTATGAAAGTTTGGTTACCAACTGCACTATGAAAAAATCACCAAGCATGACATAGTCTGACCAAGGATATGAAGCACAGGCCTTTATCAGATCCATTATTATGAAGCTGGACTCCATATGGTGGGAGACATGTTGTCCTGAGAAGGCATCGACTTTAGAGGTGAGAGAAAATGCAAAAGTTCACGAGGAGTCTGCTTGTATATCATATCCAATGTCTTCTGCTCCCTAGAATATTGCTTACTGTAAATTACGAGTGCAGCTAACATGAAAGCCAAAACAGGCCAACCACTTCGTTCACAGTACATTAAGAGTACATTTTGTTGCCCAAGTGAAAGTCAACTCTTACCGGATTGTAGAAAATGGTGAATCACCTCCATAGGGAGTAATGGACAACCTTCATACTGTCGAGGGTAGTCCATTATAGTCATATCATACTCGGACAAAGCATTAGCAATCTGGCTTGGTATCCCTCCCTCACGAAAGTTGAAATAAGGGAGAGAATTGTGCGCCACGATTAAAGGGATACTCAAATGCACTAATTTTGTAAATATTTTCTCCATGCATTGTTGTTGTAATTTTTTTAAAAAATATACTAGAAAATGTAATTGTTCCTTTTTCTTAAGCTAGCCTAGCCTAGCTAATCAGGGGCTGAGCCTGTAATACGTACGTAGCGGTAGTAGGATAGGAGTAGCTCTAAATTCATTCCAAGTTCCAAATGCTATTATGCATTTCATCATTAATCCAACAATAAGTCTCTTACGTACGTACGTCTTGTCTTGTCTTGGATTAAAACAAGGAATATACCATCATAAGCTCACCCGTAAGTAATTTAAAAGATTTTACTTTTTTAAAGCAGATTAAATTCTGTATGATGGTTTTAAATTTACATTTGTTAAATGGTATTAAACATCACTTCATTTAATATTATTATTATTTAGTACTTGAATTATAGGAAATTAATTGTAAGGGATTGTTCAGGTTTCAGACTACGGAGAGAGGGGTACTAGTGGTTGCGGATGTCTTTGTCAACTAAATCTTGATCCTAATTTATTGGATCATTTATTTACATAATTTGATTAATTGAATCAATATTTCAAATGGGCCAAATCAAATTGATCCATCAAAAAAAATGTCACATCTTTAGTTTTGATTAATACTGCAAGATAAAACAAAATTTCAATGGGGAAGTGCCTTTGTTTTGTAGAGGAAAGAAAGGGATTCATAAACTTTCAAAGGAGGTCATTATATTTAGTATTTATTTATATCCAGCCAACCTAGCCCACAAAACCAGCTCAAGAAAAACTTTTGGTTGCCGGAAGGCCTTTCCAATTAAATAAGGAACAATTACATATAATAGTACATTTTAATAAAATATTACAAAAAAAGTGCATAAATAAAATATTTATAAAATTAGTGCATATGCAATACTTAATTACAAAAAGAGTGCAATCTTATCCCTTTAATTATGGCCACGATTATCTCTCTTATCTCTCCCACGATTCTCTCACACTCCATTTCCGCCTCCCTTCTCCTTCTCCTTCTCCTCCCCCGCCCCACCCACTCTGTAAGACCCCAACTTTTATGAATAAAGATTTAATTTTCTCGAAATAGTAAGGTGTTGTTTTGATAAATGTGAAAAGTTATGGGTGAAATGTGCAAATATTTTAAAATGAGCAAATGGTTATAAAATATTCTTGTTGTCGGGGAATATTCGTTTGGTCGTGGAATATTCTTGTTGTCGGGGAATATTCGTACGACGGCGCAGCTATTTGTGGGCCCCACAACGGAATAACTGTCGGATATAGAAAGCGACAGAAATAACCTTTTTATAAATAATGGCGTAGTTGTTACCGTTAGTACTGTTGAAATACCCGGTGGTTAAAATACAGTAATACGCAGTGTTGCACAGTAGCATACGGTATTGCACAGTATTTCAAATTATTGAGTCTTACGGGAGAAGGCACTTACTCGATTATTGTTATAGTAATTACTGTTCAATATTTTATATTATTGATTCAATAATTGCATAATATTTTATTGACTCAATAATTGTTACATTGATATTTTATTGACTCAATAATTGCTATGTTGCTATTTTATATGATTGATTCAATAATGGCTACAGTTGATATTTTGTATTATTGATTCAATAATTGTCACTGCACAGTATTTCACATTATCAACTCAATAATTCATATTATTTGAATAATATTATTAGATAGTATTATTGACAATGTCTAAGGAAGTTCTGTCTAGGAGGGGTTATTTAATTGCGCGCCAGTAAGGAGAAGTTCTTATCGGGAGGCCCCCTCTTTCCTAGGAACGACCTGGTTGTCAATATTGTAGTTCTGTAATATTATTTGTGAATAATTAATTATTGATTTATATGATAAGAAAATATTTATTTTGTGGATATAAAAGAAGGAATTAGTGCTGATGTGTTTTTTTATCAGTATTTTGATGAGGAAAATCATCCGTTTATGAATTTCGGATAATTTATGTTTGGAATTTGGAAAAACTTCCTTCTACAAAGTTGTAGAGAATTAAATTTCCTATAGAAAGACGTAAAGTTTGTATTTGAATTCTGTACCATGTATTTGGCGACTCAGAATGGGTTGGGTTGACTGGACCTATTTTGGGGGCGTCACAGTTGGTATCAGAGCTTAGGGATATGATCTCTGGCGAAGATCGAGGAATAGAACTAGGAGGGGAGAGACGAGTAAATCCTTCACTAGTATGTCCTACCTAAGCTTATGTGGTATTTAATTGGTCAGTCGGAGCATAGGGTTAATATGTGAGATGTTATTTGTTTAATTAACCCTTGTTTTATTGCAGTATTTGAGAATGACAGCTGAGAATGTTAACAATAAAGTGAATGAGACCGTGGAGACACCTTTAATCACTAACCAGGAGAACGTGCAACAAGAAGGCAATGTTCATCCTGAAAACAACGTTGATCAGATGATAAACGATTAGATGTTTAGAAGTTTTTTGCAGTTCATGCAAAACCAGACGAGGGAAACTCGTGTGCAAAATACAGGTGGAGATAATAACAACACGCGAATTGTCACCGCCAAGCAGTTCAAAGAATTGAGACCACCAGAGTTTTTGGAAAAGCCGGATCCGATCAAGGCAGAGACGTGGATTAAACAAATTACCAAAATATTTGATGTCTTGGGATGCACGGAGGAACAGAAGGTTCCATTTGCCACGTTTATGTTCCGTGGAGAAGCAGATTACTGGTGGGAGTCTGTGAAGCGTACCCAACCTGCCGCACTCAAGATGTCTTGGGAAGCGTTCCAGAAACTGTTCAATGACAAGTACTTTTCTGAAAGTATTCGTCATATGAAGGAAGTAGAATTTATCAGACTCGAGTAAAATAATATGACGGTATCCCAGTACGAGGCTAAGTTCGCAGGAGCTGTCCAGGTTTGCACCTCATTTGGTGGAGAATGAGGAACGTATGACGCAGATGTTTCTAAGAGGTTTGAAACCCGAAATACGTCAATACCTCATTTCTCATAAATTTTCTCAATATTCGGATGTAGTGAACAGGGCCCAGTTGTTAGAACGAGATAATGATTATGCTCAACCAAGGGACCACAACCAAGGTCGTACCGGTGGCAGCAGTCATCGGAGCAATGACAACCAGCGAGGAGGAAAGTATGACAGAAACGGTAACCACTCCGGTGGTAATCGTGGCCATGATAGTAGACAAAGCGAATCGGGAGGAGATTTTAAAAAGAGAAGGTATAACAATGAGAACGTGAAGATGTCAACATCAGCACCAGCATCAACTGTTTCTAGGGGAGGAGAACGACCACCGGTCGTATGCTATAAATGCGGGTAAGAGGGACACATCAGCCCAAACTGTCCACAACAGTTCAAGGCATGCTATAACTGTGGAAAAGAAGGACATATAGCTCGAGATTGTCCTATTGCGAAACCAAATCCAGCGGGGGTGGTGATTCCAAAGGCGGTTTCGGACAAGTCAAAGTCGGTGATTCCTGGAAGAGCGTTTGTCGTAACAGCCCAAAACGCGAGGAATCCACACGAGGTGATTACGGGTAAGATGATCATAAACTCTTGCGAAGTTTATACCTTGTTAGATACCGGTGCTACCCATTCCTTTATTTCACCTGCTTGTGCTCAACGTTTGAACTTGACTTCTGATAAATTAGACTTTGACTTATCTGTTGAAACTCCGTTAGGAGAAACCTTCGTTACATCTACAGTTTACAAATCTTTCTTGATTCAGATTGGTACCCTTACCTTACTTGTTGATCTTATATCTTTAAAAATACTTGCATTTGACGTGATTTTAGGAATTGACTGGTTAACCACTTACCATGCCAAAATTGATTGTTTTCGTAAGGTTGTTAGTTTTCATATTCCTAATCAACCTGTTGTGCGAATTCAAACCACCAAACCACTAAAATCAGTCAATATCATTTCAAGTTAAAAAGTTATTCGTTTATTGAAAAACGGATGTCAAGCTTTCTTAGCTCATGTCACTGATCTAAACCAGAATACATCAGATTTGAATGATATTTCCGTTGTTAATGAGTTTCCTGAAGTATTTCCCGAAGAACTTCCTGGTCTACCTCCAGAACGTGAAGTTGAATTCTTTATTGACCTTGAACCTGGTACAAAACCCAATTCTAAAACCCCATATCGAATGGCTCCTATTGAACTTCATGAGTTAAAGGTCCAATTACAGGAATGGTTGGACATCGGTTTTATTCGTCCTAGTACGTCACCTTGGGGTGCTCCTGTTTTATTCGTAAAGAAGAAAGATGGGAGTATGCGACTTTGTATTGACTATCTGGAGTTGAACCATGTCACCATCAAGAATAGGTATCCATTACCTTGTATTGATGACCTGTTCGACCAGTTGCAAGGAGCACAGTTCTTTTCAAAGATCGATCTTCGTTCTGGATATCATCAGCTGAAGATTAAAACTGAGGATATTCCGAAGACTGCTTTTAGAACTCGGTACGGGCATTATGAGTTCTTAGTCATGTCTTTTGGATTGACTAATGCTCCTACTGCTTTCATGGATATGATGAACCGTGTATTCAAGGAATATTTAGATCAGTTCGTTGTTGTCTTTATTGATGACATCCTCATCTATTCTAAAAGCCGTGAAGATCATGAGCACAACTTGAAGTTGGTACTTCAAAAGCTTCGTGAGAATAAGCTATATGCCAAGCTGAAGAAATGCGAGTTCTGGCTTGAGGAAGTAGCATTTCTTGGGCACGTGGTATCGAAACGTGGAGTATCTGTTGACCCGATGAAGATTGAAGCAATACAAAGCTGGGAGCAACCTAAGTCGGTGACCGAAGTACGAAGCTTTCTGGGCTTAGCTGGTTATTATCGGAGGTTCGTAGAGGGATTTTCTCGAATCGCTACTCCATTAACTCAGTTGACTCGAAAAGATACAAAATTCGTTTGGAGCGAGGAATGCGAAAAGAGCTTCCAAGAGCTCAAGAGAAGACTTATCTCGGCACCTGTTCTGACAATACCATTTGGTTCGGATGGATTTGTTATTTACAGCGATGCTTCGGACAAAGGGTTAGGATGTGTTCTCATGCAACACGGGAAAGTCATAGCCTATGCCTCGCGACAACTCAAAGAATATGAGAGGAATTATCCTACTCATGATCTAGAGTTGGCAACTGTCGTTTTCGCGTTGAAGATCTGGAGACATTACTTGTACGGAGAGAAAGTGGAGATCTATACAGATCATAAGAGCCTTAAATATTTCTTCACTCATAAGAAACTCAACATGCGGCAACGACGTTGGCTTGAGCTGTTGAAAGATTACGAGCATACCATCCAATACCATCCTGGAAAAAAAAACGTGGTAGCTAACGCGTTGAGTAGAAGATCATATGTGGGAATGAGTGCGATGATGTCAAGTATACGCGTAGAACCAGCTTTGATTGATAAAGTTAAAGCTGCTCAAGCTACGGATGCGGAGCTGATGAAGATGAAGAAGAAGGTACAAGAAGGTGCCATCCCAGAAGCAAGAATCGATGAAGAGGGAATACTTCGAGTCAACTCCAGACTTTGTGTCCCTAACGATTCTGACTTGAAGCATAGAATCATGATGGAGGCACACAACACACCATTTGCAATCCATCCTGGGAGTACCAAAATGTATCGTGATCTTCGACATACATTTTGGTGGAGCAATATGAAGAGAAAGATCGCAGAGTTTATTTCGAGATGTTTGACTTGTCAACGTGTAAAGGCGGAGCATCAAGTACCGAAGGGTCCATTGCAACCACTGGAGATTCCAAAATGGAAGTGGGAGCATATTACGATGGATTTTGTTACGGATCTTCCCAACGTTTCTCAATTAGACATAGATGCAATTTGGGTTATTGTTGATAGGTTAACCAAGTCTGCTCATTTCTTGCCGATACGAGAGACTTATTCCCTTGAACGTCTTGCTCATATGTACGTGAATGAGATTGTGAGATTGCATGGCATGCCAGTATCCATAGTTTCGGATCGTGACCCCAGATTTACTTCACGATTTTGGATTAGTTTGCAGAAAGCTATGGGCACGGATTTACGATTCAGTTCGGCTTATCATCCTCAAATGGACGGACAATCGGAAAGAACTATTCAAACTCTTGAAGATCTATTGAGACTTTGTGTTTTAGACTTCAAATGGAGTTGGGATAAGTACTTACCATTGGTGGAATTCTCCTACAACAACAGTTATCAGGCAAGTATAGGCGTAGCTCCATTCGAAGCGTTGTATGGGAGAAAGTGTCGTTCTCCAGTATGTTGGAACGAGGTGGGTGAAACAATATTGTTGGGACCGGAGTTAGTACGTATGACTACAGAAAAGATCCAAATGATCCGACAACGGATACAAACCGCACAAGATCGACAAAAGAGTTATGCGGATCTTCATCGAAAGGACGTGTAATTTAATGTTGGGGACCACGTGTTATTACGTGTTGTTCCGTGGAAGGGAGTTACGAGATTCGGGAATAGAGAAAAGCTCAATCCACGATTCATTGGTCCATTTGAGATTCTTGACCGAGTAGGAAATGTGGCCTATAGACTCACTTTACCTCCAAGCATGTCTCGTGTTCATAACGTATTTCACATATCCGTACTTCGTAAATATGTGAAAGATCCAAACCGCATTACTGAGTTAGAACCAGACGAGATAGCTGAAGATTTAACGTACGAGGAGGTACCTGTCAAGATCTTGGATAGGAAGGAGCATGTCCTACGCTCGAAAATTATACCTCAAGTTAAGGTTTTGTGGAGAAACCATGCAATTGAGGAAATGACCTGGGAGTTGGAATCGGAAATGAAAGCGAGGTATCCTCACCTTTTCGACATACCAGGTACGTACGACTAATTTCGAGGACGAAATTTCATAAGGAGGGAAGGTTGTAAGACCCCAACTTTTATGAATAAAGATTTAATTTTCTCGAAATAGTAAGGTGTTGTTTTGATAAATGTGAAAAGTTATGGGTTAAATGTGCAAATATTTTAAAATGAGCAAGTGGTTATAAAATATTCTTGTTGTCGAGGAATATTCGTTTGGTCGTGGAATATTCTTGTTGTCGGGGAATAATCGTACGACGGCGCAGCTATTTGTGGGCCCCACAACGAAATAACTGTCGGATATAGAAAGCGACAGAAATAACCTTTTATAAATAACGGCGTAGTTGTTACCGTTAGTACTGTTGAAATACCCGGTGGTTAAAATACAGTAATACGCGGTGTTGCACAGTAGCATACGGTGTTGCACAGTCTTACGGGAAAAGGCACTTACTCGATTATTGTTACAGTAATTACTGTTCAATATTTTATATTATTGATTAAATAATTGCATAATATTTTATTGACTCAAAAATTGTTACATTGATATTTTATTGACTCAATAATTGCTACGTTGCTATTTTATATGATTGATTCAATAATTGCTACGTTGCTATTTTATATGATTGATTCAATAATAGCTACAGTTGATATTTTGTATTATTGATTCAATAATTGTCACTGCACAGTATTTCACATTATCAACTCAATAATTCATATTATTTGAATAATATTATTAGATAGCATTATTGACAATGTCTAAGGAAGTTCTGTCTAGGAGGGGTTATTTAATTGCGCGCCAGTAAGGAGAAGTCCTTATCGGAAGGCCCCCTCTTTCCTAGGAATGACCTGGTTGTCAATATTGTAGTTCTGTAATATTATTTATGAATAATTAATTATTGATTTATATGATAAGAAAATATTTATTTTGTGGATATAAAAGAAGGAATTAGTGCTGATGTGTTTTTTATCAGTATTTTGATGAGAAAAATCATCCGTTTATGAATTTCGGATAATTTATGTTTGGAATTTGGAAAAACTTCCTTCTACAAAGTTGTAGAGAATTAAATTTCCTATAGAAAGACATAAAGTTTGTATTTGAATTCTGTACCATGTATTTGGCGACTCAAAATAGGTTGGGTTGAGTAGACCTATTCTGGGGTCGTCACACCCTCCCTCTCCCTTCGCCTCCCATCGCCCTCCCCCTCCTCCCGCCCCCTTTCTCCTCTTCCCGCCCCCGCCACACCCCCTCCCTTCCCTCTGCCTCCCTTTTCTCCCTCCTCCTCTCCTCCCGCCCCCCTTTCTCCTCCACCCGCCCCCTCTCCACCCCACCCCACCCCACCCCTTCCCTCTCCTCCCCCCCCCTTTTTCCTCCTTCCGCCTCCCCCCGCCCTCCCCCTCCTCCCGCCCCCGCCCCACCACCTCCCCTCCCCTCCCCTCCCTCCGCCTCCCCCTCCTCCCGCCCCCCTTTCTCATCCCCCTCCTCTCGCCCCCCTTTCTCCTCCCCTCCCCCCCCCCATGCCCCACCCCCCACCCCCTCCCCCTCCCACTCCCCCTCCCCCTCCACTCGACCCCTTTCTCCTCCCATCGCCACTGATCCATTCTCCACCTCTACCGGTAACCAAACCTTCATAAGTTGGTAACCAAACAGTCATACCAAGGTAACCAAATATTTATACCAAGGTAACCAAACATTCATACCAAGGTAACCGAACCTTAATATGAAGGTTTTATTAATATGAAGGTTCGGTTACCTTGTTATGAAGGTTTGGTTACCTTGGTATGAAGGTTTGGTTACCTTGGTATAAAAGTAACCAATTTATTTTTATTAGGTTACTAATTTATTTTGAATGTAATGCAGTTGGTAACCAAAATTCATGCAGTTGGTTACCAAACCTTCCGATAAGGTAACCAATTCAATTTTATTAGGTTACTAATTTATTTTGAATGTGATGCAATTAGTAACCAAACTTTATGCAGTTGGTTACCAAACCTTTTGATAAGGTAACCAATTCAATTTTATTTGATTATCAATTTTATTTTGAATGTGATGCAGTTGGTAGCTAAACTTCGTATAAAGGTAATCATTTTAATTTTTGTGGGTAACTAAATCGTCAAAAAAAATTAGAATAGCAACTCCGGCGATATAACGTTGGTGGCGGCGGCGGCGGGAGGTGGTGGAGAAGGATGATGAACATTAACTCCTTCATAATTTTTTGTTTTGAATTTTCTCATTTTGATTTGAATTTTGAATTATGAATTTGAAATTGTTGTTAGATCCAAAAGATTTGAATTTGAATTATTAGTTATCCTTGATTTTAGGTTTCCTTATTTAATTTAAAATTGAATGGTTTGAATTTTTTGTATTTTTTTTATAATTATTTTGTGAATGCACTTTTTTTGTAATTACTTTCTAAATGTTGTATAGTTCTGTAAAGGACTCATTAAATAATACTTAACAGGCCGAATAGACTCGGATTTGTTTCTTAGGAAAAGCATGCCATCCATCCATCAGTTCAGTTGCATCTACAGCGGTTTTCTTTTTCCACTGTAACATTGGGCTTATGCATGCATCTTTTTGAGGGTTATAGCCTCTTCTTTCCCTCTCTTGTTATTAAGCTCTAAACTATCTAAATTATTTCATTGGGCTTTTGTATTTGCTTAGTTCCTTTGTTCCCGTTTTAATACCACTCCACCAGTTATTCATTCTGTAGGATTATGATACTCCCTCCTCCATTAGTCAATTTAATAGATTTTTAAACTCATCAAAATTGGCATAAATTTTTTTGATTTTAATCAATACAATGATGAATATTGTAAATTATTTTAAAAGTATTACTCATTATAAATTTTATTATTTCATAATTTTTTATCGAGTCATCTCAATTTTGAATTTAAAAATATCTTAATTTGACTTTCAAAAGTCAACAATGATCATATAATTTAGAACACTATTTTCAGACCCGGACCGGTGATCGAACCGAAAAAATTACCAGGTGGATGAGTCACTGGTCCAACGAGTGGTCGGACCGTTATTGACCCAATGGCGTCATTAATATGTAATAAATAGTTAAATACATTAATTATTATATATTATATATAATATTTAGTAAATATGTAAAATTAATCAATTTATTTACCCAAAAAAATTAAACCTATTTGTACAATCTTTACTTTATACAATTCAAATACATACTAAATCTATATAAAAAGAAAGATATTAAATCATGAACATAACTCAAAACTCGATAGTAATAAAATTAAACACAAATAATAAACATCTCTAGGATACATTCAAACAAATTCGGTAAAAAAAAAAAAACTAAATCTATTTGTACAATGTTTACTTTATACAATTCAAATAAATACTAAATCTATATGAAAAAAAAGATATTAAATCATAATCATAACTCGAAGTTTAATTAATAATACATTCAATCAAATTCAAAGGCTTAAATTAGCAACAACAAAAAAGGTAGGGAACCGGTAAAATCGAAAACCCGATTACCGGGTCACTGGATTGACCGGTCCAACTATCTTCGGATCACTAGGTTTGACCGAATTTTGATCAAAAACAATTTTTTTGTTCAAACTGTATCGAAATACCGATCGATTCCCATTTTTACTGATCGAACCGACCATCCAATTTTAGTTTAATTACCATGATTTATAATGGAGGGAGAGTATAAGAGCCACCACAAAAAGCAATAGCAAACTATAAGAAAGTTAATTTCAAGATGTGGGAGTTGGCTTGACCTGTGTAAAAGGTTTTAGCCCGTTAATTACCAATCACTAGAGCACCTAGCTAGCCTAATTTTTACGATTTCAAAACAAAAGTGAAGACTTTAACACCTCAAATTCATATAGAAAGATAAGGAAAAAAATTATTTATATATAAGAAATTAAGTTACTAACAATAGTACATTCAGTTATGACCTTTTAAGTAAACCTTTAACGTGCTAAGATGACCCAAAAAGATACTTTTGAGCCAATAATTTAAATTTAAAATTTAATCCGAGTTGTTTTGCTTCTATTACAAGGAAAGAAATATAATTCATGCCCAAGAGAACGTTGTGCCTAAGTAATCATGTTGTTGTAAATGCTGATTGGTAGCGTTGCTTAATTCAATTCATGGTCATGGCATGAGTACTCCACTATATCATTACAATTTCTTTTAGCAATATTATAATATCTTCTAATTCGTCCTAAAAACAATATTCTCTTTTGTAACTCTCGAACGATAATCTTTATATTACTAATGACCAACATTTAATAACTACTTTCATATCATATAATTCTTTATTCTATTCAAAGCGACAAAGTTGATTTTTTACCCAATTAATTATTTATAATTAATTGAGGCCTTACATGATTTTTTACCCAATTAATTATTTATAATTTTTGAACTTTAAATTTATAATTATTTATTAATAAACAATAAATTTTAACTTATTCATTATTGTAATTTATAAATTATAATACATTAGTTTTAATTAATACATCAATAAAGTTTAAAATTTTAATTATTCATTCTTGATTTCTTGCAAGTACATTTAATTAATATATTAGCTAGTTTATTTAATATTAATAATTTCGTTGATTAAATTTTAATATTAATATATGAGTTAGTTGATTAATATTAATAAGTTAGTTGATTAAATTTTAATATTAATATACTACTTAGTTTATTTAATATTCATAAGTTAGTTAATATTGCATAGCATGTTAATTGCATTTAACATGCTAATATGTTAATATGCATATTTATTTAATATGTTAATAGCATGTTTATTGCATATTTATTTATTTAATATTTAATATGCATATTAAATATTTAATATTTAATATTAATATTAAATATTTAATATTTAATATTAATATTAAATATTGCATATTAAATATTAATATGTTAATGTTAATATTGCATATTTTAATATTTAATATGCATATTAAATATTTAATATTTAATATGCATATTAAATATTAAATGTTTAATGTTTAATATATTATTTATTTATTTAATATTCATATTTATTGCATATTAATATGTTTATTGCATATTTATTTAATATTGCATATTTATTTATTTAATATGTTTATTTAGTTAATATGCATATTTATTTAATATGTTAATTGCATTTAAGTTAGTTCATAGTTTATAAAGTATAATACATTAGTTTTAATTAATACATCAATAAAGTTTAAAATTTTAATTATTTATTCTTGATTTCTTGTAGATACATTTAATTAATATACATCTTCAATGAATATAATTAGTTAGTATATTTAATATTAATAACAAGTTAGTTATTTAGTTGATAGTAAACAACTATACATAGTTGATAGTTAATATTAATAATAAGTTAGTTACTTAGTTGTTAGTTACTTCAATGAAACTAACTTTATATTTAAAAAATAAATGTGTAATCTACAATATTTTCTACGAAGTGCATAGTAAATAACTATACATATATTTAAGAAATTTATTTATTTTATAGTCAGTTACATCTAAATTATATTTTTTTTTAATTTAAGAGAAATATATTTATTTTTGTTCTAATCATTCAACTTATATTGGTGTATAATAGAATGTTAAAATAAAATAAATCTCAAAAATCTTGCATCATTTTTACAAAATTTTATTGCAAGTACATTTAATTAATACATTTAATAATTCATATATTAATATATGAGTTAGTTTATTAATATTAATAAGTTAGTTGATTAAATTTTAATATTAATATACAACTTAGTTTATTTAATATTCATAAGTTAATTAATATTCATAAGTTAGTTAATATTGCATAATATATTATTAATATAACAAGTACATAATATTAATATTATTAATAGTTATTAATAATATAACATTATTAATAGTTATTATTAATGTTATTATTAATATAAGTTAGTTAGTTATTTATTATTAGTTAGTTAGTTTATTCATAATATTAATATTATTAAGTTAGTTATTAATATTATAGCATATTATTATAGTTAGTTATTAATATTATAGCATATTATTATAGTTAGTTATTATAGCATAATAATATATGTTAGTTAGTTAGTATTTACTTTTAGTATTATAGCATAATAATATATGTTACTAACAGGCCCCAGGCCTCTCCGCCCACAGTCTCCAGCCCCCAGCGGCCCCAGCCCCCAGTCCCCAGCCCCCAGCGGCTCAGCCCTCAGCGCCCCAACCCCCAGCGCCCCAGCCCCCAGACCGCAGATCGGACCACCCCAAAGTCACAAGCCCAAATGCATTTTTTTATAAGTGCTGAACTAGACCAGCCTGGGCTTGGCCCAAGACCTGGCCTAGCCTGGCCTATAGGCCTCATCAGGCCATGGTTTAGGGGTCAAGGCCTGACCTAACCTGGCCTGAAGGCCTAAAAGTCAAGGCCTGGCCTGGCCTAGGTCAACGGCCAAAGCCTGACAGGCCAAGGCCGGTCCAGTCCAGGTCGGCCTGTTGTGCACCACTACTCCTACTTCAATACTCAGATGCTTTTAACTCTCTCTCTCCTTATTAACACAAAAGATACTATAGACAAATGATACTCCCTCCGTCCCAAAATAACTGCTTAGTTTTGACTTTTTAAAGTCAAATTGACTATTTTTTAAAGCTATTTTTTGTACCATTTTTACAGAATATAGGTGAAGAGGTTATAACAAAAAAAAGTAAATACAATTTATTACTAATACCAATTTTTATAATGTTAAAAATATATTTATACATGCTTAATTATTAATTTTAAAAATAGTCAATTTGACTTAAAAAATCAAAATTGAGTAGTTATTTTGGGACGGAGGGAGTATTATATTTAATGTTATACAATCATTTTCTTAATGATTGTGCCTAATTCTAAAACATCACTTATTATGGAACGGAGGGAGTATTAGATTATGGGTCCTCTTAACATGTGTTCTAAGGGCACATGCCAAGCACACAATTCAAGAGAATATTATCTTGAATTGTGTGCATATTCCCTTAATTTTTACATTTGCACCAAATTCAAGAAAATATGCACATAATTTAAGAGAATATTTTTTTGAACTGTGTGCTTAGCATGTGCCCTAAGAGCACATGTTAAGAAATTTCTTAGATTATATATAAAGACAAATAATTAAAAAAAATCATTTAAAATGACAAATATTAAGATACGAGAGGAAGGAATAGGTGAAGAGAGAGATTGATTACAAAGTGGAGGAACATGGGAGTTAGGATCCATCTTGAAATAGGCTAGAGATCCGTATCATACCAGTGGTATACTACTTATTTAGATAACAGTCTGTAATTAATTAAAGAGAGCAAATACGGTGTTGACACATGACAGAGTTTCCTAATGCGTCACTCTAAGCCACTGGCAGCGGCCGACCACTACCAACAAAGTTAACCGCATAACCTAATTTATTTCTCCCCAATTCCCAATTCCCAATTCCCAATTAAGCCATTAATTCTAGGAACGTAAATGGTAATCAAAAATTTGTATTCGTTTGCATCCGTATTAAAAAAAAATGAATATTATTCGTATTCGAAAAAAAATAAGTATATCCGTATTCGGTTTAAAGGTATCCGCAAATAAACGGATACGAATATGGATATAAGCGTATTAGTATTTGTCTAACATCTGACCGTAAATATATCCGGCGGATAGCGAATATCCGAATTCGAATCCGTATCCGAAATTTATATTCAAATAATTTATATATTATATAATAAGCAAAATATTTTTTTGAAGTGACATTCCTTATATAATAATTAGTTTTTACTATCATACAAAAATTATTTTAAAAATATATCATTTTACTTCTAAAAAGTAGGAAATAACACTTTTATTTTAACATTAATAAATTGATTTAAATATAGTTAATAGATTTTTACTATTATAAAGTTAAAATATCTAAAATGTATCATTTACCAAGAAAATTATATACTAGAAGAACAAAACTATAATTATTAGCTTGTTATAAGTTTTTAACTTTCAAAACTTACTTGTAGTGTTAGAAGACGGGAACAATGAACAATATAATTTTATTGTTAAAATGTGTTAAGTACGAATTAATTTAGAATTAATCTAGAAATGGGGTTGAATAATTAATTCACGTTTATGAATTTTCGGGTGAAAAGAGTATTTATCACTTTCATTTGTCCAATTATTTAAAAATTAAAAGTCCAAATATTTAAAGCAAGTCCAAAGTAAATTTTGGATGAAGTTGGATTAACTAGTTGTCAGTTGTCACATATACATTATAACTCGCACTCTCCATAAATATAATAAAATAAAATAAACTTTTTATAACTATGTAAATTGTAATCTATGTATTGAGGATAAATTATAAATAATAATTTCTATAAACATATTATTAAAATTTTAATCAAGTATTTGAGAAAAATTAATTAAATATTTAATGTAAACTTTTAAATCTAATTATAAATTATAAATATTCATACACACTATAATATTGGACATATAAACATTAATAAGTAGTATTAAAATTTAGAATTTCAAAAATGATAAAAACTTATTTGAATTGTAATTAAGAACATTGAATATTGTATTTAAATATTTATTAAAAATAAATAAATTAACATTCATTCATTAATAAACTATATTTTAAAACTCATTATTTTTTATACTAATTATAGTTAGGACTATAAATGGTAATCGAAAAATTCGTATCCGTCCGCATCCGTATTCGAAAAAAGCGAATATTATTCGTATTCGAAAAAAAAAGAGGATATTATCTATATTCGATTTAAAGGTATCTGCAAATAAACGGATATGGATACTACTGTATCCAAATTCGTATATATCCGTTTACACCCCTAATTAATTCTACGTTATCAACTCCATCACTCGCTAGTTGCTACATCTTACTCTCTCCGTCCTTTAATACTACATCCGTCCCATAATAAGTATTTTTTTAGTTTAAATCACACATATCAATACACAAGTTAAAATGACAAAAATACCCTTAATATATTTTGTTTGTTTTGTTTGAGACTTTTTTATTGCATTTTGGTCTCTCTTTCTTTTTCTTCAACCTTTTAATTTTTTAATAAATACGCAATAAATATCATTGGTTGCATAAGGGCAAATATGAAAAAATATTATAAAAATTGTATTGAAATTCTAACACATCACTTATTTTGAGAAAAAATATTAAGCCTAAAAAAGCACTTATTGTGGGACGGAGGTAGTATAAGACTTTTTAGAGTTATACACAAATATTAAGAAAATAATTGTATAGCATTAAATATAATATCAAATGTCTATATTGTCCTTGTATTAGAAAAAGAAATTATTATTTATTGGGCAAAAAATAGAGAACCAAAGTTATATTTAATACTTTGAGTAATATTAGAGACTAAGCAATTAATGCTTACTTGGAAATCTAAAACGTTATACTCCCTCTGTGACGCCCCCAGAATAGGTCCATTCAACCCAACCCATTCTGAGTCGCCAAATACATGGTACAGAATTCAAATACAAACTTTATATCATACGGTCGTGCAAAATACGACCACACAACTGTGAGTGCCAATATAAATATGTAGAAAATATTAAGATTCAAACTAAGTCCTCATTATAATTATTATCACACTATTTATCAGAATTAGTGAGGACTACTACTGCTCTAACTCGGACCATCACTCTGTCCCCCGACTAGTCCCTGCGACATTCTCATTTCCTGAAGAGGACAACAGATGACAAGGGTGAGCTCAACTAGCTCAGTAAAGAATATTATGACTAAGATAATAAAAAATAAATTATCGTTAGTTTTCAATAAATCAGATAAAATATAATGGACAACCAATCTTAGATCAATATTCGCAGCGAAAATAACAATTCATTAGAAGAATTAAGCAGAGAATGAAGTCTACTATCTTTTATGATTTAAAAGTCCATCATCAATATTTTATCCTTGTAACATCAATCAATATACATCTCGAATCAATATTCATCTTTGCACTACAGGCCAAAGATATTCATTTGTATCATCAGTGGTCATGTTCATCTCAACACCTGTCATCTTTGCACTAAGGCCAAAGATATTCATCAGGTAATCATTCATCTTTGCTCTACAGGCCAAAGATATTCAGTTACATCACCTTTTAGGACTGAGGATGATGAAAAATATTTTAAAGAACGAATCCAGTGAGATAAAAGACAAAGATTAGGGATTCGTCATTTAGTTTATCCAAATTCAAGAATAATCCATAATAATAATTTATGGAGCAAAATTCAAGAATAAAGCTCAAAACTTGGATACAATCAAAGATAGTAACCTTAACAAACAATTTGGACAAATAGAAGAAAAATAAATTTTCTCGTGAATAGTGTCGTATACGTGAATAGTAACCCCGACGGAAAAAGTAAGAATTTCATAACAAAATTCATTACAATATTTCTGTATAATGATATTGAAAAGAATAACATCATTTACGAAAGAAATAACATCCCTTACCTCAAAAAGATAGTACCTCTGACTGGAATATAGGATATAATATCGAAGAAAACTTGCACTGAATACTAACACTCAAAGTATTGAAATACTCACAAAAATACGCTCGATATTATAGAGAGAGAAAACTTCTGATTCTGGTGTGATTTTCAATTCTAACCTAAGCACCCTATTTATAGGAAAAGCTTAGGATGCCAAGGAGACTAAAATAATAAAATATTATTATTTTTAAAACTTTTCCGCCGCCTGGCGGCTAAAAAATTCAGAATTTTTCAACCAACAACAAAAGTGGGGCCCACCTATTAAAAAAATATTTATTTTTCGAAACTTCAATAATTCATAATAAATAGCCCCTTTGTCAGAAAAATACAAATTCTATGTCCTTCCATCGGAAATTTAATTCTCTACAACTTTGTAGAATGAAGTTTTTCCAAATTCCAAACATAAATTATCCGAAATCCATAAACAGATGATTTCTCACACCAAAATATTGATAAAAACTCATCAGCGCCAATTCCTTCTTTAATATCCATTGAATAAGTTCTTTCTCACGTAAGACTCAATAATTTGAAATACTGTGCAATACCGTGTGCTACTGTGCAACACCGCGTATCACTGTATTTTAACCACCGGGTATTTCAACAGTACTAACGGTAACAACTACGCCGTTATCTTGTAAAAAAGTTATTTCTGTCGCTTTCTATATCCGACAGTTATTCCGTTGTGGGGGCCCACAAATAGCTGCGCCGTAGTACGAATATTCCTCGACAACAAGAATATTCCACGATCAAACGAATATTCCCCGACAACAAGAATATTTTATAACCACTTGCTCATTTTAAAAATGTTTGCACATTTCACCCATAACTTTCATATTTATCAAAACAACACCTTACCGTTTCGAAATAATATATATAAAAAATTAAATCTTTATTCATAAAAGTTGGGTTCTTACAACCTCCCCTCCTTATGAAATTTCGTCCTCAAAATTGACGTACGTATCTGGTATGTCGAAAAGGTGAGGATACCTCGCTTTCATTTCCGATTCCAATTCCTACGTCATTTCCTCAATCGCATGGTTTCTCCACAAAATTTTAACTTGAGGTATAATTTTCGAGCGTAGGACATGCTCCTTCCTATCCAAGATCTTGACAGGTACCTCCTCGTACGTTAAATCTTCGGCTATCTCGTCTGGTTCTAACTCAATAATGCGGTTTGGATCCTTCACATATTTACGTAACACGGATATGTGAAACACGTTATGAACACGAGACATGCTTAGAGGTAAAGCGAGTCTATAAGCCACATTTTCTACTCGGTCAAGAATTTCAAATGGATCAATGAATCGTGGGTTGAGCTTTCCTCTCTTCCCAAACCTCGTAACTCCTTTCTACGGAGCAACACGTAATAACACATGGTCTCCAACATTAAATTCCACGTCCTTTCGATGAAGATCCGCATAACTCTTTTGTCGATCTTGTGCGGTTTGTATACGTTGTCGAATTATTTGGATCTTTTCTGTAATCATACGTACCAACTCCGGTCCCAACAATGTCGTTTCACCCACCTCGTTCCAACATACTGGAGAGCGACACTTTCTCCCATACAACGCTTCGAATGCAGCCACGCCAATACTTGCCTGATAACTGTTGTTGTAGGAGAATTCCACCAATAGTAAGTACTTATCCCAACTCCCTTTGAAGTCTAGAACACAGAGTCTCAATAGATCTTCAAGAGTTTGAATAGTTCTTTCCGATTGTCCGTCTGTTTGAGGATGATAAGCCGAACTGAATCGTAAATCCGTGCCCATAGCTTTCTGCAAACTGATCCAAAATCGTGAAGTAAATCTGGGGTCACGATCCGAAAATATGGATACTGGCATGTCATGCAATCTCACAATCTCATTCACGTACATATGAGCAAGACGTTCAAGGGAATAAGTCTCTCGTATCGGCAAGAAATGAGCAAACTTGGTTAATCTATCAACAATAACCCAAATCGCATCTAAGCCTTGAGAAACCTTGGAAAGACCCGTAACGAAATCCATCGTAATATGTTCCCACTTCTATTTCAAAATCTCCAGTGATTGCAATGGACCCTTCGGCACCTGATGCTCCGCCTTTACACGTTGACAAGTTAAACATCTCGAGATGAACTCCGCAATCTCTCTCTTCATATTGCTCCACCAAAAATGTATGTCGAAGATCACGATACATTTTAGTACTCCCAGGATGGATCGCAAACGGTGTGTTGTGTGCCTCCATCATGATTCTATACTTCAAGTCGGAATCGTTAGGAACACAAAGTCTGGAGTTTACTCGAAGTATTCCCTCTTCATCGATTCTTGCTTCTGGGATGGCACCTTCTTGTACCTTCTTCTTCATCTTCATCAGCTCCGCATCCGTAGCTTGAGCAGCTTTAACTTTATCAATCAAAGCTGGTTCTACGCGTATACTTGACATCATCGCCTTCGTTTCCACATATGATCTTCTACTCAACGCATCAGCTACCACGTTCGCTTTTCCAGGATGGAATTGGATGGTATGATCGTAATCTTTCAACAGCTCAAGCCAACATCGTTGCCGCATGTTGAGTTCCTTCTGAGTGAAGAAATATTTAATGCTCTTATGATCCGTATAAATTTCCACTTTCTCTCCGTACAAGTAATGTCTCCAGATCTTCAACGCGAAAACGACAGCTGCCAACTCTAGATCATGATAGGATAATTTCTCTCATATTCTTTGAGTTGTCGCGAGACATAGGCTATGACTTTCCCATGTTGCATGAGAACACATCCTAACCCTTTGCCCGAAGCATCGTTGTAGATAACAAATTCATTCGAACCAGATGGTATTGTCAGAACAGGTGCCGAAATAAGTCTCCTCTTGAGCTCTTGGAAGCTCTTCTCGCATTCCTCGCTCCAAACGAATTTTGTATCTTTCCGAGTCAACTGAGTTAATGGAGTAGCGATTCGAGAAAATCCCTCTACGAACCTCCGATAATAACCAGCTAAGCCCAGAAAGCTTCGTACTTCAGTCACCGACTTAGGTTGCTCCCAGCTTTGTATTGCTTCAATCTTCGCCGGGTCCACAGATACTCCACGTTTGGATACCACGTGCCCAAGGAATGCTACTTCCTCAAGCCAGAACTCGCATTTCTTTAACTTGGCGTATAGCTTGTTCTCACGAAGCTTTTGAAGTACCAACTTCAAGTTGTGCTCATGATCTTCACGGCTTTTAGAATAGATGAGGATGTCATCAATAAAGACAACAACGAACTGATCTAAATATTCCTTGAATACACGGTTCATCATATCCATGAAAGCAGTAGGAGCATTAGTCAATCCAAAAGACATGACTAAGAACTCATAATGCCCGTACCGAGTTCTAAAAGCAGTCTTCGGAATATCCTCAGTTTTAATCTTCAGCTGATGATATCCAGAACGAAGATCGATCTTTGAAAAGAACTGTGCTCCTTGCAACTGGTCGAACAGGTCATCAATACGAGGTAACGGATACACATACTCCCGTCTTTCTTCTTTACGAATAAAACAGGAGCACCCCAAGGAGACGTACTAGGACGAATAAAATCGATGTCTAACAACTCTTGTAATTGGATCTTTAACTCCTGAAGTTCAATAGGAGCCATTCGATATGGGATTTTAGAAATGGGCTTTGTACCGGGCTCAAGGTCAATAAAGAATTCAACTTCACGTTCTGGGGGTAGATCGGAAAGTTCTTCGGAAAATACATCAGGAAACTCATTAACAACGGAAATATCATTCAAATCTGATGTATTCTGATTTAGATCAGTGACATGAGCTAAGAAAGCTTGACATCCGTTTTTCAATAAACGAATAGCCTTGGGATTTGAAATGATATTGACTGATTTTAGTGGTTTTGTGGTTTAGATTCGCACAATAGGTTGATTAGGAATATGAAAACTAACAACCTTACGAAAAATAATTAATTTTTGCATGGTAAGTGGTTAACCAGTCAATTCCTAGAATCACGTCAAATGCAAGTATTTTCAAAGATATAAGATCAACAGGTAAGGTAAGGGTACCAATCTGAATCAAGCAATATTTGTAAACTGTAGATGTAACAAAGGTTTCTCCTAATGGAGTTTCAACAGATAAGTCAAAGTCTAATTTATCAGAAGTCAAGTTCAAACGTTGAGCACAAGCAGGTGAAATAAAAGAATTGGTAGCACCGGTATCTAACAAGGTGTAAACTTTATAAGAGTTTATGATCAGCTTACCCGTAATCACCTCGTGTGGATTCCTCGCGTTTTGGGCTGTCACGACAAACGCTCTTCCAGGAATTATCGACTTTGACTTGTCTGCAACCGCCATTGGAATCAACACCCCCGCTGAATTTGGTTTCGTAACAGGACAATCTCGAGCTATATGTCATTCTTTTTCACAGTTATAGCATCCTTTGAATTGTTGTGGGCAGTTTGGACTGATATGTCCCTCTGTTGTGGGCAGTTTGGACTGATATGTCCCTCTTTTCCGCATTTATAACATACGACCGGTGGTCGTTCTCCTCCCCTCGAAATAGTTGATGCTGGTGCTGATGTTGACGTCTTCGCGTTCTCATTGTTATACCTTCTCTTTTTGAAATCTCCTCCCGATTCGCTTCTTCTACTATCATGGCCACGATAACCACCGGAGTGGTTATCGCTTCTGTCATACTTTCCTCCTCGCTGGTTGTCATTGCTCCGATGACTGCTGCCGCCGGTACGACCTTGGTTGTGGTCCCTCGGTTGAACATAATCATTATCTCGTTCTAATAACTGGGCTCTGTTTACTACATCCGAATATAAAAAAAATTAAGAGAAATGAGGTATTGACGTATTTCGGGTTTCAAACCTCTTAGAAACATCCGCGTCATACGTTTCTCATTCTCCACCAAATGAGGTGCAAACTTGGACAGCTCCGCGAACTTAGCCTCGTACTGGGATACCGTCATGTTGTTTTGCTCGAGTCTGATAAACTCTACTTCCTTCATATGACGAATACTTTCAGAAAAGTACTTGTCATTAAACAGTTTCTGGAACGCTTTCCAAGACATCTGGAGTGCGGCAGGCTGGGTACGCTTCACGGATTTCCACCAGTAATCTGCCTCTCCACGGAACATAAACGTGGCGAATGGAACCTTCTGTTCCTCCGTGCATCCCAAGACATCAAATATCTTGGTAATTTGTTTAATCCACGTCTCCGCCTTGATCGGATCTGGCTTTCCCAGAAACTCTGGTGGTCCCAATTCTTTGAACTGCTTGGCAGTAACAATTCGCGAGTTGTTATTATCGCCACCTATATGTTGCACACGAGTCTCCCTCGTCTGATTTTGCATAAAATGCAAAAAACTTCTGAACATCTCATCGTTTATCGTCTGACCAGCGTTATTTTTAAGATGAACATTGCTTTCTTGTTGCACGTTCTCCTGATTAACGATTAAAGGTGTCTCTACAGTCTCATTCACTTCGTTGTTAACGTTCTCAGCTGTCATTCTCAAATACTGCCATAAAACAAGGGTTAATTAACAAATCAACATATCACATATTAACCCTATGCTCCGACTGACCAATTAAATACCACATAAGCTTAGGTAGGACACACTAGCGAAGGATTTACTCGTCTCTCCCCTCCTAGTTCTATTCCCCGATCTCCGCCAGAGATCATATCCCTAAGCTCTGATACCAACTGTGACGCCCCCAGAATAGGTCCATTCAACCCAACCCATTCTAAGTCGCCAAATACATGGTACAGAATTCAAATACAAACTTTATATCATACGGTCGTGCAAAATATAACCACACAACTGTGAATGCCAATACAAATATGTAGAAAATATTAAGATTCAAACTAAGTCCTCATTACAATTATTATCACACTATTTATCAGAATTAGTGAGGACTACTACTGCTCTAACTCGGACCATCAGTCTGTCCCCCGACTAGTCCTTGCGACATTCTCATTTCCTGAAGAGGACAACAGATGAAAAGGGTGAGCTCAACTAGCTCAGTAAAGAATATTATGACTAAGATAATGAAAAATAAATTATCGTTAGTCTTCAATAAATCAGATAAAATATAATGGACAACCAATCTTAGATCAATATTCGCAGCGGAAATAACAATTCATTAGAAGAATTAAGCAGAGAATGAAGTCTACTATCTTTTATGATTTAAAAGTCCATCATCAATATTTTATCCCTGTAACATCAATCAATATACATCTCGAATCAATATTCATCTTTGCACTACAGGCCAAAGATATTCATTTGTATCATCATTGGTCATGTTCATCTCAACACCTGTCATCTTTGCACTACGGCCAAAGATATTCATCAGGTAATCATTCATCTTTGCTCTACAGGCCAAAGATATTCAGTTACATCACCTTTTAGGACTAAGGATGATGAAAAATATTTTAAAGAACGAATCCAGTGAGATAAAAGACAAAGATTAGGGATTCGTCATTTAGTTTACCCAAATTCAAGAATAATCCATAATAATAATTTATAGAGCAAAATTCAAGAATAAAGCTCAAAACTTGGATACAATCAAATATAGTAACCTTAACAGACAATTTGGACAAATAGAAGAAAAATAAATTTTCTCGTGAATAGTGCCGTATACGTGAATAGTAACCCCGACGGAAAAAGTAAGAATTTCATAACAAAATTCATTACAAGATTTCTGTATAATGATATTGAAAAGAATAACATCATTTACGAAAGAAATAACATCCCTTACCTCAAAAAGATAGTACCTCTGACTGGAATATAGGATATAATATCGAAGAAAACTTGCACTGAATACTAACACTCAAAGTATTGAAATACTCACAAAAATACGCTCGATATTATAGAGAGAGAAAACTTCTGATTCTGGTGTGATTTTCAATTCTAACCTAAGCACCCTATTTATAGGAAAAGCTTAGGATGCCAAAGGAGACTAAAATAATAAAATATTATTATTTTCAAAAAATTTCCGCCGCCTGGCGGCTAAAAAGATTCAGAATTTTTCAACCAACAACAAAAGTGGGGCCCACTCATTTATTAAAAAAATATTTATTTTTCGAAACTTCAATAATTCATAATAAATAGCCGTTTTGTCAGAAAAATACAAATTCTATATCCTTCCATAGAAAATTTAATTCTCTACAACTTTGTAGAATGAAGTTTTTCCAAATTCCAAACATAAATTATCCGAAATTCATAAACAGATGATTTCTCACACCAAAATATTGATAAAAACTCATCAGCGCCAATTCCTTCTTTAATATCCACAAAATAAATATTTCCTTTTCATATAAATCAATAATTAATTATTCACAGATAATATTACAGAACTACAATATTGACAACTAGGTCGTTCCCAGGAAAGAGGGGGTCTTCCGATAAGGACTTCTCTTTATTGGCGCGCAATTAAATAACCCCTCCTAGACAGAACTTCCTTAGACATTGTCAATAATGCTATCTAATAATATTATTCAAATAATATGAATTATTGAGTTGATAATGTGAAATACTGTGCAGTGACAATTATTGAATCAATACTACAAAATATCAACTGTAGCCATTATTGAATAAATTATAAAAAATAGTTACGTAGCAATTATTGAGTCAATAAAATATCAATGCAGCAATTATTGAGTCAATAATATAAAATATCAACGTAGCAATTATTGAGTCAATAATATAAAATATTGAACAGTAATTACTGTAACAATAATTGAATAAGTTCCTTCTCACGTAAGACTCAATAATTCGAAATACTGTGCAATATCGTGTGCTACTGTGCAACACTGCGTATCACTGTATTTTAACCACCGGATATTTCAACAGTACTAACGGTAACAACTACGCCGTTATCTTGTAAAAAAGTTATTTCTGTCGCTTTCTATATCCGACAGTTATTCTGTTGTGGGGGCCCACAAATAGTTGCGCCGTCGTACGAATATTCCCCGACAACAAGAATATTCCACAACCAAACGAATATTTCCCGACAACAAGAATATTTTATAACCACTTGCTCATTTTAAAAATGTTTGCACATTTCACCCATAACTTTCATATTTATCAAAACAACACCTTACTGTTTCGAAATAATATATAAAGAAAATTAAATCTTTATTCATAAAAGTTGGGTTCTTACACCCTCCGTCCCTTAATATAAGACTTTTTAGAGTTGTGCACAAACATTAAAGAAATAATTATATAGCATTAAATATAATATCAAATGTCTATATTGCCCTTGTATTGAAAAAAGATATTGTTATTTATTAAACAAAAAATAGCGAGAGAACCAAAGTTATATTTAATACTTGGGATAATATTAAAAACTAAGCAATTAATGCTTACTTGAAAATCTAAAAAGTCATTTATTAAGGGATAAAAAACTTCTCTAAAACGTCTTATATTATTTGATGTTTTAGAACATTTAGGAGTATTAATTACAATATTTTTAAAATTATTCATCATTACTCCTACTTCAATACTCAGATGCTTTTAACTCTCTCTCTCCTTATTAACACAAAAGGTATTATAGACAAATGATACTATATTTAATGTTATACAATTATTTCCTTAATGATTGTGCCTAACTCTAAAGCATCGCTTATTATGGGACGGGGGGAGTATTAGATTATGGGTCCTCTTAACATGTGTTCTAAGGGCACATGTCAAGCACACAATTCAAGAGAATATTATCTTGAATTGTATGCATATTCTCTTAATTTTTATATTTACACCAAATTCAAGGAAATATGCACACAATTTAAAAAAATATTCTCTTAAACTGTGTGTTTAGCATGTACCCTAAAGACACATGTTAAAAAATTGATTAGATTATATATAAAGACAAATAATTAAAAAAATCATTTAAAATGACAAATATTAAGATACGAGAGGAAGGAATAGGCGAAGAGAGAGACTGATTACAAAGTGGAGGGACATGGGAGTTAGGTGCTGTTTGTTTACATCTGATTGCCTCTTAATGGACTGCCTCTTATTCGTTAAGAGGCATGATGCTGTTTGTTTATTTTTTTGTTACCTCTGAATGCCTCTTAATTGGTAAGACAGAAAATAAAATCTTAATAATTAAGAGGTGCCTCTTAATGAATTTTTTTTGATAATTTTTTTGTATATAAATATATTCAACAATATTATTCACTCATTTTTATTAAATTGAATATTTAAAATTATTAAATAAAATTTTACCCTTTAAAATGGTAAAATAGTGTCATTAAGAGACAACTTACTTTTTAGTTATCAAACAATTTTTTAGATTCAGACCTCATAACCATTCAGATGATCTAATTTATTAAAACATCATAATCATTCAGATCTTAATTCCCAAGTTTATCAAACACAACCTTAGGATCCATCTTGAAATAGGCTAAAGATCCGTATCATACCAGTGGCATACTACTTATTTAGATAACAGTCTGTAATTAATTAAAGGAAGCAAATACGGTGTTGACACATGGCAGAGTTTCTGATGCGTCACGCTAAGCCGCTGGCAGCGGCCGACCACTACCAACAAACTTAACCGCATAACCTAATTTATTTCTCCCCAATTCCCAATTAAGCCATTAATTCTACGTTATCAACTCCATCACTTGCTAGTTGTTACATCTTACTCTCTCCCTCTTTTAATATAAGATTTTTTAGAATTATGTACAAGTATTAAAAAAATAATTACTCCATATAGTATTAAATATAATATCAAATGTTTATATTGTCCTTGCATTGAAAAAAGATATTATTATTTATTAGGCAAAAAATAGAGAGAGAACCAAAATTATATTTAATACTTGGAATAATATTAGAGACTAAGCAATTAATGCTTACTTGAAAATCTAAAACGTTATACTCCCTCCGTCCCTTAATATAAGACTTTTTAGAGTTATGCACAAGCATTAAAAAAATAATTATATAGCATTAAATATAATATTAAATGTCTATATTGTCCTTGTATAGAAAAAAGAGATTGTTATTTATTAAACAAAAAATTGCGAGAGAACCAAAGTTATATTTAATACTTGAGATAATATTGAAAACTAAGCAATTAATGCTTACTTGAAAATCTAAAACGTCATTTATTAAGGGACAAAAAATTTCTCTAAAACGTCTTATATTAAAGGACGGAGGGAGTAATTAATTTGTCCCTGACTTTCATCCAATTATCGAGAATGCCCCTATACTAGTACTATTGTCTATTAGGCACACTTTATGCGTGTACAACTTAAGAAGAGAATTGATATTCTCACAAATAAAAATGATAGTTTCACAAGAACCGTCACATAAATAATAAATAGACTTTACAAAAACTTGTGAAAATATCAAATTTTACTTGTGAAAATATAATTTCCCTTTAAAAAATGTAATTTAATAATTTTTTGAAGTAATCAAAAATGGAACAATGTCAATAAATATTTATCTTATACACAGCTTTATTAAAAATTAGTAGTTATATTTTTTTTCATCACACTTTATAATATAGATATATAAATAAATAGAATTTAAAAATAAATACTAAAAACTTAATAGTATACTACTAATTATGTCATATGATCTCTGTTGGGCCGTAAATATTTTGGGCCGGTCAATTTTTATTCATTATGGGCTTTCTGAGTCAAACCCATTTTTACTGTTGGAGTATTGGGCTACTATCCAAAAGATCATTTAGATACACTCTATATTGAAGCTGGTAGTGGATGACAGGTGGCAGTTTATAGACTAAAGATTACCCCTAATCTGTGAGATTAGCAGGCGGCTGATTGAGGTGATGGGCCCAGCCGTCTTAAGCCACCTTCATTAATGAGGAGTTGACATAATGTTGACTGGGGGAAAAAAGCAAGTAGAAAAAAGCCTGCATGCAGCCAATTGACAGGGACATCGGGGGAAAACATGCAAAGGTGATGAGACAATAAAAGGAAAAAAGGCACTACACAGAGAAAAAAGGCAAGAAATACATTTTTTCTCTGAGAACACTAGAGCACACGACCTCCATTGTTAGACCATTTTTCTCTCAAAATCTGTACTTATTCTCACACCGGAGCGATCCCCGGCGGCCCAAAACCGTCGAGATCCGGTGCTGACGTGTTCATTGTGCAGGACAAAGAGTGCTTTTCGTGATTGAGGCGCGTGACGAGATTGTGGCGTTAACATTGGCGCTAGAAGGAGGGCTTTTAGTGTTTCTGATTTTCAATCACAACGTATTAGGCATCTTACGTCGGAAGCTATGGTAAAAAGCAAAACGATCACGGCTGAGGGACAGCCAACGGATGCTAGTTTTTCTCTACAAAGGATTTCGGTGAAAGACAGACTAGGACCCTCAAAAAGTATTCATGACAGACTTGAGTCACAGAGGATACTAGGAGGTTCTCAAGCTAGAGACCATGGGGATGCCAAGAGGAAGTTATTTTCTACTGCTAGCAAAGGTTCCGATGACGATCGGAAAAAGATGATGGATACGCCACTCAAAACCCGGCATCGAGAAGGCCATACAGACAAGATTTCTGTCTTGGCAAAGAAGGCTCAAGAGACCGACACAGCTTTGAAAGCACTTCTGCAGCAGAGAGAGGAGATTTCTAAACAGATGGTTCTTGCGGCCGAGAAAAAAGACGAAGCTTTCAGTTACACTCGACCGGGAAGGAGGGGTAAATCACATGGCCGAAGAGCAAGGAGGAATGAATACTCCAAGCGAGACGATAGTGAGACTTGTAGTCATTCTCCCGATGAGGAACGAAGTATATCACAAGAATATTCTCTCGAGATTTCGAAAAGGACGCCTCGTATTGAGTACTATAGAAGTAGTAGAAGAGATGGGCGACGAAGCCGATCTAGAAGTCCTTCTCCAAGGAGGTCGAAGAGGATGCACAATACAGGGAGTTCTCGCTCTGGCCGAAGTACGAGACGAAGTCCTTCGACATCTTTTAACCCGGATGAAAGAGATCGGATTAAACACAATAAGACGATTTCTCCAAGGAAGGAGGTTGTTTCTCCACCCGGGTTGGTGGAAGACTTAGTGAAAGAGATAAAGGAGCTTCGGAAGCAGCTAGTAGAGGATCAACAAGGGAGGAAGACTCCGGATAAAAAGGCGTCCCCCTTTTCATCTGAAATTCTTAAAGAGAAAGCTGATCCCAGCAAAAAGTTGCCTCATATGGAGAGTTATGATGGTTCTGGAGATCCGTTTGACCACAGCCAAGCATTTGACAGGTTAATGGATTATTACGACTATTCAGACGCAGCTAAATGTCAGACATTCGGATTGACATTAAGAAAGGACGCAAGACAATGGATGGGGGCTCTGGCTTCAGATTCGATTGCGTCATGGGCGGATTTGTGTGACAAATTCCATGCTCGCTTCGGGAGCAATAAGAGAAGAGGGAGACCCACGGGATCGTTGGCCCAAGTAAGGCAATATCCAAGTGAGACTCTGGGGCAGTATGTGAAGAGATTCCGAGAAGCTGTAGGGCAGGTTTCAGATCTTAACGATCTTCAGGCGGTAGGATTGTTCCAGAATGGCTTAGATCTGGTGAAATCGGAAAAATTAGTAAAGAAGCTGATGTTCAAACATCCGAAGAGTCTGGCCGAAGCGTTTGAAAAGGCCGAAGGTTTCATCGTGGTGGAAGAGGCAATGGCTAGCTTGAAACAAAGCTCCTCGGAAAAAGTAAAGGAGAAGGACGTTAGTCAGAGAAGAAACAATATCGGCAATGATCGATCCGAAGGTAATCAAAAAAGGTATAATAGTAACTGGGTACCCAGGGGAGATCGTCCACCCATTCCAACTCAAAGAGTGAACAAGGTGTACACACAACTTAACACGGATCGGGCCACCATCTTGGAACACATTAAAAACCAACCGTACTTCGAAGCGCCCAAAAACAACCTTCGACCGGGGTCTGGAGATCCTGCCTTATATTGTAATTACCACCGGGCGGTTGGGCATGACACAAATTTCTGCTGGAGTTTGAAAGAATTTATTGAGAGGAAAGTTCAAAGTGGTACCTTAATGCATTATGTAACAGGCCGGGAACGACAAAGGGTTCAACCGGAGAATAAGGAGTTGGCTCAGGTTGCCCAGCCCGTTCAATCAGGGCCAAACCAGGTGGTTCGGCATGTCGTGGATGTGATAACTGGGGGGAACACAGGAAAAGTTGCAGGTAAGAAGAGACGAGGATATCTGGACTCTGTGATGTCTTTGGCCGATAAGCCGACGAAGGTCGAAAGGGCATATCCGGGTTCCATAATTTCCTTTACAGATGAGGACTTCCCTACGGAACCTATCGAACCGCATGAAGGAGCCTTGATAATCACGACCCAAGTAGGTTCTGTGGATATGAAAAGGATGATGATTGACAACGGCTCTTCAGTGGATATATTGTATGCTCATGCTTACCACCGAATGCCTGTGGATGGCCAGAAGATGGAAATCGGGCAGGAGGCCCCTCTGTATGGTTTCAGCAACGATCCCGTCAAAGTAGCAGGGACCATCGAGCTGCCAGTCACCTTCGGGACAGCTCCCCAACAGGTTCAAATCCTTTGTAAATTTTATGTTGTACATGTTGATTCTGCCTACAACGCTATTTTGGGGAGACCTACTTTGACAGCTCTACAGGCGGTTACTTCAATACCCCACTTTAAAATTAAGTTTCCTACATCCCACGGAGTTGGCGAAGTGGCTGGAGATCTAGACTTAGCAAGGAGGTGCTATCGGAATGCTCTGATCACTTCGGGGGTAGGGATCAGTAAACTGAAACATACAATGGCCATTGAGGTGGAACCCTTTACAGAAAGCGGCACCGAACCTTTAGTCGTGCCCATTGAGGATACCGAAGAGATCGAGTTGATTCCGGGGAAGAAAGAGAAAACAGTGAAAATCAGTTCGGGACTTCCTGAACCTTTTCGAACAAGCCTGCTGAAGTTGCTTCGGTGCTATGCCGATGTCTTTGCTTGGATCCCCAGTGACATGCCGGGAGTAAGTCGAAGAGTAGCGGAGCACAGATTGCAAGTAGATCCAACCAAGAAGCCAGTTAGACAGAAGAGGAGACTCTTCGCATTGGAGAGACAGAAGATAATTGATGAGGAGATCACTAAGTTGTTGGATGCAGATTTCATCTTCGAGATCGATTATCCAGAATGGATGGCCAACGTGGTTCTAGTACGGAAGCATAATGGCAAGTGGCGAGTTTGTATAGATTACACCGATCTGAATAAAGCCTGCCCGAAGGATTTCTATCCTCTGCCGCATATCGACCAACTCATTGATGCAACTTCGGGGTATGCTTTTCTTAGTTTTATGGATGCTTTTTCAGGTTATCATCAAATTTCTATGTGTAAAGAAGATATACCAAAGACAGCTTTCATCACTCATCGGTCGGTGTACGCCTACAAAAAAATGACTTTCGGATTAATCAATGCGGGAGCTACATATCAAAGGATGATGAACCATATCTTCGAGAAGCAGCTAGGCAAGAATATGGAGGTTTACGTTGATGATATGATTGTTAAAAGCATGTCGGGTCATGGTCATCTGGATGATCTAGAAGAATGTTTCCAAACGGTGCGCCGTTATGAATTGAAGCTGAATCCTACTAAGTGCACTTTCGGACTGGGGGCAGGCAAATTCTTGGGATATTTGGTCAGTAAGAGAGGTATCGAAGCCAATCCAGAGAAGATCCAGGCTATCTTAGACATGAAATCACCCCAGTCATACAAGGATGTACAACGTTTAACTGGTCGAATAGCATCGTTGCGACGATTCATGTCTAAGTCAGCAGAAAGGTGCCTGCCATTCTTTAACACGTTGAAAGGGCCGAAGAATGCGAAGACCTTCCAATGGACTTCGGAATGTGAGGAAGCTTTCCAAGGCATTAAAAGGTACTTGTCTTCGGCACCTCTGTTAGTGAAGCCGGTTCCTACGGAACCTTTGTATTTGTATCTGGCTGCAAGTTCACTGGCCGTGGGAGCAGTTTTGGTGCGGGAAATTGAGGGTAGGCAACACCCGGTTTACTATGTAAACCATGCCCTTAGAGATGCAGAAACAAGGTATCCAAACCTTGAGAAATTTGCTTTTGCTTTAGTCGTTGCTAGTAGAAAGCTTCGGCAATACTTCCAAGGTCGGATAATAGTGGTGTATACGGACCAACCACTGAAGAAGGTGCTGGGGAAGCCAGAGGTTTCGGGAAGGCTTGCTGCGTGGACGATGGAATTGTCTCAGTTCTTCATAGAGTACTATCCCCGGACAGCTATTAAAGGCCAAGCCTTGGCTGATTTTGTGATAGAATGCTCATTTCCTGAGGCTGATGGCAGCATGACCGAAATGGTAGAATCTCCGGAAACAGTGGCCATACTTCAACAGGAGCACGATTCTTGGACTTTATATGTAGATGGGTCTTCTACTTCGGATCTCGGTGGTGCCGGGATAATTCTGACAAGCCCGGAGGGATTCAAAATACAGCAGGCCATCAGATTTGAGTTCAAAGCAACAAATAATGAGGCTGAGTACGAGGCGGTATTAGCTGGGTTACGTCTGGCTCATAGTCTAGAAGTTCAGAAGCTGGTCATTTACAGCGATTCTCAACTAGTCATCAAGCAAGTTTCGGGAGAGTACGAAGCTCGAGGCTCCAAAATGGTTAGATATCTTGCAGAATTGAAAGATCGACTTCAACACTTTGGCTTATGTGTTTTTAAAAGTGTCGGTCGAACTGATAATTTCAACGCTGATGCATTATCGAAACTAGCCACTGCCGAATCAAGCACTTTCGAAGGGATCGTTTACTTGGAAATCCTGAAACAAGCCAGCATCCAGAAAGAGGAAGTAACGTGCGTAGAACAGTCAAATTGTTGGATGACTCCATACATAAACTATTTATCAAATGGCATACTACCTTCGGATCAGATGTTGGCTAAAAAGGTGAGATATAAGAGCGCAAACTTCATACTGATTGATGGAGATCTGTATCGAAGAGCTCATTCCTCTCCACTACTGAAGTGTCTAGTCCCGTCTGAAGCTGAATATGCTCTTCGGGAGGTCCATGAAGGAATCTGTGGTGATCATATGGCCGCGAAGTCGTTAGCTTATAAAGTACTTCGCCAAGGTTTTTATTGGCCGACAATCTTCAAAGAGGCTACTGATTATGTGAAAAGATGCCCCAAATGCCAGCTGAATAGTGCAATCCCGCATCAGCCACCAGAGGAGTTATACTCGGTTTTATCTCCCATACCCTTTGCTGTCTGGGGGGTAGATATACTGGGTCCTCTTCCAAAAGCAAAAGGCCAGGTCAGTTTTGTTATAGTAGCAATTGATTACATGACTAAATGGGTAGAGGCGAGACCTCTTCGGCTGATAACAGAACAGGAATATTTGAAGTTTTTCAAAGAGTCAGTAGTGTTTCGATTTGGAATCCCTATGGTAGTAATTTCAGATAATGGGCGCCAGTTCGTGGGATCAAAGTTTGAGGCATTTCTGAAAGAGTTAGGGGTTCAGCACCGGAAGACTTCAGTTGCCCATCCACAATCTAATGGGCAAGTTGAGGTAACCAACAGAATACTCCTGAATGGAATCAAGAAGAGGCTGGATGACGCCAAAGGCAGATGGCCCGAAGAATTACTAAGCGTGCTATGGGCTTACCGAACTACACCAAGGACTACGACGGGAGATTCCCCATTTAGGCTAGCGTATGGTACTGATGCTTTAGTTCCGGTAGAAATTGGATCTACAAGTCTTCGAGTCAGTCAATTTAAAGAGTTATACAATGATGAGGGACTCAGAGCTAACTTAGATTTGATCGAAGAAGTCCGAGAGGCAGCTTTGATAAAGTTGGCCACATATCAACGTCGTGTGGCTAAGGACTACAACAAAGGTGTAAAGCTTCGAAGATTTGAGGTTGGGGATTTAGTTCTCCGGGAAGTAGAAGCTTCTACCCCTCAGAATATGGGTAAACTCATGCCAAATTGGGAGGGCCCCTATGAAGTCATCAGTGTATCAAAACCCGGAACCTACCGGCTGCGAACTTTAGATGGATCTGAAATCAAAAATACTTGGCATGCCGGGAGACTCCGCAAATATTTTCAGTAGGGATAGTATTAAAATATGGAAGTCTGTAACCACAACGACAGTTATTAATAAAAATGGCTCTCTTTGTCTCTCCAGTAAAGGTTTTTATTCACCAGAAATAAGGTTGGATCCCTTCGACTCCTCGTAGCGAAGCGGAATATCTTTTGGGTTGAACCTGTTCGGCTCTCGGAGAGAACGAGGTTGCCAGCTCGGTATAAGGATGGATTCCTTCGACTCCTCGTAGCGAAGTGAACTATTGATGGTCCAACCCGTTCGGCTCTCGGAGAGAACGTGGTCACCAGTTATAAGGTTGGATCCCTTCGACTCCTCGTAGCGAAGCGGAATATCTTTTGGGTTGAACCTGTTCGGCTCTCGGAGAGAACAAGGTTGCCAGCTCGGTATAAGGATGGATTCCTTCGACTCCTCGTAGCGAAGTGAACTATTGATGGTCCAACCCGTTCGGCTCTCGGAGAGAACGTGGTCACCAGTTATATGGTTGGATCCCTTCGACTCCTCGTAGCGAAGCGGAATATCTTTTGGGCTGAACCTGTTCGGCTCTCGGAGAAAACGAGGTTGCCAGCTCGGTATAAGGCTGAATCCTTTCGACTTTTTATAGCAAAGCGAGATATTTTCTGTGTTGAACTTATTCGGCTCTCAAAGAAGAATGAAGTTATCCAAATTATTATAAAGCTGAATAACATTATAAGATCTTCGGAACTAATATTCATAGTAAAAAGTTGGTGGATCGTTTATCCCAACAATGATGTATGTTATCCTCTGGTAGTGAGTAAGTTTCGTCTTACATTGTTGTTTGATTTTACTTGAAGTATTGAGCTTAAATTACATATCGTTTAAATGACAATACAAATTCAACTTAAGAAAGGAACAACAAGGAATAAGATATATCTCATTATGCTTAATGAAGTCAGTACATTGTCATATAAAGGGTAAATTTCTGTCACTATTACTCCTCATCTTCATCTTCGGAAGAATCAAGGAGCAACGGATTTACAGCAACGGCTGCCAATTTAGCTTTACCCTTGCTTCGGGCTGCTTCATAACCCTCCGTGTACATCTGAATTATCTCGTTAGTTAAAGAATGAGACTTCCGATATTCAGCCTGGATCTCCCTGCGAAGTTCCTCAGTGAGAGGAGGACCCATCAACTTCAGATTCCGAAGCTCCTTCTCAACTTTTCCCCGAAGTTCCAGATGACGTTCTTCAGATTTCTTAGCATCTGATATGCTTAAAGCCAGATTCCGGTTATTCTCAGTCAATTGTTTATTGGACCGCTGAAGTTCTTCATTCCGTTGCATGATCGCGTTTTGAGAAGCTTCAGACACGGCCAGCAGCTCTTTCATTTTGGCGAGGTCATTTTGAAGACCTTTACAGTTGAAGCGGAGGTTCTCATGTTCACTCCTCTCCTTCGCCAAGGCAGACTTTAAAATGGCATTTTCTTTTCGGGCAGCTTCTTCTTCGACCCCGGCTTCTTTATGCTTTTGGTGAAGACGCCCGAAAATCCCATTTGCCTGCAGACATTCTGAATTAATAGAATACTTGAAGAATATATATTTATGAGCAGAAATGATCGAAAACTTACTCTAGCCTGGTGAGCCAAGCCTTCTTCCAGCAGATCGGCTATGGTACTGTTGCCGAACCTGTGGTTGTCTGTATCCAGAACGAAAGAATTATAGAGATGGAAAGGGAAGTCTTCATTCTGGTCAGGCCATAGGCTAGGCGACCGAGGAGCTCCCGACGTTGAACCAAAAAAGGGAGGATCTGCTCGTTGAGGAGAGGATGTTGGCCGATTTTCAGGTAAGGGCTGGTCGTCGGAAGGGTATTTTTTCTTTCGGATAAGAGGAGAACTAGGTTCAACCTCAAATTCGTCTGGATCTATGGGTGAGGGTGAAGACGGATGTAGATTCGATTGGGAAGGAGGCACTCTCAATTCTTCGGTTGTGAGAGGTACAATGTTGACTTTAGCCTTTCGCTTCTTGGTAAGGAGAATTTTGGCACGATCAGCAGCGGGCATGTCGAGGAGGCTCTCGGTGGGGATAGGAGCGGAAGTGTGTTTAGGCTTTCGTACCGCCCTCTTTTTTCGGCGAGGCCGACTAACCCCTTCGTCCGGGTTCAATTCGGCTATTGGTGGGTCGGTAGGTTGAGGGTCGAAGGCTTGTGCTTCGGCTTCTTGAGCTTCGGCAAAATCTTGAGCTGAGGGGGCTGACAGATTTTGCTCTATACCTCTTCGGTCAAAAGATGAAGGCCTGATCAAGGATACTGTACACAAAGAAAAATATCTCAAAATAATGATCGAAGAGAAATTGAGAAAAACATACAAAATTTGGGTTGGAAACTTACGTTTATGATCGAATAACCAAGCATGATCGCCTAGGAGGTTGAAGCTCCATTCCTCCCTGGGAAGCTTCCCCATGAGCTTCGCTATCTCCTTTATGCGATCGTCTGGAAGGTCGCCTAGGTCCGAAGTGGCATGTTCCGAAGTAGTCCAATCGGGAATGGATGATATTTCAGGTCCTTTGATGAAGAACCATTTCTCATACCATTTCTTGTTGCTCGAAGGGGTATCCATTAGGGGGCGTTTACTGAATTTAGAATTAGGTTTTGGGGCTTGTTTACCCAGAACCTTAAAACCCTGTTCGCGAGATTTGCCCAGAACGAACAGATTGAAAAAGAAGTCGATAGAGGGAGAAACCCCTGATTCGCTACAGAAAGCTATAAAAGCTAGAATGTGGATGTAGGAATTGGGGACCAGTTGGGCAAATCCCACACCCATGAACCCCAGAAGGGTAACGATGAAAGCATGGAGAGGGAATCGGATTCCTCTTTCTAAAAGAATGAGAGGCATGGCGGTCCAACCGTCGGGACGATGATACATTCGATCGGAGAGGGTAGGCGCCTTCAGATGATGTGTATCTGGAATAAAATAACGTTCTCGGATGGTTTCGAGATCATCTTCTGTTAGTTTCGAAGGACTGTTGGCGATGGGATGTTGTTCCTCGTCCTCGAATTTAAAAGGAGGGGGTACAGAAACAGGAGGTATGGGATTTTTGCCGGATGACGATACAGACTTAGGGTTTGGCACAGTCGGGATGGAAGATGAACGGATCTCGGAAGTCAAAGCAGCGTTTTCTTTGTTTTGGGAAGCCATTGTTGACAGACGAGCTAAGAAGAAAATCAGAGTAAGAAGAAGAAGAAAGCTGGTATATTTCGAACTCCAAATGAACGGGTAAAATTGTCTGATTTGGGGGTTTGAAAATCTTATAGAATTGCCTTTCTGGAAATGCACGAAGTCCAAAGGCTGCACATTTAATAGAGATAATGATGGGGAAGGTTAACCGCCGGCGTGTCCTCTCGGAATTGGGAAATATCATTTAATTTTGAAATTCAAAAAGATTGGTGTATGATTTTGGGTTCGAGAGGTCTGCATTTGAATATGGGCTTTCTATTAATTGGGCTTCGCTGAGTCTGTGGGGATTCTCCTTGATAATTGACCCAGGTTCTTATACTCTTTCATTAAACATTTTGTTTAACGAAAAACTAGGGGGCAATGTTGGACCGTAAATATTTTGGGCCGGTCAATTTTTATTCATTATGGGCTTTCTGAGTCAAACCCATTTTTACTGTTGGAGTATTGGGCTACTATCCAAAAGATCATTTAGATACACTCTATATTGAAGCTGGTAGTGGATGACAGGTGGCAGTTTATAGACTAAAGATTACCCCTAATCTGTGAGATTAGCAGGCGGCTGATTGAGGTGATGGGCCCAGCCGTCTTAAGCCACCTTCATTAATGAGGAGTTGACATAATGTTGACTGGGGAAAAAAAGCAAGTAAAAAAAAGTCTGCATGCAGCCAATTGACAGGGACATCGGGGGAAAACATGCAAAGGTGATGAGACAATAAAAGGAAAAAAGGCACTACACAGAGAAAAAAGGCAAGAAATACATTTTTTCTCTGAGAACACTAGAGCACACGACCTCCATTGTTAGACCATTTTTCTCTCAAAATCTGTACTTATTCTCACACCGGAGCGATCCCCGGCGGCCCAAAACCGTCGAGATCCGGTGCTGACGTGTTCATTGTGCAGGACAAAGAGTGCTTTTCGTGATTGAGGCGCGTGACGAGATTGTGGCGTTAACAATCTCATACTTAATTTAGTATATATTCTAATATAAAAAGTAAATTATTGTTTTTAAAAAAATTAAGAAAATACGAGAAGAGATGGAGAAAGAATAAAGTAAGAACATAGGGATTAAAATAAGTAGCGAAAACATTAATTTAAACGACGACTCATTAGGTACACAACCTTGTATACCCGACCGACCTAACTATCTCTCGCGACTCATTATCAGTAAAGCAATTTAAAAATATTAAAATTATCTTATATTCTATTTATTTTAAAATTAGAGATATAATTTGATTTTTAAAGTCAAACGGCGGCATATTAAATTTTAAAATTGATATTGTAATACCCGGAAAAAAATAAAAATAAATGACTAAATAAATAAATGACAGTTAATTTCATATTTTTTAAATATTTTAATTGGGCTTTCTTATGTTTGGATAAAACATTGTATTTAATTTATGTGGACTATAATAAATAAAGAATTATATTAATTTGGGCATTTAAAATTAATTTGGGCCTAATTTGTATTTGGGTAAATTTTAAATCTTATTAAAATTTAATAGAGTTAATAAAATATATAAATAAATAAAACCTAACTACATTGCATTACATCTATACAAACCGAGAGACAGAGAAAAAAAAAAAAAGGAAGTGCGGCTGCACACCGAAAGGAGAAAGAAAAACAATTTCATTCTTTTATCAAATAAGTTTTTAGGAATTTACGGTACATGCATGTGTTGGTTTGATATCACATGATGAATACACCCAATTGAAGTATGTAGTCAATTGAATTTGAAGTAGTACTGACCATTCATTCAGTAGTAAATCTTATACTTAGTTAATATATTATATAAGTTGGAGGTAGATCTTTTGTTGTTATTAACTAATATATATATATTTATATAGAACTTGCAGCTTGCAACCTTTGCAGGTGATGATTATGGATGGTTTATATATATATATATAAACGAAATTATTAAAACTTATTAACAGAATTAGTAAAAAAAAAATAAAAATTGTAAGTTATGTATATTAATTTAAACTAATTAATTTTGCCGAGATGGTTATAAAAATTACTTAATAATAATTTAACAATATTGTGTATTGATGATTAAAATTGTAATAAAGTTTCATTTTATTTTATTAGATCAGACGTAGTGAATTTAAGGAATTATATTTGAAATATAATTTCGAGTATTACATTACTTAATCTAGGTACGGATTCCGTACTCTTTCAGCAATACTCTTGTTAACTCTGATTTTTTCGTTTTGTTCCTTATTTCGAATTTCGTTATTATTTCACAGAATTGTTTCTTGTGAAATTCATATAATAGTTTCATTTGGAGTTGATTCATATGACTCGAATTTGTACTCTTTGAATTAAGTTATCATGTTATTATTTATTTTGATAATTGTAGAGCGGTACATGTTTTTACTTTCTTTTTGAGACATTGTGATTATATTTTGATTTGGTTCAACATGTACATATAGAACCCTCTCTATTAATATTTGTGTTGCATGTGTTGTGACATGATATTTTTGTTAGAATATATCGTAGGGTATACCTGAGCTATAACCACCTGTGGGGGTACCACAGGCATGTTGTCTTGGCACGAGAGGCATGACACTTTTCGTGGCGGTGTGATCAGTCCACGGCGTCTTCGTTTTGTGCTCCGATGGGAGTTGATCATTTGGTGTTTTGTTGTGGGAGGCGTATGGGTCGACCCTAGTTTTCTGTTCTGTTCTGCGGAGTGGCGATATTTGTGCCAAACACGCCTTCCGATTTTATATACATTTGAATTCGCGGTCTAATGTGTGTGACTTGCCTGTGTGACATTATTTGACTTGCCTGTGTGGCAAGGTATATTTCTATGTTATTTTGAGCTCGGTATGAAATAACCCCAGCCATTTGATTCAGCCTATTATTTTATTGTATTAGTTTGTTCGTTACAGTTCAGTTCATTCAATTGAGTTAGTTATTTTCGTTCTCTATTTTGTATTCTATATCCGTACTGGGCATTTGGCTCATGCTGTGTTTTTCTTCCGGCAGGTAATCAGGGGGATCAAGGGCAAGTGTGATGAGAGCTCCATTCAATCCAATAATTTAGATATTCTGTTTAGGCTTGATAGATTAATTTTATTTTGAGTTGTAATAAATACTCTAGATTTGAGTTTGAGTCTATTGGCATTTATTTTAGTTTGACCTTTTGATATTTATTGGTGAAATATTATTCTTTCGTGACATAGAGGTTTCGTTCGATTTTGTTGTGTTTTGAGTAACCTCTCTTTTATTTGGGAAAGGGGGTGTTACAGATATCATAACTTATAAAATTTTAGAATGAAATAAATTTTGTGAGTAATAATTTTTGGTATATACTATACTATTATAATAATTATATCAACTAAAATTAAATAAATTCATATCAATTTAAAATTTAATATGTCAGACTTTAAAAATTAAATTATATCTCTACTTTTAAAACGAATAGAGTAATTAATTCATCATCAAAAGTCCAATAAAACATTTAATAGTCTTAATTCATGATTTCTTCTTCTTTTTAACAGTTTTGGGGCAAATAAAAAGAAGAATATTCTTCTTGTCAAATGTTTGGACGGTTTCTTATACAACGGGTATAAGCAGTAAGCAAAATAAAACAATACTACTATTTCAAAATATCTTCCCTACATTACCAAAAGTCCAAAGTATATTCATTAATACAATAATAGTAATATCCTTAAATTGGAGTGATAACAAACTCAATGCACAATATTTATTGTTGTATGTCACTTCCATGTGATATTAGGGTTAAATATTTATTTGGTCATTGTATTATAGGTTAATTTATAAGTGAGTCACTCAATCGATTTTTCTTACAGTCAACTTACTGTACCTCACTTTACTAACAAAACGTTAGTAAATCCGTCAAGTCGTTTGACTTTAGACGGAATGTACATGTAAGAAGCTGACAAGTTAAAAAAAAAGCTTATGTGTCATGAATTATCCCACGTGGCATTGATTATGTGGATCTAAAAAGAAAAATTTATGGAGAAAATAAAAGAATTATTTTAAAGTATAATATAAATTAGAAAAGTTAACCAAAAAAAATAAGAAAATAAATGAAATATATATTTAATTATTTTTATAATTAATACCAAATGATTTTTTAGTTAACTCTTTACAAATAATAATATAAATTATAAAAATTTGCCAAAAAAAATAAGAAAATAAATAAATAAAATATATTTTAATATTTTTGTAATGAATATCAAATGAATTTTTGTTTAATTATTTATAAATATAATAATATAAATTAAAAAAGTTAGCCAAAAAAACAAGAAAATAAATGAAAAATATATTCAATTATTTTTAAATTAATATCAAATGAATTTTTTTTAATTCTTTACAAATATAATAATATAAATTATAAAAATTTGCCAAAAAAATAAGAAAATAAATGAAATATATATTTAATTATTTTTGTAACTAATATGAAATGATTTTTTGTTTAATTATTTACAAATATAATAATATAAATTAGAAAAGTCACATAAAAAATAAGAAAATAAATGAAAAATATATTCAATTATTTTGTAATTAATATCAAATGAATTTTTATTAAATTCTTTACAAATACAATAATGTAAATTAGAAATGTTTACCAAAAATAAGAAAATAAATGAAATTTTTGTTTTTACAATTCTTATGAATTAGAAACTTAATTTATAATTAAAAAAATAAGAACTAAAAATATGCTAATTAAAATTAAGGGGAATATGAAAGAAATTTAGGAAAAATGAAAGAAAATTATAATAAAATCAAAAAAGCTTAGCAAAAAATACTGTTCATCTTACTTGGCAAATTAATGAATTATGTGTAGTGAAAATGATTTTTTAATTAAATTTTAACATTTAAATTAGCTAAAAGTTATTACTGTTCATCCTTCTTCTTCATCTCATCTACTCCGAAGCCAACACCACCACCACCATAATCAAACTCATCATTCACCTTCAAAAGCTTCAGAACATAGCCTTGCTTGAAGTGCGGCAATTTAACGAAAAGTTGTAGAATCATCAATGTAACACCCCCTTTCCGAAATAGAAAGAGAGGTTACTCAAAACACAACAAAACTGAACGAAAGCTCTATGCCACGAAAGACTAGTATTTAAAACCAATAACTATCAACAATGTCAAACCAGAATAAATGCCAAACTGGCCCAAATCATAATCTGAAATAATTATTACAACTCCAAAGAAATTAATAATTAATATGTCCAGCCTAAATAGAATATTCCTAAACCATTGGATTGAAAGGAGTTCTCATCACACTTGCCCTTGATCCCCCTGATTACCTGCCGGATGAAAAACACAGCATGAGCCAAATGCCCAGTACGGATATAGAATACAAAAACAGAGAACCGAAATAACTAACTCAATTAATGAACTGAACTGAAACGAATAAAACTAACACAATGAAATAATAGGCTGAATCAAATGGCTGGGGTTATTTCATACCGAGCTCAAAATAAAACAGAAATATACCTTGCCACACAGGCAAGGTCAAATAATGTCACACAGGCAAGTCACACACATTGGACCGCGAATCCAAATGTATGTAAAATCAGAAGGCGTGTTTGGCACAAACATCGCCACTCCGCAGAACAGAACAGAACAGAAAACTAGGGTCGACCCATACGCCTCCCACAACAAAACACCAAATGGCCAACTCCCACCGGAGCACAAAACGGAGACGCCGTGGACTGATCACACCGCCACGGAAGGTGTCATGCCTCTCGTGCCAAGACGACATGTCTGTGGTACCCCCACAGGTGGTTATAGCTCAGGTATACCCTACGGTATATTCTAATAATAATATCATATCACAACACATGCGACACAATATTAATAGAGAGGGTTCTATATGTGCATGTTGAACAAAATCGAAATATAATCACAATGTCTCAAAAGAAAGTAACAACATGTACCGCTCTACAATTATCAAAATAAATAATAACATGATAATCTAATTCAAAGAGTACAAATTCAAGTCATATGAATTAGCCCCAAAACAAAACTATTATATGAATTTCACAAGAATTTATTTATGTGAAATAATAGCGAAATTCGAAACAAGGAACAAAACGAACAAATCAAATTTAACAAAAGTATCGCTGAAAGAGTACGGAATCCGTACCTGGATTAAGTAATATAATACCCAAAATTATATTCCAAACTTGACTTGTTTAGACTCCTTCCGTCCGAACTAATCAAAAAGAATAATTTAATAAATAATTTAACCCTTTAGAAAAGTTTTAAATCTTAAAATCCAATAATCTTTAAATTTTATAATTTCCTTAACATCATGCTTAATTTACTATTATCTACGTCTACTATTCTTATTATTCTAGTATATATATTATTAATATTTTAACCACTAAAGTTCCATCACATGCTGGAAGAATGAACAATCACAAAACAAAACAAAAATAATAATAATCATGCAAGTACTTTTTTCTTTTATATATTCTCCTGTACACAAAATTTATTACTAAGGAATGCATCATCATTCTCATATGTATACCCAACCATCTTGTATGCTTTACAATTATATCAATTACTCACCGGAAGCTAATTAGCACTGAAATAAAAATCTCATGCTCGTTTCTTCGTCTTCTCTTTATGTTCTTATGTTGCCGCCTCCCCTTTCTTTTCCCAAACTCGTATCAGACGTAATGTTGTTAGTAAATTAGGTTTTAGTTATTTATTATCTTATTAACTCTCCAAGTTTTAATAGAATTTTAATATTACATAAATATAATTTAGACCCAAAAAGTTTTAAGGCCCAATTAATGTAGTCCACATACTTAAATATAATTTGACCCAAACACAAAAAAAGTCCAATTAAAATATTTAAACAAAAATTTAAAATGCCATTTATTTATTTATTTATTTTGGATATTACAATCAAAGTGTTCTCTGCTGCCGCACTTCAGATTCCACTACACCATCATAACGAAGAGTTGTAGATTCCACTACAATTTAAACTCCACTATAATTCAAATCTAAAAAAAATTCAAACCCATCATTCACCTCCAAAAATCTAGATCTACTAATTAATTCTTTAAATCGTTCACAGTAATCAATTGATTCATTTAACCCATTTCATAGAAATTAATTTGAGTCTCAATTTGTAAAAAGGTACATGAGAGAACCAAAATCAAGAATATTCTTCTTCTTCATCATCACTGCTGGGAAACCAAACCAAAAATCGATGCTCCGACGCAATAGAAACCCCCAAAATCAAATTACAACAATAAGATAATAAGCAACAAAGTAAAAGGGGGAAATAACAGATCTGTCAAAATCGGAAACTCCAAATACGTCAAAACCTAGCCCCAAAATCCTTTCTTAATTGGGCATTGAAATAGAAGCCTTTCTTCAAGCTAAACAACCTGTTCATTCTGTGAATAATAATAAATTAGCCTCAAAGGCACCTAAGGAAAGTAGCTTACACTTGCATTCTTTGGAGTCCTTTCACTTAAATGATGCTGCAAGTGCACCTCGGAATGGGGATTATGAAGAAGATTCTACGTGCAGTGGTTTTAACTCGTTGGAATTAAAAAGAGATTCAAGTGGAAAGCGAAGTAATGGTTGCTCCAAGCCTCCAAACAACCTGATGATAATGATTAAGAAAAGAAGAATCGATTAAGAGAAGTACTTTTCAAGGGCAGTTATGGGTTTAGCTTACAAAAGCAGTTTACAGAACATATCTCTAGGGCGTTGTGAAATAATGGGAACAAAACCAAGCGGGAACCAGTTAAAGAATGGGAGGATAATCAAGATGAAGATTGAAGGATACAATTATCAGAAGTCAAAAAGAAGTGATTATTATTATTATTATTATTATTATTATTATTGTTATTGTTATTATTATTATGTAGTTGGGTCAGGTCACTAAACTGATCGGGTGGGCATGGATATACTTGTTTTTGATGGGTGGGTAATAACTTATGTGTAAAATGTTGTTAAAAGTAAATTCCAACTAGGATTCAGTAAATATTTGGCATTTCCACGTAATTTTTCCGTTCAAAAACTTAACTCCGCTAACAAAAAATTAAATTTTTGTTAGTAAAGTGAGGTACAGTGAGTTGACTGTAAGAAAAATCAGTTTAGTGACTCATTTGTAAGTTAACCTATAATACAGTGACCAAATAAACATTTAACCCTGTGATATTATAATCTCTTTTGAGTTAATAATATACCCACACCCGACATATTTGAAATTATATAATCCATCAATAAATGGTACGTGGTAATGAAGTCATAAAAGAAAGAAAAAAACATATCAAATGGGCTAATACTCGACTTTCCTTGATCAAAAATTCTTAAACAGCTCTCCAATTGACTTTGTCAACTCCATGATTCACACTGAAACCATTAAAGTGTACAAAAAAAAATCTCTCGAGTCTAATTGTTCCAAACTTTGTAATAAGACCCCCCACCCCCCCCCCCCACCCCACCCCACCCCAAATCCCCAAAAAAAAAAATCTTTCTTGTACTATAGACTAGTCCAACCTATCAAAGCAAGATCCACTCTTCTAGTTTTATCTCGAGCTCTTTTATGCAGACATGAAAATTGAACAGAAAAATTGAACCTGAATGTATATTTGAATTCTATCTATTTGTATTTTGACCCCAATGTTTTTGTTTTATCTCATAGCCACCATGTCCCACTTATATATATATATATGAGTGAGAGAAGAAGTACAAAAAATGAAATTTGAAGAGGGAGTGGGGTAGGAAGACGGGGGGAAGAATACAAAGAGAGCCAAGTCAAATGAAAGAATTCTCAAGTGGAGAAAGGGCTGGCCGTCCACCTATGTCCTTTCCATGCCAATTGCCAAATACCATAAGGCACAATCTAGAGGTCAAAAGTTTATATTAATTAGTTCATCAACCCAAGTATGAAGAACCCAACCCAATGGGAATATTAAAAAAAAACCAAACAAACCTTAAAGTCAACTGATTAAACAAACAAAATGTAGTATTTCATTTGTGTAAGATAGATAGATAGATACCATGAAATTGAAGCTACCAACCAAGGGCAGTTTAGTAATTCTGATGTGAAATCGCCAACTTAACTACCTTCCCATCCATGAACAAATCGTGTCCTTTTCATTAATCTTTATTTATCTCCCTCTCTGTATATAAATATGTAATTAGAATTTAGATGGCAATAGGTATCAAAACCACCCATAAAGCAAGAGAGAGAGAGAGATAGTTGTGAGGTGCATAAGGTGTGATTTCTCAATGAAAGCTAGGCAAAACGTGATGGAGCAGAAAAGCAGCAACAAAGAAGATGCATATTTGGGCGTTGCAATTCACAGCCAAGTCAGAAAAATTAAGCAAGAAATGGAAAAGATTAAGCACCCATCACTTGAGCAGCCAGAGATGATTAGGCCTGTTTATCGCGAGATCACCAAACAGCAACAGCGCTCGAGGTCACCTCTTGGGATTGCTCAGAGACCTATTTCAGTTGGCAACTCCTAGAGGTTTTAGATCCGGGATTTGTTCAGGCAGGCGAATAGACATAGAATTTTCTGCCTCTGTACTTTTCTCTTTACAGCTTGCTTCTTTGGTTTTAGTTTCCGTTGTAAATACTTGTATAGTTCTTTCTATTAAGGATAAAGTGACAACTTTCTTGGGATGAAATTTATAAGCCTCTCGATCTCTCAGTTTTGATGGAATCGGACGCTAATCTCTGCCAAAAGAACTTCAAAATTTTGTATTGCTTTATCTGGGCTGGGACATATATAATTTTTTTAACAACTTTGCTGTCTAGGAGTGCTATGTTAAACCTCAGTAGTTCTGATTTCAGAGTTATTCTTTCCTTCTCTTTGTTCAGTTCCAAGGAAGACAGTCCAGGCAAGCTGGATATTGGAAATAATCCCTACGCCAAAGAACACCACCCTATCCAATAGAAACTCAAAGAACAAATTGTGCCTTAGAAATCCAAGAATTACAATCCATTCTAATAGAATTAGGCCAATCCATTCTTCCTAAACACGTGACAAGACAGTCACATGATGATAACCAATGATGTTATCACGGCCAAAAAACCCAGACAACTAGTACAAGCGTTATACTACTACAACACAACATTAATTCCGGAGAAAGGCTTCAATGAAATTACTACTACTATAGCACAAGTGAAATCATTATTAATGTAACTACAAGTTTGAGATATGTTTATATCAACAGACTATTGTTTCAAGGTCATCTATAATTATTAAATATTTCAATCCTAATTATATGCTGACACTAGTAAAACTATATATATATATATATTACATATTAACATTATACATCATGTTTAGTTCGAACACAATCCATGTATGTTTAGCTGCCATTCGACAAGAAGTGAGCATATATACCTACTCTTTCACCTTTTTCCTTGTGACCAGAATAAAGACGGGTTTAACTTTACCACCAAGGAAAGCATTTGTGTATAATGGGCACATCTTCATGTTTTTAACTTTCCAACTTACTTTATTTTACTGTAATAAAAGCAGAAAACTATTTTTATGTTGGAACCGTGGTCCATGAACCCCCATCTTTTTCAATCCCTGTAGAACTAATCTAGAATTGTTTTTTTTCACATTATTTCTTTACTTTTTCCTCATTCTCCTTTATATCTAGTACCTCTGTAAATGCAAACATGAAGAAAAAAGCTCATATTTTCTAAGAATTCATTACGTTGCAGTACATGCTTTATCAGTCAGAGGTACTATTATTCAAGAGCAAATCATGTTACGTAGTTCCTTCATTCTTGGTGACAATCTTGAAGCATATCAAAGAATATTAGTAGGATGACATCAATTTTCAGTGTAATAAATTGGTTATATGTTTTCCAGAAACTCACTAGGTGACGATCTAGAAGATTGACATCCGCAGAGAAATGACTTGGTTATATGATTTCCAGAAACTCCTTTGACAATTTTATTATTCATAGATTTCAGTGTGACAAATTCAAAAGCAGAAATTAATCTGTTGAGGAACAAATATTCAATCATCTAAAGTAGCTATAAACTCTTGAAAATATTTCAAATAGTGTTCCAAAAAACAAAACAAAACAGAACATGACTATTACCAGAAAAAAATACCAGGTCATACTAAGCATAGATATTAAATAATAAGCAAGGGAGACTTACATTCTGCAAAGAATGAGGCATCCATGAACCAGTTGAATCTCCTAGAAGTATGGGTGGAAACTTATTTTAAGAACTGACTCCTTTGAAGAAAGTAACTTCATCCTCCTCCTCATGATATCTCACATCACATCTATAATTACCGACTTGTTTTGGTCTGAACTGGACAGCCAACTCTGTTGAACCAGAAACATCCTTTTTTCAGTAGGGATTCATCCTCAGTGTTAAAGTGTAATAATTCATAATGCAATATAAAAGCAAAGAGCAGCCACTTCATTTTGTATTTCAAGAGGCGTCTAAATTGATAATGACATGGTGTAAACCAATGTGTTTGTTAACTTCTGGTAGTCACTATGGCAGTGATAGCAGTTTTGAAACCTGAATAAGGAACACCAAGATCTTTCATTTGCTTTCACTTTATCTCATCCCTCTCATTTCAACCTTATAGTTCCAGAGATTTCCGCATAGGTTACGTACATATTGGACCCAGAAACAACAGAAAGAAGCTATATTTGATCATACATGTCAACTGTTTTGACGAGGTGAATCACATGATTTTACCATTATGACATAACATAGAAAAGAATGCATTAACATGCATGGATTTCTAAAAATAATAAGAACCTTTTTAATTACAAATTCATTGAATCGTATATTATAATTAAGAATATATTTTCTTATCATTAATCCACATTGTCTCTTGGCCTGCATTCTGCATGTTACACTGATAATTATTATCAGGTCTTCAATGATTGTGCCATGCCTTAGAAATTCTGTGATATTCTAAAGCAGTGTACTTTCTGCTAAAAGGATCACAAAAGAGTGATCTACTATGCAGATTAGCCTTAGCATGTATAGTTCTATTACTCCTTGTCCTCCGACATATCTAGTGCCTGCAATTAAAGATACATTTTTGGAGTGAACAAGCAGCAAGACACCATTCCAAATACACAGCTAAGAAAACTAAAGCAAATTCATTGGACAAAATATTGAATAGCTACCAAACAAATCTGTAGAAATAAAGGGGGAATATATTTAGCACAAACCAAATTACCTGGCAATAGCTAATATCCAGCCCAACTGTTGAATGAGTTCACCATACACCTAACACAAAATAAACAATCCACAATCAGGTAACATATATGCTAAAAGGAGACAAACTCAATTCTTATGGTAAGTCAGACCACAAAGTAACCATAAAACTGAACCCACCATACCAACACTAAAGAATGGTCCAAGCTCCAAATTAACAACAAATAGCTCATCACCCAGGGAATTGTAAAAAATGAGCCCACCAAACTTTCACTAATACTGCAGAACCCCAACACACAAATAATCCAAATTAAAATAATTTGCCAAATACTTGAAGGGGCAAGTCAATAAAAACAGCCATCTTCTCTAAAGGACCCAAACCGCAATGTTATATGCTGGGGAAGGGCAAAAAGGTGTCAAGACAATTTTGAAACTTCTTCATATGCAATCAACCCAAGATCACGTTCTGCTATCCGGACTGTAAAAACCCTCTTTCCGAACCGAGTTATTAGGTTGGGTGTGGCACCGGCCGCTCAGGTTAGAGGATGGAAGTGGGTTACACTCTAACTAAGTTTGGAACTCCAATTTCAAGGGAATTTTTGCGCCAAATTATTTTCAAAACTTGGAATTGAATAACGTTTTAACTTTCTTTTGAGCGTTTCTCCTAACATTAGGGAAGGTTGAGAATTGAGAGAAACAAGGACGGGGGGTTTATGTGTGAAGTTGAAAGGAAATATTAACAAATTCAAATGAATGAATAATTAATTTTTTTGAAGAGATATTTTTCCTAAATTAAAAGTTATAAATTATTAAATTACTAAGAAAAATGTAAAATTTTCTATAATCTTATTAAACTCTCAAACAAGGCTTGAAAAAGGCTTTGCTTATTATGATTATTAAGTTGCAGATATGACCACCTTAGGATTTTATCTTTTTATTATAAGAATTTTTTACCTTACGATTTAAATACATAAATAAAAACATGAAAAAATGTAAACAACTTTGGACCAGAAAAAATGCATCACAAGAATCATTTTCAGAAAATGAGCGTGTGATTTTTTAGAAAATAAAAGGCTAACATATATAAATGTGAGTTAAAATCGTAATTGAAATAAAAAATGTAGGTAAGCTGAATTAAAAAATATAGACGAGAGAAAATAGAAGTTTGACTCGTATAGTAGTAACTAGTATGTGCACGATAAATTGTGTTAAATATATATAACTATAATAATTTAGATATGAGACAAGTTGTAGTCAAAAAAAGAGTAGTCAAACTGCATATTTATTTATTAAAATTTATGAGCACTAGAGGTTGAGTTATATATAAGTAGATAAATGTATATATATATGAATATCATTGTCGAATTTAGATAAATATTTTTTGTTGAGTCATGTTATGTTAAAAAATTTAATCGAATTATAATTATAATTTAATTTCGTTTATATTTATCGACATATATATTATTCATAAACTCTTTTTTTTATTGAAACCGATAAAAGAGGTGAAGTGAGATAAATCTCTGATTTTGTTTGAAACTATCCTCATATATACTGCTCCTTGATTTGCTCTCTTTAATTCATACATCGTTATGAATCGCTATAAGTATTTAAAAACCTTCAACTTGATTTGCTCTCTTTAATTCATACATTGTTATGATTCTTATCAATGACTTCAACAATACAATATATATGAAAAAAAATCAAATTACAGAGACAAGAATCGACCAACCAATATGCTTGGAAATTAATAGAAATTCAAATTCAATTAAACCTCTTGTAATTCAAATTTTAAAACAAATTAACAATCATGATTGCAATAACTGTAATATCTGAAATAAGATATACTTCCACGTTTGGAAATAAAGATCTTGAATATATAATCATATTTATCATTGATTTATTACTGAAACACCAACACAATAAAGGTTTTTTTTATCAAACAGATCAAAAAGATTGAAATATATTAAGACAGTAATTTGTTACAAAAGATGAAAAAATTACACAAAAAACAAACTCAAAGGTAAATAATAGATAATCAAGAAAAGAGTCAATCATAACAATAACGTTAAGTGGACACTAAATAAACTTTTAGAAATACAATCATAACCCAAAATAATAATAAAATCACAACTTGTGATTGCTATATGCATCAATCAATTAGGTGAGATTATAAGATTGATTCATTATATCGCTTTAAAAAATTGTATATAAAGCAGCAAGATTTCAATTGTATATGAGAAATCTAGAGTACAAGACTTTCCAATAAGCTGTAGAGAGACAATATCAAATTAAGATTATATAGGCAAATTTCCTGATCCTGCATTTTTTTTCATTCAAATCATGGTTCAGATACAAATTGTAGAACTAATAAATAATACGTACCATCTATTTTATTTTTTTGTTAACTTTTCCAAGAATCATAAATGGCATAAAAGGGGGATTAGAATACTAGTAGAACAGTAGTAGTAATTACTAAAAAAAAAATGAATAAATCTCCATCAATCTTGGATCTCAATTCACTGTGAGTGCGACCCCAAAGCATCGAATCGCGAGCCCCTCATCATCATGACCTTAAACTCCTCGAAACTGATCATTCCGTCGCCATCAGAATCCACCCCACTAATCATCTTCTTACATTCCGCCATTGAACTCTCCTCTCCCAAACTCCTCATCACGTTCTGCAATTCCTCCGCCGAAATCGACCCGTTCTTGTCAATATCAAACACCTTAAAAGCATCCCTCAAATTCTCCAATACCTCGTCGTAACCGATGTCTTTCGTGTTCAATTCGATGAATTCGCGGAGGTCGATGAACCCATCGCCATCGGAATCCACCTCTTTGATCATGCTCTGTAGCTCCTCCTCGGTGGCGGAATGACCGAGGCTGCCCATTATGGACCCCAGCTCCGCGGCAGAGATCTTGCCGTCGCCATTCACGTCGAATTTCTTGAAGACTTGTTCTAGTTCTTCCGCGATTTGGGCGCGTGAGTTTAGGGAAGGGGTTCGCGATACCATTGGCGTTGGATTCAGAGACGGAATGCTCCGTTTCTTTTTCCGGGTAAACAGAGATTTCAAACCCATGATTATATGATATTAAAAATAAATGGATTTGGGTTTTTCGATTTGATTTTGAATGAATGAGTGAATACCAGAAAAAATTACAGAGAATCGGAGATTTGTGAGTTTATAGGGATTGAATAGAAAATTGTTGGAAAAATATTGAGATCGCTCTACCTTCTTCTTCTTTTTTATCTTTCCTGTACATATGGAATGGAGTGGTAATCTTTTAATATTGTGTGTATTTTGGTGAGAGAGAAATTGGGGGGTGCGTGATTGCACGATTCATGATTAGGTGGTGTGGGTCTTCCGAGTGATGCGGCTTATATAATACCCAAGTCTGTTCATTCAAATTTAAGTAAATGAATAGCCTAATATAACTAAATCTAAACAATAATCATCTTATTTAAGCCTAATGGATCTCTCTATCCTAAGTAAATCTGGATTAGGTTCATGACCAACAACATATTAACAAAAGGACAAGTTTATATTTATATTTATATTTAAGGATGGCTTTTTCAAAAAAAAAGAAAGAAAGAAAAGAGAATGGAGTAAAATCAGAAACAAAAATCAAAACTAAAGGGAAGGGAATATAACACTAAAAACAAAAATTAACAATACATGCTCCAATATAATTTATTTGGTAAATGCTCCAACTTATTTATTTATGATAAATTAATTCATTAGATCAATATTTTAAATAGGTCAAATCATGTATCTGATTTGATTTGATCCACATCCACATATCCGCTAAAATAAATAAAAAAAAAACTTTATGTCGGTCAATTTTTCCCAAGTGATTAGTATGAAATTCATTTTTGGGTAAGTCGATCAATTGGCCAATAAAATATTGACACGCAGGCGAGACCAATAAAATATTGACACGCAGGCGAGACCCTATATGTGTCAGCAGTCTATTTGTCAATTAACCAAAAATAAACTTCATGTTAACCGGATTCCAATTTTTCTTATCCTCTCCTCTTCTTCGAATTTTTTTTCGAAGCAGGTGAATTCGATTGCAACAAAATTGGCTATGTATACAGCCCCAAGGCCCAACCTAAGGTTTAACCAATCAAGCTAAATAGCTAATACATAATTTTAACTTTTAACATACTTGCCAATTGCAATAGTTGTATACTCATAGTTCGCTCTCTTTTTTTCTTTCACATATTCATCCGCGGAGTTTAAATTTGAAATATTAATACCAGAATCAAGTTATGTAATTAATGTCACATATACATATACATATGTATATAAGAAAGAGATTGAAAAATTGTACATAACATATACAATTGCAAAACAACATATATATATAGTTCTTACAAAACCTAAGTAAACCTCCATCTGTTAAAACATAACATATAAATATGTATATGTTTATACATATACATATGTATATAAGAAAGAGATTGAAAAATTGCAGATGAAATCGGAGAAATGAGAAAGGAGAAAGAGAGATGGATAAAAGAAAAAAGGAAACGATGAAATGAGAAGGATAAACATGTAACCACAATTTGTTTTAAGTGTTTCATTGTTGTTAAAATAGTTATATAAATCTTGGTTTACTTTAGGTGAATTTATATCAATATGTTGTATTTATATTAAATGAATTTTTTAAGAAAGTAATTTTTGAACATGAAAAAAATAATTTTTTTAAGAGAGAAAGTGCAAAAACTTAGTGAGAGAAAGTTCAAAAACATTAAAGTGAGAAAGTAAAAAATTTAGAGAGATGAAGTAATATCATTTCATGAGTTAATATAATTTGTAGATACTAGCATTTTATTGAAAAAAATAATTGTACAAATACTTTTTTTAAAATGGAACGATTTGGATCATGATCTGTATTGTTGAATCAAATAGATTATGGGACAAACCAATGATCTATTATATAATGAATTAGACCATTGATCCATTATCACATTTAGTGAATCATATTGGATCAGAGCATGATTTGCTCTAATCTAACCTATTGAAAGGCCTTAAACAATGTATATGTATAAATATAACAATAAACTAAATTGTAAATTAATATAGTAAAAAGTTAAATATTAATTCTTTTAGTATTGCTAAGATATTAGTCCTTGTGTGTAATAAATACACAAGCAGCCATGGCTTCTGAATAAAGGAAAAACAAAAATAAAGTCCGCTAATTTTATTGGACTAATCCTACCGTGATGAAAGAAAATTATAAAAAAATTAGATACAAAATAATATTAAATTATAATTAATTAATATTTTGTCATACATCAATGAGTTCAATATGTATAATTAGTCATTATTATACACTTCATTTTGTATTTTTTTTTTGTATCTAATCATTTGTTACTAAAACATTACATGATTATACAAAGTGATTAATACTTTTATTTTTTTTATATTAATGGACTAAATAATATATTTACCTTTCATTTTATATATTTATCTCATTTTTTGAGAATAAAAAAATATATTTTTTAATTATTTTTTTGAGGAGGGTAGGAATAGTGTAACTAGTGTTACATGTGGACCTCGTAATAAATGTCAAGAAATTTACCCTTAACACACATAGTTAAAGTGGTCACGCTTGTTATAAGAAATAATAATAATAATTAAAAAAGTAAAAGCTATACATATATTGTTAGAAATTAAATATAGGATTCACAATTAAGTTACAAATGCAATTAAAAACAGCAATAAATTAATGATGCACAATTAATCAAATTTTTTTTGATATTTTCATATAAAAAATGTTGCTATAGATGTATAGCGACGGTAAAAACATATTGCTATAGGATCTATACCGACGATTTTTATATAAAAAAATCAAAAAATCATGTGGAAATATAAGTTTCCTTAACAAAACCAGAGAGAGGAGTAATGTAATGTAATGTAATGTAAAGGAAATCACGCCTTGTAGATTAAAAATAGGGAATTGATATTTTCACATGTATTTTTGATATTTTTAAATGATTCTCTCTCACATGAACATAAAGTGTAGAAAAAATCATGTAAAAATATCAAAAACACATATAAAAATAATACTGTCCTAAAAATAACTCACGGACGGGCGTGGATGCGTGTGACATTGCCTTAATTACTTCACAACTTAAAACAATTGTCTTTGAAATCCTCGTGAGCAGGTGAAGGTTGAATTCATGCTGATCGACCTCATCTCAGTCATGCATGTTAAGATTATCAATATACAATTCACAATTCACTATGTTCTAGCTAGCTAGCTAGAGACTTAGGGCCTGTTTGATAAGGTTTGAATAAAATTGAATGACTCTGAATTTGAGCGATTCAATCATTTCAGACTGTTTGTTTATAACTTTTGAAATCTGAATTGGGCTGAATATCGTGTTTTACCCAAATAGCCTCATTGCTATCTCCATTTCCATTTCTTATCTGCTATTTACCTAATAACCAACTTAATATTGTTTGAGCAAATTTTGGTTTGTTATAATATCCAAACTCGATTCGCATGATTTTTTCCGATTAATACTTATTCTTTTAACAAGGGATCATGCGATTTCTGTTTCAAGTTTTTTTTTAAAATGATATTTTTGTTGACCGTTGTTGTTCATAGTTCCACCAATACTAAAAATAAAAATATATTAAAAGAAAATCATTTATTCAACCTATCATCTCCGGCTCTTCGCCTATATTTATAGATTCCGACATTAATGTAATTTTATTATTATGTTGACATGTTTGTTTAACTTGTTACATTTCTTATTTTCTATGAAACTTTGGTTAAAATTGTTTGAATTATTCAATACTTTGTTTGAATTATTTATTTTTTATTTGTTATACAATGAATATTTGTATTTAATTTTTTTAAATACGTCCAAACAAAATTATATAGTTGTTCAGCATAGTTTAGAGGGGTAAAATAGTAAAAGACTGTTATTTAGATATTTCAGACGTATCGATTATCAATCAACTTTTTTCATTCAGATTCAGATTCAGATTCATTCAGTTTTTATCAAATAACCCCTTAAAGAGTATTCTTTTTAATTTGTTAAAAGATTTGAGATAAATGTAATTTAGGACCTGTGGTTTATCGATAATTGCAAGGCACCGCCTATAATTTTAAAACCACATACGTTTTAGGTAATGTTGAACAACGTTACCTCATTTCCAATTTTCCATCGAAGCTAACAGCAAGTGTAATACACTCGCACATATGCGTGTGATTACCTATAAAATTAGTATATTCCATCTACAATCTTATTTTATAATTAATTGACAATTACTACGTACAAAAGATAATTTTTATTATTATTATTAAATTTAATATTAATACAAGCACATAAAAAATAAATTTTATTTTATTTAGTTATTACAAATATCAATATTAAAAAAACCTTAACATTAAATTTATTACAATCAATTTCAATTTCTCAACACATTTTGTATTTTTAATTTATAACAATCTTTTATTCTCGTAACACATTTTGTATTATTTTTATACATATTTTTGTTTTTTAATGTATATTTAATGATAAAATAATATTTAGATACATATTAAAAGTCAATTAGAGTCAAATGCATATATAATACTCCAAAGTACTAAAACACTGCAACAAAGCAGTAAATATTTTTTTTTTGCATGCATGTATGGGCATGGCAGTGGCGTTCTAGAAATTGGCTTCAATGCAAATTTTCATAAACATTTTACGAGTTAGAAAAGCCTATTAATTAATTAAAAAAGCTAGAGCAACGTAAATAATATAAAAAACATGTCACTAATGCCAATGATTACCGAGGGAATAAAATATTAAGTATATTGTGCTAAAATTAGTTCTAGAAATTGAGGAAAACTATATAAAATCAAAGGTCCAAGTGAACATTCTGGATACGAATAAATGGGATACTATTTCTATATATATTTTTTCGGTTCGTTTTTAATTTGTTACTTATGTGATTCACTGAAAAGACTGATTATATATATATATATATAAACTCTCCGTGATTGGACTTGTATTTATATTTATGACGGATAAATTTGGAGTAGAAGAGGCAAATGGAGAATCATTATAAAATGGGTATAATGAGAATAAAATTGACAAATTTAAATACAGAAAATAAAAGTTTTAAAGAGGAAAGAAAATTAGATGTAACAAAAATATTTAGATAGGGAATAATGTGTGATAAGGGGGGCGGGGGCGGGGCGGGGGCGGGGAAATAATACTTCCACCGTCTTAAAATATTAGATCAAATTTGATTATGTAATACTTTGTTTGTTCCAAAATTAGATATATATATATATATATATATATATATATATATATTTTTAGTCTGTTCTACGTTTCTATTTTAAAACTATAAAATGAAATAATTTTTTTAATTTGTCATTAATTTTTTACGATATTTTTTAATATCAAGCCACCACTAAATTCTTATAGTTAATACTAAAGTTATTTTTAAAAATATAAAATTATGGTATTTTACAATTGTTTGTGATATATTTAAAGCAAAAGCAAAAGCAAGATATGCTACCGATATCATAAAAAGGTATAGAAACATTTAGTAAAATAATTAATTACTGTATCCACTGTGGTCCTCATGTACTAGTGAAATTTACACTTTTATAGACTGCACACAGGTGTAATTTCATATATATATATATATATAATCATTATCCCTTCTTGTACAGTACATACTCAAATTTAATTTCTTTATGGAACAAAAAAGTTATAGAGGATTCTTTTTACGAAACAGTCCTTCTAGGGGACATTGTTGGGAGACCGGTTTTCAATTTTTTTTATTTTTTTTATGATTTTTAAATAATTTATAATATTTATTGGAATTGAAATTTTTATAAAATTAAATATTTTAGGTATTATTTGGGTACATATAAAAAATAAAATTATACAAATTGTACAATTTTATTTTTTACATGTATCCAAAATGATATTTAAATCACTGAATTCTATAAAAATTTTAATTCCAATAAATATTATAAATTGTTTGAGAGTCGTTAAAAAAAATCCGACCCGATACTTTTTGTTTACGAAAATAGTTCATTCTTCCATTAAACAGAGATTATTTTGCAAGAGTTAAAAAATAATATAATTCATTTAATTATAATTATAATTACTACAGGTGTAATTATTATAACTACCTACTTAAACAATTACAAATTTTATTATTTTTTAAATCACAGCCATAGTACAAAAAATCTAACTCTGGAAAAAATGAACACGTTGCCCAATGCATCAATTGACTCTACATTTATGAAGAAAACAAAAAACTAGGTGGCCAAATGATTGAATGCTACACCCTGTTTATTTATGGAGTACTACTGTATAAGTACAATATATATATATATATATATCCTTTCATTTAGTTAAAAAAAGAAGAGAAAAAAAGAAGCTAAATCTCACTCACAGTAACCTCCACCATAAAATTATAGAAAATTGAAATCATGAAAATGAAGAAGTCGCATCATAGCCAACTCAAACCCATATTCTTTCCACCCTGTTCTTAAATTACTTGCTTCTCCATTCATTTTACTCCCGTATAGAAACACGCCTATATACATATATACATATAGATGGGGATAGAGAAAGAAGAGAGAGAAAGTTAGGGAAGGCTTACTCAACAATTCAACCCTGTTTCAGCTTCTTTTTCTCCTCCCTTTTCAATTGAATACCAAAAAGGCATACACTTCCAGAGGGAAAGACATGTCAGTGAGATTCATAACCCACCAATCATTCTTCTCCGCCGTCCGATCGGGAGACCTGAAATCGATTAAAGAAGCCGTAAAGGATGATGGGTCGGACTCAGATCATCCAGCTGCTGCTGCTCCGATCTCTTCTGGTCTAATGGAATTGCAGAATGATAAGGGCGAAACGGCTCTGTATGTAGCTGCAGAGAGCAACCATGAGGAAGGTATTCAGTTACTTGCTCAAATTCTGTCATCTTCAGACTGTTCTGATTAAGTCCAAAACATCCGGCTTGGATGCATTTCACGTTGCAGCCAAAAACGGCCACTTGGGTATTTCTTGCTCCCCAATCTAGATAATTGTTTTCAGTCACTCAATTTGATAATATGTTAATTTTTGTACGCATCTTTGTTTGTGCTTTTCAATTGCAGTTTTATGTTCGTGATGTGTTTGATTTTGATTTTGTGTATTTGATTCCCCTTTTTGATATTGCTATTAAAAAAGCTCTTCTAATCATATATAATTTGGTGTTTGGTTTGATTGAATTACATTTTTAGCTTATTTAAAATTTTGTTTACCGAACCACCCAAGCAATGGTGTACTAGGTTCAGCTCCATAACTTGTTTTTTCTTTTAAGTAGTAAATGTGAACCATTTCATCTAATTTACTTGATTCAAGTCGTAACTAATCAAATATTTTACTAAATTATTACATTTGATATATTGGTTTGCAAAATTATGCCAATACAATAATATAATATAATATATTTGTTATATATTTAGATATAATGTTTTGTTACATTATCATATGACAAAATAATTAGTTCTCTATTCCATTTATACAGTCTCCATTTTTTTCCATCTTAGTTCATGAACTCGTTCGCTTGGCGGGTTGTCTGTAGATGAGCCAAGTTTGAACATAGTTTTTTGACTGCATGCAAGATTTGCTAAGTATGAATAACGGCGAGTGTGACTTGGCTCGCTTTTTTTTAGCCTTTCTTATATCATTGACACGCATGGTATCCAGGCATTTTCATAGGAAGAAGTTACGTTCAAACGTCAAAGTTCAAACAGGATTCATACTCTATCTGGCCTGTTAAAGTGTAAATGTCATAACTCCTTAAGATACTATAGGAAAAGGAAATTATATAATGTCCCTGAACGGTAAGCTGATAATGATATGTACGTATACATATCTATTTATACGCAATCAAGTCTGTATCTAAACGCTTTGTAATGAAGTTTGACATCCCTAGTCACCTTAGTTTTATTTCTTTTGACAAGTAAAATCTAGTCACCTGTATAACATTTGAAAAAGAAAAAACTGATTTCTTATATTATATTCTCCTCTGGGACTCATGAACTCATACATACATCTTCTCTGATTTCTAAATATTCATAGTTTTCTGAATAATCATATAAACTAGTTGCTACATTTATTAGCAAGATTTTTTTTTTGGGTGATTGATATTAAAAATGTAGCGTATAGGATTTTACCATCGAACAACGTAGCGTGTAGGATTTGAGAATCTTGACAGATTCCAATCTAGGGGGGAAATTCTAATTAATAGCCGTTCTAAACTAGCTCCACAGGGATTTTCATTATGGTGCAGGATCCATGCAGTTCCATAAATTTCAAATAAGTGAATAACAGAGGCATTACTGGCAATTCCTACTGCACTTGTTCACCAATATATCATGTGTTATGTTCTGCTTGGCTAATTTTTTAGTTCCTACTGTTGTTTATAGGGATTGTGAAGGAACTTTTGGGCATGTCGCCTGAGCTTTGTAAATCATGTGATTCCTCAAACACTAGCCCCCTGTATTCAGCTGCAGAAAAGGACCATCTGGAGGTAGTGAATGCCATATTAGATGCAGATGTGAACTCGACAAGGATAGTACGGAAGAATGGGAAAACTGCATTGCACAATGCTGTACGATATGGCCGCCTTCGTGTGGTGAAAGCACTTCTAGACAGAGATCCGGAAATTGTTTCCATTAAAGATAAGAAAGGTCAGACTGCACTTCATATGGCCGTAAAAGGTCAGGATACTTCTGTTATAGAGGAGTTATTGTTTTATGATCATTCCATATTAAATGAACGTGACAAGAAGGGTAATACAGCTGTGCACATCGCCACAAGGAAATGCCGTCCACAGGTATTTGTGTGTGCTGACATTTTATTGTGTGGATAATTTCACCTGCTTGAATATCATCTTCTTTTGATCTGCAATAGCTTCTGCTGTTTCTCTTGGTTCTATGGTTGACACACTGCAACACTTGCTTGCTCTGCAAACATATAGCGTGTCATATCTATATCTTTCTGATTATGAACCAGATTATTTACTTTTTGTTCTAGTGATCTTTTTCTTTCTGTATTAGTTCTTTACAAAAGAACTCCACAAATCAAGCCCTATCCCTTCCATTCTCCAATCTGCAGATTATATACGTCTTTCTTCTTTTTTGTCATTTTTGGTGCAAGTTTACACAATATGTTTACATAAATATTCCTTTTCCTATTATGTTTCTGCAACTGTAGACATTACTGTAATTATAATGAGGTATCAGGTTTCTTATAATTGTTTTTGGTGTTTTTTTCCCTCTGATATTCCACCTCTCTTTCAGATAGTAAGCTTTTTGCTGAGCTTTACATCTGTCAACGTCAATGCCATTAATAATCATCAGGAAACTGCAATGGATTTAGCGGATAAACTCAATTATGGAGAACCTGCTTTTCAAATTAAGGAGGCTTTAACAGAGGCTGGTGCCAAGTATGCTAGGCAAGTTGGGCAACTTGATGAAGCAATGGAACTTAAAAGGACCGTGAGTGATATAAAGCACGAGGTGTACTCCCAACTCGTACAAAATGAGAAAACCCAAAGAAGGGTTTCTGGTATTGCTAAAGAACTGAAGAAAATTCACCAGGAAGCTGTTCAGAATACAATAAATTCTGTAACAGTCGTTGCTGTTCTATTTGCCTCCATAGCTTTCTTGGCCATATTCAACTTGCCTGGCCAATATCTAATGGTCGGACCAGAAACAGGGAAAGCTAATATGGCTGACAGTAGTGCATTTCGAGCATTCTGCCTTCTGAATGCTACTTCCCTCTTCATCTCGTTGGCCGTTGTGGTGGTTCAGATCACTTTGATTGCATGGGACACCAGGGCACAGAGACAGATTGTTTCGGTAGTGAACAAGCTAATGTGGGCTGCCTGCATTAGCACTTGTGGGGCATTTCTGTCTATAGCTTTTGTGGTTGTCGGAAAAGGAAGTTCATGGATGGCGATCACGATTGCTGTAGTGGGAGTTCCTATTCTTATAGGAACTCTTGTTAGCTTGTGCTACTTTGTTTTCAGGCAACACTTTGGGGGTTTTGGTTTTGGAAATGATTCTCAGAGACGCATCAGAAGGGCATCTGGAAGCAAATCTTTCTCGTGGTCTGTGTATTCAGCAAATATCACTGATGAGGACTACGAGTCTGACCATGATAAGATCTATGCTTTATAATAGTGTCACACAAATTGGAATGGCAGAGGTGGTTAATTTTCACCAAGAACGCCCATGTCCTAGACATTGTGTTGGCCTATAAAAGTTTTGACCATGGAGGAGAAGATGAAAAGGGGTGCTCTTTGGAGTTCTAGCACAAGATTGCACAATAATGGGAGAGATGCCGTGTAAGATCCTAATCCCCAAAGTAAAATCCTAACCCACAATATGATGGAGTACAGATATCTACACATTCCAAAACAGATCATCCATACTAATCTCCTCGTCCCTATCCGGCTGCATCAACAAGGACATATAGTGTACCCATATTCTTTAGATAGTTGTGGAACAGCCCCCAACTAGTATGGTGGATTACGGTCAGCCGTACAAGGTGGGCTCTGATTATCAAGAATATGGGTACTATGTCTTTTTTGTGGATGCAGCTGATGGAGATGCGGAGATTAGTGTGGATGATATGTTTCACAACGTGTAGATATTTGTACTCCATTATATCGCGGGTAGGGTTTTATTGTGCAGTCGCACAATGTAGTAAATTTTGTATGTGCAAATGTAAAGAATTGGGTTTCTAAAATGTAATTCATAGTTTGTTGAGGTCTTGATACCTTTCCCCCCCCCCCCCCCCCCCTCCCCCTCCCCCTCCCCCTCCCCCTCCAAACTTGGAATATAAGTTTTCTTTCTTTTTCCAATCAAAAAGAGAAGGAAAGATTTCGAGGTTGATATTTGTATTTTGACATAAAGTTGGTATAGCATGTAATTGTATAGAATTGCTGCTGTTCACTAGTAGTAGGTTTTATTGTGGAATTCACCAATTTTTTTGTGATCCGTTCTTGGAGATGATTGCCAAATTCTTGGTCCTTTAATAATGGTAAAATGACCAGGGCGGTTCAACTTCTAACAAGAAGCATCAACATGAATGCACAACTATTCACATACATAATACAATTGCTTAATCCACCATTTGCCTAAAGAATTCTGCTGAAAAATGAGTAATAACAGTCCAATAAGAAATATTTCCTCCGTTGCTAAAAATTGTTGTGCCAGGGTTTCACAGGTAGAAAAACAAATGCAGTAGAAGAATAAACAGTTGTATCAACATTGTTTCAGATTAAGCTTGCATGCCAATGACAGCATTACAGGAGCTGTTCTAAGAGCACTTCTAATAAGATTAATGCCAACTTGGCACCATTAGCATATATATTATATAATCCAAGTAGAGTGCAACTCGTAATTATTGTTAAGTTAATGCAGTTAGTTTCTTTTTTTAAATAAAAAATACAAAAAAAAAAATCACGAATTGAGCTTGAGGACTTGATTTAGGAAAAAATACTAGCATTTGAAAGTACGAATGTTCACAAATGAACCAGGATTGCTTAAATAATTGATAGATACCAGTTAGTGTGATGGATTAGATAGGCATTCATTATATATACAGGGTACAACTTCCTCAGCTGTCAGGCGGATTTTTTAGCATGTGACAACAACGGCCTCTTTGCGAGTTTTTTTTGGCAGGCCTCGGGGAAGGGAAATTTGAATCTTTTTTGGAAGGGAAGTTCAAACTTAACCTAACCTTCTTCCAAAAATAAAATTCGGACATATGCCATAAAAGCCCTGCAGAATTCATTTGGCTCATTGTAACCAAATCACCAAAGTCTATTCTGAATTTCAATCTCAAGTATAACCAAAGGTCGGCCGATCAATTCATGGGGTTCTGTTGATTTAAGGACTTGACTAAATGGAATGTGGATAGTAATTCAATCCCTGCATCTCTGAGTATTAAAAGAAACATGTATTCTATTCTCTTTAATTATTCCATCTCCACATTATTAATTTACATGTTAACAAGTCAAAAAGAAGTGCTAATATGGAAAAATCAACGTGTACATATAATTTGATATTTTATTTTAGCTCTTGTAACAGATCAATAATAATTAAAACAAACTGCATTTTCTAAATTAAATATCTACCTTTAGCTCATATGGTTTTCCAATAAAAATAACAGAACCATATGAGCATACCTCGTTCACAGAGAAAAAGAATAGCTTAGGACCACCCAAGCTCAACTCAAAACCCAATACCCAATACCCACCATCCTGACCTTTATAAGAAGAATAACAAAACAAGCTACTAGATATACAATTTACATTTTATACCAGAACTAACCTCATCCGTACCCAGAACATCATGTAATGTATCTTGTGGAAGTAGTAGCCCCATTTTGGGGCAAGATCAAAACAGTCAAAGCTGTAGTTGTCCTGGACCTCTACGTGATGATCTTGAAGGGAGTCTGCTCATGTCTGGTACAGGAGAAGGTCGCATGGGTTCTTCTGGTATTTGAACCTCCTGCAGTATAGTCATTTAAAAACAATACACTTTAGCATGGTAGAGGTAGAAAGCTATTAAACAACTGCATGAGAGTAACAAATAGATTGTTCCCCTAGAACTTTCTTTTCAACCATAATGTATGTTCTGTAGATCCACAATGTCATTGTTCATTTCTATCTGTCATTAGACCTGTTATATATCTAAGCTACTAATTAAGCCGATTGTCAAGTTTGATATGCCTGACAATTTTGGTGTAAATAATTCTATTAATTTAACATTTGGCAATACAGAAATAATCTTAAAATCACAATCACCAGAAAAGGTCGAAAAAACCCCACTTGTAAAGTAACTACCTCCGTTAAGTAGGAAAATCATTCTCTACTTCGCAGCACTACCACGTTTAGCTAGGAAAATCATTATCTACTTTGTTCTACCTCCTTTAATAAGGAAAACAACGGCCCGCCAGTAAATCTCCCACATAGTCCACAAATGACACTATAGACCTGATCAACACGAAAAAGGTAAATAAAAAAATACTAAAAAATCAAATAAGAAACAGATCTGGAGACAAGTCCACTCTTTGTTCTCAAAATCACTGAAAGATGTTTGGTCATTAAGGAGCACATAAGATCGATTATTCCTCTCACTCCAAATCGTCCACCCCAAGAAATGTGGCGCCAATTTGAACCACCTCCTCTTCTCCTTTCCTCATCTGGAGTAAACTATCCATCGGCTCAGGCATAATCCACTCCACACAAAACAAGTATAAAGTTCTATAAATCTCAAGCCACTTCACCACTATGTAGAAAGAGATGGTTTTAGATTTTATCCTCTTTCTGCCTACACACACGCTTCTAAAGCTGAGATATAAAACTATCGAGTGAAGAGTACACAGTTATACATTGATATACAGAAAAATACTGAAATATACTTCCTAAAGGAGATCAAAAGCGGCATACAGAATGAAATATCAAAAGCGGATATAATACATGTATTATTTAATTTTTATTTATGGTGGAGAGATAACTGGACGAATATACATGGAGTGAAAAAGAGATTAAATGCAAGATATGGTTGCCTAAACTGGTGAGCAAGAGAGTTTCATGTGTTGCATGGTCTCAGCTGTTTGACCAAGAGTATCTATGTTGACAGAACACCAACACCAAAACTGGTAAGGGGTACGACTCTGAGAGCATATTAACTTAACTAGAGGAAACGACGTGTGAAACAAAAAAGAAAAAGGAGATTAAGAATAAGGAAGAAGATGAATCTAAAGGTAGTAACTTCAAATCAACAATTCACAGCTCTGACAGGCTTGGGGTTTTTAAGAACAAGTCCATTCGGCAACAGATTAGGGTTTTCGATACCCCTTCATATTACTGAACCGCAGCAGATTTGGATCGAGGCTCGACGGATTTCAGAGGGTTTGAATTGTGTTCATTGTGCACTACATTTAAGTAAGATTATATTGGATCCTTCCACTTGGACAATATCAGTTTTATATATTTTCCCACTACCTTTATTCTATTTATAAAATAACCCCAAATTTTGAATATATTTACATAAATAACAAGCAATACTGTATAGAATATTATGTGCATAAAGCGTGTCCATGGATTTGTGTTTAACTTCCAAAACCTTTTTAGTCATGTCCTCCAACCCTTTGATTTTGGGAAGACTGAATTTGATGTCTAGACGGCTTGTTGTAGACGACAAGCTCACACAAATCCACATAATATAGGTTTTCACCCAAAAAAAATTAAAAAGAAAACATATATGATACAATAGCCTAAAATTAAGAAGTAACATGTGCATTTTAGTTAAGTTAATCTCAATAAAATTTTAATATATATATATATATATATATATATTATATACTTGTGTTCCTAATTATATAGATATACATAAGAAAAACATACATTTTAAAAGGCTACTTGAAAAAGAAACAACATTAGCATTCAAAGAGAGATAGAGAGAAGGTCATATATGGAAGAACAGATTAAAAGGAGAGAGCCACCTAAGGGCATAGGTAGTGGAAGCAAAAGGGAGCATTTTCATATATATGAATGGTCTTTTTTTTTCATTTTTAGTATCATTATTAGAAATGACTTTAATACAATGCATAAATACGCCTCCCTAACACACCTCTTTCTCTCTATTTGTCTTTTCCCACATTTAAACAATAATATCTTACACTCACAATTCAAGTTATAACACATCTTATATTTTAGCTATCACAAACGTAAAGTATATCACATAATCCATGGGAAATTGCACTTTCCTTTTTCAGTTTTTTCTTAAACTTAATGTTATAATTCCACTATTTCATGCGCACTCTCTTCGTCTCTCTATATACCTTTATGCTTATACATAGCATGTGTACTCTCTCTCTCTCTCTCTTTGTATATTCTTAAAGTATATGCATATATTTCCAAATATTGATTTTCAAATTCTTCCTTCCTTGATGTCATAATTCTCATACTAATTGTGTGGACTAATCGTCATCTCTTCTTTATGCACTTTAGCATATGTCAACATCTTTCGCGACTCCAAGTATATGGACATTTTCTTTCAACATGATTTCTCAATTTTCACTTTGCCTTGTTCATATTACTAAAAGCATTCCTATAATGTTGAGTTTGTTTTGCTTTATCTTTCAAATGCACTCCAATAAAAGTTAGATGAGTGTTACAAAAAGAAAAATACTCTATAAACTAAAGGGAATTGTAATTTACAGCGAAACTCAAATGTAAAGCATAAAAAATTATAACAGAATATTAAGCTTCAAAAAACCTACCACCATAACCTAAAATTGATTTTCTAAAAGCATTTCCAGCATAAAGTTGTCTTCGTACACCAAATAATTTGAAACACAATATGCTAAATCCTAATCTAATACAACTATATGCAAAATAATGTTAATATATTATTAGTCAGGCTTTTTTTCACATTAAAATTTCGAATGTAGAGTAAATTTTATGTTTTTTGAGTAATAGGATCATTTGGATACATATTCCTATAAAGTAATTAAACACACTTATATCTTTCTTTTATGGTCATTAATCGCACTTATATCTCAAGTTACAATAGACTCATTAATCATTTTTCAAGTACTTAGGGGAAAAAATCACAAATATAGCCTATTCACACATAAGACATTACCTCTTTCTTCGAAGCAAAGCTGAAATGAAGATAAGGATTAAGAGTTCTTTTTATACATTTCTTTATGTATAATTTAGAATATCTGAATACCCACACCTTAGAAAGTTTGATTCAAGGAAAATCATTCAAGCTTACATTTAATGTGACTGAATGTTCTTAGAGTTGTATCGTCACGATCTCATTAGGGTACAAGTTGTTGTATAGCACTAAACTTCAAGTAATATGATTGTCTCATATTTTATTGTTTTATAGAGAAATATTTTACACAGTTTCAAGTTTATTGTTTGACTTCAGCTTAACTTTAAAAAATATTTTTTGTATTACTTATTCTTAAATAGTTACAAATCCCGTTGTCCATTGCATAGGTTCATAACTAGTCAACGACTATTACCGAGTCAAATGACTGGACAAAACACAGAATACTCTGGTTTATCAAGCCAAAATGTCAACTCAGTTAAAAACATCCACAACTATCAAATACCACCCCACAAAAACAAGAATTTTGCTAAACCCTTTTTCATAGGTTGGAGAAAAGGTAATTTTCACATCAATCCAAAGCCCAGAGGGTGTTATAAGTTATAACAACAAAGCACCTCATGTCTCTATCATAATAGATATAAAGACTTGGCCCGGATTTGGCTTCAAAATCATAATTGCTCTAGGAAAATATGACAAATAGCTATTCCAAAAGGAAATATTTAGTCTTTCTACTAACTCTATCACATCTTAATTAGCTCTTGTCTTTCCTCTACAGCAACCGGACCATCCCAAATCTCACAGGAAGCATCAATGTCTTCTCCAGAGTAGACCTAAGTATTTAAGAGACGCATTGGATATTTATACTTTTGAGTGAAACTGGCTACTCTCGCCGAGCTATCACTAAACATAAATCTCAACAATCAACTTCCTAAACTGAGTTGGATTAGAAGTTCTTAAGAAAAACAATACTAAGGCTCAATGGCAAATTTAAATCTCAGAAACTAGATGCAATGAGGTAGATTTCAAAAGGCATAACAAACCTTTGATGATGAAGTAGAGTTGTGGCGGGCATTTGCTTGAGATTTAGAGTGTATACGGTGCTGCTGCCGCATTTGATCAAACTGTTGCAATATAGAGGCAAAGTTCATTCCATTTTGCACAGGCTGTGAATCTTCATTCATTTCACCATCCTCAGATACATCTGACTCACTGTGCATGTAGTTATTTTGCGAATAACGACTCCCTGATGGTGTTCGCTTAAATTGCTCCCCACTGAAGGAGTATGATGGCACAGTTTTCAATCTAGTCCGTAGAATCTTGAAGGCTGCACTTTGCTGATGAGTTAAAGATATCAAATAAAAAAATGAGATCATATAATACAAAACAACATTGGAAAACTCAAACACATAATATTCAAACCTGTAGAACACCAAAGCTTACCTAACTTCCACAAACGGTTATAGCAATAAATAGTTGGGATTGTTCAATTTTCAAAAGACAATGGAATGCAATGCTTTACAGTTAACATGAATTAAGATAAGGAGGTAAGTGGTCAGTATAGCTTCTTAAAGTACAACTGTACATCCCATTGCAACTCGATGAAATTGGTCAAGACTCGAGCACTCTCAGTTACTTCATTACAGTTCTTAGGTAGGGTTTGGTTCGCACAATAGAAATTTGATGTGATGCAATAGTCTACGTAATGCAATAGAGTTGTAACATAATGGTAATGAGTTATAATGTAATGGTAATAAGTTATTACTACATATTTATTTGTTTCATACTTGGAGACACATTGAGACATAGCTTTTCAAAATAAAATTTTCTAAATGCAGAGTAATCAATATTGCATGTAACAAACAAAAACTCATTGTTTTATTAAGGCTTTTCTACTTATGTTTGAACTTAAAGCTTAAGGGACCACTCAAATTTGCATAAGCCTAAAGAGATTCAAGTAACCCGCAGCAAAGCAACAGAGAAACTCTGAAATACCTGTGGAAGCAGCATAAGAAGACCATACAAGGCTTTTAACAACCATATATATCTTCCAGGTTCCAGCAGCTGAAAATAATGGCAGAAGAATAGTTCAGTTACATAAATATTTTTTCTTCTCAGAAGTCAGATCCCAAAATCAACTATAATGTGTAGAATCTTGAAAGAAACTCTCACCAATAATATCATTATATATAATGATGAAATTCCAACTGAAGAAAAAACTACAACTAGAGTGTCACCAAAGCAGAATTTGCACACAACCCTTCACAGGACCATAGCACCAAGGGGGGGAAATCAAGAGTAAAAATATTTTCAAAAGTTAACCATAAAAAATATCAAAAACACCACAAAAAGGGCTCAAGCCTTGTATAAAAGAAGAATAACCCTAAATTTACTTCTATAAATTAACAATGAAAGGAACGAGCAAGTGTAACCAACATCAGAGCCGCACACAAACACATACTGACATTTCACACTCTTCTCTTCTAGTTCTTGCGCGCACACACAACACATGCATTCTCTCCCCATTTTTATTGGACCTATGAGCTTCTCTCGCACATTTGCTCCAGAATTTTCTTCTTTATTCTTTTTTCAGTATTCTTCTGCAGCACAAACTCTCTCTTTCCCTCCTTTCTTTTTTCCCATTGTGTGTTGTGCTTGCAATTTGATTTAGCTTTGTTCATTTTTGCTTTCTTATTACTATGAAATGAGTTCTACTATGGATGACAATGATAACATTTCGCTTGAAATACTCGTGAGACCTCACTTGAACATAATAAGTCCACAAATGTTCGAGTTTTAGGAGTTCAAGGCTGAGCTAGAAAATGATACAAGGTCTAAAACATAATAGATCTTAAATGTCATGGCTAAGAGTGTGACCAATAGTTTAAAAAAAAAGAGAAAAAAAAAAAAGAATTTACTGAATCCCCTGTTCATGCAGATTTGAGTATCTAGAAATCACTAATAAAGAGTATCCCAAAATTAGTTCAGTAGAATATGATGAGCATATTAACAACAAATAATGCAAGAACACAGTAACACAAGTAAATGTTGCACATGTCATTAAAGAAACATCAAGACAAAAAATAAAGCTTCGTTATTCTTATTTTAGAACTGAAAAACTAGGGAGAAGTAAAAGCACCTGCAACCTAAGATATGCAAATATCGGGGTCTCTAGTAGGTGTATCAATTTGTCCACCTGAACCAAGAACTTAACATTGATATCCTCCTCAACCAGTGATTGAATGACAGAACTTGCATGCTGGTAAGTCTGTACACAAGTGCCATAAATAGCATCATAACCATGAAAATGTAGGACAAAGGACCAAGATCATCACATATATAAAAATTCAATGAAAAAACGGATAGCATAAAGTTCTCGCTCTTGCCTGGGCTAACAAGCAAAGGCTTATTATTGCCATTGGCGAATGGCACCATGAAGCATACAAAGCAAGAAACAAGTCTCTCCCAGCAACATTTACCAAGGATTGATTCAAAAGATCTCGAAGATGAAACAACTCAGAGGACGTAAGCAGAATCAAATTCAAAGCCTGAAACAAAAATAGAAAATGTGAATTGAGTCGCCAAGATTAAAATAAAAATGTAAAAAATAAATAATAACAAAAGATAAGATAAAAAATTAAAAAAAATGTATCATTTCTCTTAGAAGTGACATGGGGACAAGTCAACGAAATTCCAAGCATGAATGTTCTACAATGAATCGAAATCTTATACTATGTACACCATCATTAAGGGGACATCGGGATTTATATTAGAACATTTTTACAGTGCATGCCCATTCATCAAACAAAATCATCAATTTGTGCGTCTGTTGTGTTTTCAGTGAAATTGCAACCTGAACCATAATAGATGCAAAATCCAGATCAGCTTCACCCTCAAGTATTGTGGAGAGTTCACGGTAAACTCTTTCAGCATCCAAAAGTACACAAAGCCGGCGGATTATCAAAGCACCTCGTCTAAAGAATGGAAACAAAAAATTTATTGACCAATAAGGAATTGAAAATAAATACTGGATGTTTGCTACTTTAGGTACTATTAGAGAAAAAAGAAATAACTCACTTCTCCAGTAGAGAGTTGTCAATTCGAAAGTTATGAACTAAGAAAACAACAAGCTGCCGAAAATGCTCCGGATCTCTGGCTATGCCTGCATGCACCTCAAGCACCAGCAGCACTACCTGTAAAGCATCCGGGATAACAACATAAATACCATTTGGCCTCTTCAATTAATTTGAAGCAGATATAAAGTATGGACACAACATAAATGTTGCTTATCTATGACATATTTCAGAAGATGCATAAGACAGAAGTATTTTCTACATCGATCAACAACTGAAATATATTGGGATCAGGGTGCAATTCCTGCAGCTAGAAGATTACCGGACAATTTTAAAGAACACAAAAACAAAGGCAGCACAGCCAGTCAGCCACCAATTTCCAAGTTTGAAAACAGCTATATCCAGTACCATCCACATTGTAATGATCAACAAATGTAGCGAATATATCTGGTGGAGCACTTGGAGTTGAAAGAAATGGAAAGAAGGACCAGGTCATTAAGTAATTAACTCTATGGATTCTGGACCGGTAGATGAATGAAAATTTACAAAATATCAACAGCACAATGTATGTTATTCCTTATTATAAGAACAACCCTCAGTACCTAACAATTATTCACTCTTCTTTTTAACAGAACACCATCCATCTTGCAAACAGACTATAAGCCTGATCCATGAATCTGCAAATATGGTATTACCTGACACCAAAGTCTTCTACTAAACTTTCAATAAATTTTTCACTTTTCTTCATAATGAAACATCCACATTGCTATCCGACTATAATAGGAGCTGTAAATCTTCAAAAACCTCCTCTCTACCACATCCTAATTATGGGAAAACAAAGTAGAGATGAAAAGTCTCATAATTCATTTTTTTAAGTTTCTTTATTTGTAGCAGTCTCATTATTCGTAATATACCTATAAAGAAAAATATGAAATGAAGATTGAACATTTCATGACGTTATTAAGGAACAACAAACTAAGCTAAATGTAGACCCATAACTGCAAGAACTAATCGAACAAAATATTTGACTGTAAACAAAATATAGTCAATTTATGGTTCTTCCTGATCCCCTCAGGGACAAGTCAACTGAGAAGACTAGACTCCTTCAGTGCCCAGATTTCCTCTGATGCAGCAGACAAAGATGTGGGTGGATTGGAATTGATGACAAATAAAGCCTTTTCAACTCCTTTTCGGAGGGACGTTGAAGCCATTGTTTATATGGGAAGATTCAAGATATGTAGCAAACCTCCTGTAACTACACTCATAGCTTATACTGTGCTCACATGATAGCTAAATCTTCTTTCGCATGAAGAAATATAACTATTTTAGACACAGCTTATAAGAAAATTGCTATAAGGAGCATATTCCTCTCTTTTTTTATGTTTTTTCAGATAAAAAAGAAATTGTATAAGAAAGAAGGGTCAGTACATAGAGGGAGGACAAGGAGTTCTCCAATGAAATACAAAAAAAGGAAAACAAATAAAAACTAATTAAGGGCTGCCATTCAATCCTTTTATTTTTCTTTTTCTGATAAGTATAAGGCGAGTATTCTCAGTTATCCTATTTTCAGAGACACAATATCCCAGTGGATGTTGGCCAACTGTGTGCATGTCTTGTATTCTGCTCCCAGCCTGCAACTAACCAACATAAAATATTGTTGTTTTCCACTGAGATATATTTTGCCCATGCAGGGTGAGGCTAGATGTCTCTATCTGTAAAATGCAATACATTCTTCCGAATCAGCTACCAAAAATGCAAGGAATAGAATTTCGTGAAACCCATCTTTGTATTATCATGAAGTCTGACATGGCTGCATACATTTTTGATAGTCCACTTTTCATAGTTGTGCTTTGTGTACAGATGATACTTCGATGAACCACATAAGCTTCTAATCGTCTCGAATTACCATATCACGTTTGAGTTCTTGTCTGCAGGTTTGGTGTGCAATGGGATTCCAGTTATAGAGCCTCAGTAATAATAGCACCACAGTAGACTTAAAAACATCTCCACTCTGGTACAAATATAACTTTCTTCATGCACATGGTTCTATTTTTTTCTTAATGGGAGTTCTGGTTTTCGCTTTATATAATTCTAGTGAACCAACATTGATATTGAAACATCAGCTAGCAAGTAACTATACATCAAGACAGGAAAAAAGAACGGAAAAAATGAATATAGAGATGCAACTTGAGGAAATAATTAAGCATTCTACAGGACAACTAGCAGCAGGAAGAAAGATTACCTTATCAGAGGGATCTGATAGTGCCTTCAAAAGAGTGTCAAAAACATCATTCAGAAAAGTTAGAACCTGTTTCAAGTGTAAAAACAAAGTGAGAACCTTTCTATAGTCAAAATGATAGTCATGGAAAATTACAAAAAATGTATGCACAGAAATTTACAGCAAATACCAAGAACAGATAATGTCTTTTGACTCTTTGGGGAATCACAAAAATGCAATGCCAACTCTTCAAGGCAATAAATACCCAAGACATACCGAAGCAACCAATCACTATTGATTTTCAGCATCATAGCACAAGTTTTCTTAGTTCCAACACTCAGAACCGAATCGAGAAGATTTAAAAGGAAAGTGGTGGGTTTTCCCTCAAACGGTTTTCAACAATTTAAAGCAACAGTATGATTATACCACATAATATTAAAGTACTAACTGTATGTAGAGGATAACAAATTGCTATGGGGACAGAGCAAGTGATATTTTAAGAATAACGAAGGACAATTGTGCCTACGGCCTACCACTAAATTAACGGAAAAAACAGATAAGATAGAATGGCCCCAGTATTTCCCAACTTGATAAATCTTCAGAGACACGTACTTTTTTTACTTTTTTTCCTTGGTTCTTCCCTGGTTTGCCTTTTGAAATCTCACAGCACCCTTCTTAGCCCCCGCCCCATTTGCCTGGTTGCCAATTTCCTCCACGCCTGTGGGGAAATTAAATCCTTCTTCCTTTTAGTGGTTATAGCTTTGATTTGCTGTTAAAACATGTTTGCCCGTCTCAACGAAAAAAAAAATTAAGTTTTAAAAGTAAAAGAGTTGTGTCCTAAGCGCCAAGACCAGCTAACAAGCAGGTCAAAAAAAGTCCCGGGCATGAATCAAGAGATACCAAATAACATAAAATTCACATTCCACAAAGACTGAGTCGCAGGAAAGTGAAGCAGCCTCTCTGCCTCCCATGCAAAAAAAAATTGTTACTTAATACATCGTTTCTGTCCCCCCACACAAATTTCTAAGGGAACGAATGAAACTCTCATTCGGTAAGAATCTGGTGTTATAAATACCAACAAAAAAACAAGAAGAAACTACTTATCACCCGCCCACATGACACTATCTTGCAAAACATAATAAATATTAGAATAGGTTTTGAGAATAAATATATAACAAAATAAAAGACATAGAGCCAATGAGAAAGAATAATCTAAAAAAAGAGACGAATAGATATCATAATGTTTAATTGCAAATATATGCCCATGCCACGTTGCCACTTTTGCATAGCAGTCCAAGTTCCACTAGGCCATAATTTTGCAACAGTTAGTAGTTACCCCAAATATTAATAGTAGCAATTAGGATTTTACAATAATAACGGCATTAAAAAAGGCTATCTACATAAGACAAACGAATTCTTATTACCACCGCACGATGTCTATTCAAAAGAGCTGACATCCAGTGCAATGCTTCAATTCGAGTAGCCACCCATTCACTAGACAACTGCCTGATAAATGAAATTACCAAATAAAATAAAATTTATTTATTAAAAATAATAAAAACTCAGTACAACCAAGTTATATGCATAAATACTATCAGTATCGAGTATTGTAAAATTTATCAAATTTGCCAGAAAAAAGTTTTTTTGAGGCTACTTTTGCTCTTGATATTTAAGAGACAAAAGGCTATACCAATGCAGATGCAAATTATCAGTAACCTTTAAATATAGGTTTTTTCCCAAGTAACAAGAACTACACCTCCTTGCAATAGAGAGGATTGCTCCAACATCAAATCCTTCAGCTGGATCAGCCTCCATAGTGCGAAGTTCTTCATTAGTTTCACGAGCAACCTGATAGTAATCAACAAAAGCAATGAAAAATATATAAGACATGTTGCATAACAAACATCGAGGGACAAGGAGGAGTGGCAAAACCAAAAGACTGGAAGATATTTAGTTTAAAAACGGGGAGAGCAAATTGACTTACAACTCGTATTTTTTCTTCTTTATCAGCTATACAAGGCAAAATGGCTCCTAAAATATCAGCATAGTAAGGAATAAGCTGGTCCCCACCAAGTTTTACAAACTCATTTATCTGCACAACAAATTATTGCATTGAAACAGATCTGAACGAATTTTAACCAAGTTAGCATCCTATTGCCCAAAGACTGTTAAAAAAGGAGGGGGGAAGGGGGGATTCTAGCAAGAAACTACACCATATGGAAGAATTCATGTGTTTGGATATTATGTGTGAATTTCAATACCCAAGTAATAGCAGTTAACCGAGTAAATTCATCCGGGGAAGCTGCTCTCTGAACAAGTATTTCAGCCATCCGACCATAATCTACAGACTTCAAGAGTAGCACTGCTCGCGTCAGAAAATTACAAATGAACATAAAATTTATTTTACATAAACATGATTAATGATATACTCTAACACCTTTCTTTGTTAGTTTTTACAATCATAATATTAACACATCCATCTTCCTTACGAAACAGCATCTGAATGCTAAAACTGACTGTTATGATGCCTTTCAAAAGAAGGCAACCGACTGGTAACAAATTGCCATACACATCAAAACGAAGTTATTACATTGAATCTTAAAAGAAGCCTTACTGGAGAATTTTTGATCTCTTGAAGAAACTCCGAGAGGGCTGAATCAGCTTGTTGCCGTATTTCATGGCTAGAATCACTTAACATATTAAATAGGCCTGAAATTACATCAAACCATGTGAACTTTTTGAGGTAAATGAATTACAGCTACATAGCTGGCATCTATGAACTTCATATTATGACCAGTACCATCAAGAAAATCAGGAAGGAACCCCAGCATATCAATATCTGGAACACTGTCCAATACGGTGATCCATCCTACCAAAAATTGGCGGACATAAGGATTGAGGACATTCATACGCTCCCTCAACAATGGTATAAATTCTTCAATGCTGACCATAAAAAACCATAAACTATATAATGTCTAATAGAAAAACAACAAAATGTAATATTTAAACACCAAAGAAATATATTCTGTATTAAAAAAAAAATTGGCGCACCTGAACTGATCACTCTCTGTGACAATGTCCTGCTTCCCGCAAAGAGTTAAAGCACAAGGTTAAAGTTCAGAAATTATCTATTAAAATATATTAGGAAGAAATCCACATGTATACAGGTTAAAAAAAAGGTTTACCTTTACAAGCCTATCTAAAAGATGAGCAGCACTTTGTACATTGGCATCTGAGTCTGCTGAAAGTTTACATAAAGCATCAAAGATCTGGTTGAAGAACACAATAAAATCACCCCTCACAACCTGCAAAGAAGCATGATATAAGACAAAAATGTGCATAGAAAGAAAAAAGCAGTATGATCAATGATGCAATAAACCCGTTCATTCTAACCTTTGCAATGTTGTATAGAGCTTCACACGCATAATAACGAACTCTGCTATCTTGGTCAGAGAAAGAATTTATTACTGGTGGTACAATTTGCTGCAAGATTGCACTCAGACGAAGGATAATGAGTGAAAAATACAAACAAGAACTTCAAATATAATATTTTGAATGGACAAACAAGAAAGAGTTTTCAGCAAACTAACTTATCAACAGAAAAAGTTTCAACTATTGAGCATGTATCAGAATAACAAATCTACGATATAATACATAACACAAAAGTAAAGCGCTATCAATACTTCAAAGCCATTAATGGACATGGTTTACTGCACCTTTTACAGGTAATTTTCATATGGGAAACTCTATAAGGGAAAGAAACTGAAAGCAAAAATGAATAGCTCAACAAATATAACAGACAATAGGTAATTCTCCTGCAAACCCTAGTGCCCACCAATTCAGGATAGAAATTACTAAACTGAATCAGCTATGGGCTTAAAATCTTTTGCTAGGTAGCTCCATTCAATATTTTAAAACAACGTTGATTTCACTAATATATTCTCAAGTAAATGATCCACATATGCAAATGAAAATGGCAAATTGGGAATACATATAGCGCCCAATAAAGATGTCTAGTCATCAAATTGGTCGAGTAAAGTCTAATTTCTTTACGAATTTTTTCGAGTCTATTTATTCATAAATCTTTAGAGGGGGCGACCCTTGTACAAATAGAAGACTAACCAATCCGTATACCCCACAACAAAACAAGGCCTACAAAGCTGTACGACCCATTCATATTAAAAGTGGAGTTAGAGAGTCTAATGATATAATATGAATTTGTTGTTTTAGCTTTTAGAATATTTTCAAAATCACTACTCTTTGAAGTCGAGTTAATGTATTTTTTATATACTTCAGCACAAATATTCTAACCTTTTGTCCTTGTTCTGGTATGTAAGTTGCACCTTAATTCTGGTTCAAGTTATTTTAGTGCATGCTACCCTTTTTAATATTTCTCGTGCAGCTTGTTATTTGTATATTACTTAATAAAGATGACCTTTCTGTTTTTCTTGTCTTCAACTTGTGTGGCCTTGATATCACGCTTCATATAGTATATTATATATTCTTCAGTAAGTAACTGTATATCCAGAAAAGGACTAAAGGGAAACAGAACCCGCGTATACCAAGAGTACACAACTGGTCTACCTATTTAGGAGGACTTCCCATGAAGAAAAACACCTCTGGGTAAGGTAGTTAGAAAAATGACAAGAAATAAGCAAAGTCTTAGAACCCTCCACTCTGAAACCAATGTGTTTACAAAGATTACTTGATCACTCCTATAGATGTATTTCTATATTATTCAACTGAAAATAAATAATAATTTCAAGAAAACATCTAGTGTGAAATACTAGATAAGTTATCTAAAGGAGCATTCAAAACAACGTATTGTAAATTAATTGGTGCCATATTTGTAAATGAGTGTATTTGAATTTGTATTTATCGAGTTTCAATGTATTTATAAATGTGCCACTCAATAAATTTATTTGAAATTTGTATTTATTAAATGTCAATGGATTTATAAATGTGCCACTCATTAATTTAAATTACATCACATTATGTTGTCGATAACTTATTTAGTGTCACGATAGATGTTATATCCATTATTTTCAATACTTATTTCTTATATCCATAAAGGAAGTCGAGTTAAAGCCGTAGGTTCATTGCATCCTCTTAGGATAATAAGTTTGGTAAGCCAAGCCTATTTGACGGAACACAGACTGGTTTTGTAGAAAAATTACCAAAGCAATGCCATCTCGTCCGTTTAATGATTGATTGAAGATACGAAAACAATTGCTAATGGATAAGACTTGGTTGATGCAACATAGTAAGACAAAAAGGGTAACATAGTAGTAAAAATTCCATCCACCTTCAGGAGGTTGCAGGTTCAAGGTTCGAGTCTCATCCAGGTTATACTTGTTTGGACAGAAGGAGGAATTCCCTCTTGCGTAGCCTATCACATTTAATTACCCAAAAAATTACTCCATATTACAGGTGTAACAAAGACCACTTCAGAAGTAGCAATGTGATCTCTCTCTCTCTCTGTGTGAATTAAAATCCCAGGAGTCTTTTCTTCTATATGTTGGAATGCAATGTGGTCACACTTGTAACATCAACTACTGTGACACTCTCTGGTTTTACCATTTCTTTCCCAGTCTCATGCAAATTTTATTGACTTAAGCTTTCACTACAAGTTCTTCATTGTTTCACTTGGAACAAGAAATATAAATATTTTGAGCTATCTGCCTATCTATCATATACCATCCCAAAACATATATCAAAAATCTCACACTTTCCAATTGTCGACGCATTAAGGCTAAACCAACCAGCAATTCTACTGGTATCAGTAACATTTCTAAACAAAATGACTCTTGACATCCTTTAAAACCCTACCTCGAGATGCTGTGCAGCTTCTGCAGTCAAGCCAACAGTTGCCGCAGCCAATCCTATCAATCCTCCCTATCGAAGACCAAAATACAAATAATCAAAAGTCAAATACATCAACACAAAAGATCCAATTTCTAGACATAAAATCACCAATGCAATTGTTATCACTGATCAAATAACTAACCTTGCGATGATTCGCCTGTGGCGAGTAGGTAAACTCATTAGTCAATAAACTGATCACAGCTGTAATCTTATCATGATCTCCAGCTGCCGCCAGTTGCTTAACAATTCCTTCCACCTGTTACAGCATTTAACCAAACATCATGATCCAGTTTTTGGAAAACTAAACAGTAGTGGCCAAATCTTTTAAATAGAGTGAAAGAGAGAATCATACCTCTAGGGCAGCATTTTTCCGCTTCTCGTACAGCTTATCAGATAGATTACGAAGGACAAAAGCAGGAATCGCAGACAGAGCGTCGGCCATAGCAAAAACCCTAGAATTTCGTCTCTGACCGGACCAGAAGAGCAAAATCAAAGCCGTTTCCTGATCTTCTCTTGCTCGAATCGAAACATCTCCAACGGAAAAAGGAATTTGTATATCGATAAGTTGGACAGTTGAAGGGTCGGTCTGTAATTATGTTATAGCTAGATCCAAACAGAAAAAGGAAATAAAAATAAGTATCGAACTGTATTATCAAACGAAAGAAACTGAATTTTCTCGGGAAAGTTTTTTCTGACTACCTTAATGTATTTTCTTTTGCTAGGTAAGGTTCAAGTCCGGTGCGGGTGCTTGGGTTTTTGTCTTGAAAGGACAAACAAACAAACAAACAAACAAATATTTATTTATTTATTTTTTTCATAAAATGACGAAAATAACCCAAAATTTTAATTTCCTCACTCATTGTTTTTTTTAAAACAATATTCTTTTAAGACAAAAAAAAAATGAAGAGTGGGGAGAGAAAGGTGTTTTTTCTTCCTTTACTTTTAGGTAAATTTAACAAACTTTCAATATATTATGAAAAAACATGTAGTTGTTAAATTTTGGTGGTTATAGTTATGAGCGTTATTGAATTTAGTTTTATAAAAAAAAAACTATTATATAACAAATATAATTATATAGGGCTAAACATCTATGAAAAATCTAGTTAAAGTATGACTAACCAAAAATAAGTTAGATTATTTAAATGTGAAGGGTATCTTTGTAAGATTTTATTTTAATATTAAAGAGCCCATTCATTTTAAAATATAGAATTTACAATTTAATATTAAACAGTCCTACTACAAACAAGGTTTATACTAATTTTTATGCCTTTTTGAGGAAAGTTAAGCCATAACTAGAAATTAATGTTGATTTTAAATTTTATTCAAAGTGGATTTGCCATTATTATTTGCATCATCATCATCGAGCAAATCCAAGACGGTTTGTCTTATCTACAAATTTTAGTTGAGAGTGGATGATGTATTGTTGGTTGGCCATAGTCTCGTAGAATTCCAATTTTGTTTCCTTTCACATTGATTGATGTTGAGTGAGTGAGGTGAAAACATATACTAACAATAATAATATTCGGATAAAACCAATCGTCAGTTTGAAGCCATACGTACGTTTTTCTTATTTGATTGAATTATTATAAATAAGCTTTTTGTTGTTTACATGACAAAAAAAATTATACTCATTTAATTTAATTTCGGATTACTGGGTTTGAAACTTAAACTAGTAATTATTAAAGCACGAATTCTCAAAAGTGTCAATCTCCTTAAGCGGACTGATAAATTGGATTGTCTAATTGTTCGCTGGAACAAATTCATTTTGTTCTTACTGTCCAAATTTTCACAATCTTGAATTGCGGAAATTGGTATTGAAGTTTACAGCGGGGCGTGTGTGGGGTATTCTGATGGGGAAAATTTAAAAAATCAAACACTATTTGGCATACTTGTTGTGAACACAATCGATGCTTCTACTATTTTGAAAATCATACCAAATGGTGACCGTCCCTCTTTAAGATTAAGAAGCACTTTTTTTGACATTTAAGATTTGATCAGAATAAGGCTCAAAGATAATGACCTGAAATGGACTAATCCTCGGTATGTTCTATAGTTCCAACCTATCACGGATTCCTACAGCAAAACTATTATGGCATTGACCGGCTTGAATGTTGATTCATATTCAAATTCTAATTTAGATTATGGTTGGATCTTGATACAGTCTCCTGCATAATAATGATGAGTCAAACTGATCAACAGCTACTTCATGGAGGTAGTTCGCCTAACAGCAATCTCAACATCATTCCTAAAAACCTCCCAAAGGATTAGCTAATGGCACGAGCTCCACCATATTCATAAACAGAGGACACATGATCAAAAATTGCCTACTTCAATGTGTATCCATTCATGCTTATTGGCTGGCCTTAACCGGTGCAGCAGCCCTAACCAGTGCAAATCTTCTTGCGCAGGTGTGTCAACATCTCTGCAAGGGATAGAATGCTCTAAGAGGTCCAGAAACCCTAGATCCCTTACAACTTGCCAACATCAGGAAATCATAAATAAAGTATACATACATACGATGAACCAATCAAATTTCATGGCAAAAGGAATTCATTAAGCAAAATAATCACTACATTTATGGAGTATTACACTGAATTAACACTGTACACATAATTATGTTCAGTGTCCTTTTCTTCTTACAACTAACAACCCCAAAACAAAAGGCAGCACAGATATACAAATGACTACAGACGGATGTTTTGTTTTCCAAAACCAGCAAGGCAAGAAATAACAACATATCTCCTAGAGGCTGACACAGCATAAACTAATAAATTGGTTGCAACAACTTATTTTGAGGAATATTTAGGGAAGCTTATTTTCAGCCTTGATTTCTCCGGTACATTCAGACACAAGGTGAATATCAGAACCTGAGGTTACTTCTTTATTGCCCATTCATATACTTCAAACCTCCTCATTTCCCTTGAGGATGTTGTATTTGCAGAGCGGACAAGTCGCGTTCATCTTAAGCCACTTCACAACACATGTAGAATGGAAATGATGATTACAGGGGAGAGAGTGAAGATCTGCCCCATCCTCATACTGGCTGAGACATATACAGCAGTCCTACAGAATTAAAAAGAAGAAAAAGGTGAACCAAAATTCCTTCGGCATAAAAAAAGAAATCAAGAACTAAAATATCCTTGAGAAAATAGCTAGAAAATTTGGAGGTCAAAATTTATTAAAGATTCTTTGATGAGCAATGGAGCAGATTCATTTCTACATAGCTTTGGCCTTTGAGCACAATAAATAAATATATGTGTGTGTGTATGTATGTATTTAATAAGGATTTAACAATCTATTTCAATGAACATTTTGTTGCCTCTATAATTTGGATAAAAGTTTCAGCTAAAACATAACACACTTACTGCATCCTCGCTTAAAACAATACGTTCGCTAGCCAGATACCCACTGCTTGTTGCAATGGGAACCATTCTACCAGCTCCAACTGTAGGCTTCTCCTCATCATTACAAATTTGAAACTTGTACTTTGGAAGGATACTTATATCAGCATCTGATGCACCTTCCTATATATTTACCTAAGAATTAACACATCAACAAAAATTTGAAGTCCGCACAAAAAACTTAGATCATTGTATCTTACCTGCCCGGCAACGGCATAAAGAATTGCAATTATGCAGGGCAAGCAGCAGCAAAGAGCAATCCCAATCAAACATGCCAAAACAACACAAAAGATGGCAAAGAACACATCGAATGCTAGAAATACCACGGTCAACCTGTAGAAATTCAAGATAAGAGTTTTGGGGGGTGAAAGTCTGCAACTGACAGTCACTTGCTTTCATTATAAAATATTGTAATTTATAACTATGAAGTATGGATTTACTGAGGTGAATAAAATATTAGACTTGTCTTTTGCTCTATAAAATTGTTTTGGCTATTGCTCCAAGGGACTTGCAATTGTGAAAAATTGCTTATTCTTGATGACAATTACAAGAGTCAAAGGAGCACCAAATGAGATCTTCATGGAGTCTGTTCCAAAACTGATACTTAATATATGCTTTTCTAGTTAACTCTTTTTCAATGTTTTTACTCATAAAAAGATGGGGGGGAAATTAAAAATACCAATGTACTGCTCAAGCAAAACATTATCACAGCCACCTTCAATCAGTATTATGCGGATAAAGAGCTGCAACAGACATTAAATTATAAAGCAGTGACATCAATGCAATCCAAAATGAACCTATTCCATCGTCATTAGTGAATATTCTTCTTAACAAACCATATATCAATCTCTTAAAAATCTACTATGATCCCAAACACAAAACAAGAAGAAAAATATAATTTAATTTAGAACCAGGAACTATGATCTCCACCAAGATTAAACTCCTTGACAAGCTGCTATTGGAAGCAGTCAGTTTGGTCATACATCTATACTAACATCTAATCCCTGTATTGGATGCAAAATATAACGTTAAGGAAAAAGCATCCATTACTTATTGGAAATGTTGCATCTTAAACAAATAGATAACTACCCAGAACATTCCAACAGATATATTACCTAGTACCTAACTATATATAACTTCGTAATACACTATTAGAGTCATTTAAGAACGCCATAAAGTTCAAAGGAAAAAAAAAGTGAACACAAGCATAGCCTCTTCATACAAACGAAAGTTAAAGAAAGGATCTTGAAATCAATCGGTTCCAGCAATGCAGACATACCAATACAGATGTGGAGCACTCTGCAAAAGGATTTCACCCCCGGAGACTACCCAGTAGAAGCCAATCATCCACCACAGAAATGATAGCATTGTATTTGCAGATTCACATTTTTTAGCAAAACTGAAATGCCACAAATCCAGGAATCAGTAAAAATCAACTTCAAACCACTACAGATCAAGAAAATATAGCTGAAAAGATTAATTGGGAAGTCATATTTACACATTTTATTATCTATAGAGAGAACCAGACACAAAAACAGAAAATGAAAATTCAAAAATGGCTTTTGGGATCCTGGCAATGGTTCTACGGTCTCAAAGGAGGGCCAATTGGGAATATGGTAAACGATACAGCAGCAAACAAAGCAAGCTCAAGTAACCCATAACCTTTCCCAGGTAATTTTTTTATTAATTGAATTCTAAGATATCTGCAATTAAATATCTCATGTATTCTGCACTATCTTTAGGAAACCCTAGAACCTTCCAGGTCCAGAGCCTTCACCTAAAGAGAGGGGCCTAGTATGCACAGGGACCGTTTCCTGCAAACTGCTAATCATACTAGGTGAATATAACACCAAGCATAGCCTCAGGAACCAATGCCCAATATGAACAAGAAGCAACATTGTTATATTTCAGGAACAGCAATTTCTTGTAACGACTATGCATAAGTGAAGCATTGAGGTGTATGGAAACCTTGATCAATTTCAAACATAGCGAACAATGAATATACACCCAAACACAAATCAGTTCCAAATATTTCAGCAAAAAAACTGTTGGTTAATCAAACAGATGAAGCAACATTCAGGAAAGAGAGAAATGCCCACACATTTCAACAAATATCCAATTCAAATCACCTTGGCAAAATTGGACCATCATGTGCCATTTATTAGTCCTATGATCGGAATTGGGCAGGACCACAAGAAAGGAAAATGGGACTCACATTTTAGGACAGGGGGAGTATAATTTATATTGGCATCCTGTAAAACTACAAACCAAGCTAAACAAAATGATACATGAAAAACTTAAAATGCTAAAAATACACCAGGAACTTAACAAAAAAAAAATTAATATATAAAAATTTAAAGCTTAAATGTTCGAAAACTAGTAGTGAATTTCTTCACAGAAATTCAATCACTTTCAGCTATAACATTGTTACTCATAATGCTAAAACTACAGGACGATATTGCATCCAAATTAAATTGAACTCACCTCGACCTATTATTAATCCCTAAAACCCCTACCCTTTCCTCCTCATCCTCATCCTGACTCTCATCAGAATACTGATAATAGGCCTCTGTGTCCAGAACTCTCCTCATATTCCTTCTCCTATACTCCAACCACACCAACACCACGTGCACCAAACACTGCGCTGCGTAAATACAGATCCAAACCCTAATCGGTACATTCGGCCGCTCCTTTGCCGTGCAAATCAGCATCCCCACTGATGCAACTACAAACGCAAGGTTCCACAAAATGTCCAGCGCCACCACCGGCTTCGAGTACCCCCAGTCGGCGCGCCGCTCCTCCAATTGTCGAGCCGCAGTCTCCCGTACCATCATCGACGCTCCACGACGACTCGAGGCCCGACTTAGCAGCGTCGCTAGAGTCGCAGTCCTCGTCTCTCCTTGCCGTGGCCGGAGCAACGGCAACGTGGAGTCCGTCGTTGACATCTCCGCCATTCAAAATTAGAGAGAGAAATAAAAAGTTATTAGTCTCATAATTCCTTCCTCTGGAAACACTGCGGAGTTGAAGTGGAGACAGACGCTCAATTGAGGCTAAGGAGCTGTTTGGTTTCGCTTATCCAGTAAATTCTGATTCTTATTTCTGACAGATTCGGAATTGTACAATTCTACTGATAATAAACTGTTTAATTTATTCCATGTTTGGCTTAAAAAAATTTAAAACAAAAATATCACCATTCCAAGTACTAGGCTATTATTTGCACAATCTTTAAAAATAAGTTACATTTGTATATCACAATATCAATCTTTATTATAGGCATATTATATAATTGCAACTCTTAATCATTTATATGCTATTATAAGTCTCACCAATATGTAGTAGTTGCTGTTTATCATGTTCTCTATTCTATTTAAAAATTTAATAAAATTTTCGGTTCAATTATAATTGCAATGTATGTACATACACGGAATAAGTAATAATTAAGAAAATTAATCGAAGAAGGGAGTTGCGGGCCTACGGAAACTTTCTTCTAATTCTAATGAAAAAGGAAAATATTGATACTGATATAACATTAATTCAATAAGAAGGAAAATATTGATACTGATATAACATTAATTCAAGACTAATCCGAAGGATGAATGCACTAATCAGCTCCTTACCTCGACTGGCATGGGGCAATAGAGATGGCAACTAAACCTGAAACCCTTACGGTGAGACAGACATCTATCTAGACTCCTCTGTTCTATTTTATGGCAGTTATATTTTATGGCATACAATCCGAAGGATGAATGCACTAATCAATGTTTGCTTACCATGACATTAAATAAAGAAATAATATTTGATTTAAACATTTTATAATTTTATTGGCGAATAATAGAATCTTTTTACGAATATCTGGAAGCAAAAATTCAGAAGACACTAGCAAAATTTACTCCGGCCGAGTCCATAAACATTCAGAAGAAAGAAAAGTAAATATAGGTACATTCACCAGTAATATGTAGTAACTACTTTTCTAGCAATATCTCCAGAGTACTCAACAATTATGCGCAAGTGTTCAAACACTCGGATTTTACATTTTACACTAAGAAATGGATCCCTTGTAGAGGAACCGGTGTAATCTGAGGTAAACTGGTATCCGAAATCTGCAATTAGCTAAGAAAATTTCTCAGGATTAGATGCAGACCTTTAAGCAGCACTTAAGTCCAACTTCCTCATCGTAGATATGACATTCCAAGCCAATTGCCCATCTGCTACTGACCAAGAGCAGCAAAAATATACTACTGCTTCAGATTTACTGAAAGATGTAGTGTCAGTCAATCTATGAGGGCAGTTGTCCTTCAAACAAACAGAAATGCTGAAGGACTCTACTTGAAGATATTCCCCACAATCTTGAATGTTTACCTCTGCTAGTTCATTCGTAAGTTTTACAAATAATAGATGAAGCCAGGAGCATTTGTCGATGATGGGAGGCACGTCTCCCAAAGAACTATTTGCATTTGTGGTCTTTCCCAAATTGCCAATATTTACCTGGCAACAATTCGCAAACTGCACTTCATGCTTTTCAGCTTCCAACATGACCAGAAGCTCGTCCTGGTGGACGACTCTTGCCTTCTTGCTTTTCTCCATGCTTAAGATCCATTCACTTACTCTATCATCACATACCCGCAACGGGGACATGCCTTTGAGTTCCTTTGAGCCTAAATCAGAGTTCCCTCCTGAAATTGTTTTCGAGAACTTGAAGTTTGGACTCCGTGAACTTCGAGTAAATGTGTCTGAGATGTCAGCTTTCACATAGTGAGTTGAAGAAATGCACAGAGACTCATTATTTGCAGGATCATAACACGGAATACCCAATTTAGATTGAATTGCATCTTTCAAAGTAGCCATCTTAGGTTTTTCACCGTGTACAAGTATCACATGCTTGGGAGAGAGAAACTTGACGAGATCCATAATTCCTTTGGAATCTGTATGAGGGCTAAAAGATAACTGATGAATCTACAGGTAAACAAAAAAATACAAAGTTTTAGGAAATCATTACTCCAGAAAAACGAGTATTTTGTATACCATCTAGAAAAGTGTCATTTCATATCTAGGAAGCACAAGTCATACTTTTATTTAGGTTGTTGACAGGGGCACAAGACAAATGTTTTTTTACGTCCAACATGTATTATGCTGTCAAGGTCAGCAAGCATTTCACTTGCCAAACCAACAAGAGCATAACCTAATAGTAAGTTATGACAAGAATAATAAATAATAAAAACGGCACCTATTTTGTTCTTTATCAGAGGATACAACCTGAGGGTTCATACACCCATTCAAGGAGGAAAAAGAGAAAACCCCAAGTTGAGTATCATGAATCTAAAACAATTATCATGTATATAATATAATGTAGTAACCGTCACTCATCGTCATCACTGTATCTTGGAAATGTCTAATCATCACCAACACTTTCAGGAGAAGAAAATATAAATAATGAAGCATAAATATTCTAGTTTGTTGTAAATTTTTAAAAGGGTTCTCCTATTGCTCAGCTATACCTCCTTTGAGACACAAAAGAAATGGTAACAACTTAACAAAAGCCTAGACACCTGCAGGCTGCAGCCACATATAACAAGCCAGTTTAAAGCCACAGGGTACATTTAGATTGGCAGTCCAATTCAATCTAATAGAGATTCCATTGTGAAACAGTTAACTGAGTCCAAACCATTGGATAGCATCTTAGTTTGCAATAGGGAAGCATTCCCTTGCCGATAAATTTTGGAAAATCATCCACATCAACTTTGCAGATTGGACAACTTAAAAATGAGGTCATCCATTACTTCAGAATAATGTGAATACAGGACCATTTGTGAGCACATATAACAAGCCATTTTCCGCACATCAAACTTTCTAATAGCTTCAAAAGAAAACTTAAAAAGGCATCATGAGGCAAGACATCAAGTAGCAGAACTTAGGAGTAGTTGATCAAATGTTTGGTGACAAAACTGGGACTGGACTTTCTAACTAATTCTGTGAAATTTTTAGTTCATATTGGGACGATTCCATATAAATGAAAGAACTGAAATTTTTATGTACAAAACTACAAAGTATGTATTACAAGCTTTCAATTGCAAATGAAACTAGAGTACTGAAACAGGGAAATTAACCACAACTTTCGCCACACTAATATTCCAAGTTGCATTAGGACAAGGAGATTATGGAATGGTGTGTTTCTCAGTCTTGTAGGTTAAGATTCTTGGAGTCTACCAATTAGAAGTTGGTATGCTAAGAATTAGTTTTGATTGCTTTTTCTGGTCTTCTTTATTTCTAGAACGTCATACAGTTTGACTTGAAATCAGATATATAGTTCAAATATTCCTAGAGAATAACTAAATTTTAACTTCCACAAAAGACATTACAAGATTTTTGTATTTCAACAACAATGACCAAAAAAATTGCCATTGACGGTTCAATGAATATTCCAATAACAAGGTTACTTATTTAAATTTATGGAAGAATTGGAAATAGGTAAACGAAAGAAAAAGTACTTGACTGATCAGAATATAAAGATTAACATATTTGTTGCAGGAAAAAATTCAAAAGAATAAAAGAAAATTGAACCTGGCACCGCACATCAATTTGAGTGTCTTGATCCAGATCAACTTTTGTGGGTTTACCTGGCCTCAATTTGTGTCCTACGGTTCCATGCAAACAATATCTAGGAGAAAAAACAAGGATGGATTGAGGGGAAAAGTCAAATTTTATGAACTACCATATAAGTAGTATGAATAGCCAAGTGAAATTTTTTTTCTGGAAATAAAATATAAAAGAGGTCTGAAACATTAAAATAATCGAGCTCAACCAGTTGAACAAGGTAACGTTTTCTTTCAATGCATATAAATAAACTTCAAACAAAATGTCTACCGAACATACGCAAGAGAAAGATAAAGAGAAAATTTGAGGACAAAATTACCCTGGAAGTGTAACAAGGTTCGCTTCATATGGAGCCCAATGCTTGAAAACCTCGAGTGAAAAACCACCGCTGATCATCCCAGGAGTAGCAAAGAGAACACAAGGTCCAGGAGCATTTATCATGGAACGGTCAAAACTGCCAACTGCAACATTGAAACCCCAACGAACCAATAAAACAAGAAACCCACCAACATATTATTGCCTTCATAGCAAAAATGTATGCAGTATCAGCTAGGCTGGGTACTGATTAACTAATTTAATATATGACCAACTATAATAGTAGATGATAAAATTATGCCACTGAGATTGTATATTAATACTAAGAAATTAAAACATAGTTGCCTTGTAAAATTTATAATTCAATAATCACAGCAGTACTGCCATTCTTTAAATTTTAGAATTGCAAGGTGTACCATGTTTGAAATCAAATGCATTGTGAGTGGCATATGTATCTTTCACCTTTTGGCTGGTCCAGTTGATGAGCATTTTATAATACATATTTGCTTGAATAGTCAAACCTGAATAGAGAAATATTTTTAAAAAAATGAACAGATCAAATGAGATATGTCACAAAAGAGTGATAATTTTAGAATATTCATTGCCATAGTTCATCGACAGATGACGAAAAACATTCAAGCACATGGATGCGAAAAAGTTAATATAGATATGTGTGATTGTATTATAAATTTGATGGAAAATAACAGGAGAAAAAAAGAAGATTACCTGGGATATAAATGGAGATGGAACATACAGTGAATAAATAAACTGAATAACAGCAAGGACAAAAGCTGAAATGAAAGTATTATATTTCGGACTTTTAAGAAGCCAAGGCTTTATTTATTTAGGAAAACATTTTACATCAAAACCAAAAAGAAAATTAGTGCAGAACAGGAGGCAAATATGTCAAATAGTATTCTTTTTTTAATCCATTCATCTGACGTGATCAAGTGAAAAGGTGTTGTTTCTCCATCTAGAAATGTAGCATTACTACATTATACCTCAAGAATGATTGGATGCATATTACCCAGAAGAGAAGTGAAAATATGAAATGATGGCAATATTCTAAATTGGATACGTTAGTGGTGCATGGTTTTTCTCAGAGAATTTTTTTTTTACTTATGATTTAATATGTTTCAGCATACATATGTGCATAAGCCATGTATTTTTGTATTTTACATAAAATCCCTTTTGATACTAGGCCATTATGAGCTAATTCACAAAACCTTAATCACAATTCACGTGATTAGTTTTAAAAAATAAAAAAACATTAGAACATTAAAATTATCCAATAGTAAACAAGAAGTAAACATGGAGCACAGACCTGCAGAGAAGTAAATAGGAACCTTTAAACTCATCCGCTCCCAGTAATCATCCAGTAGCATACAAAGTTCCTATTGGATAAGACATACTGCTGTCATGAACAGAAATGCATACCACATAATGGCAGAACATAATACTTTCAAATTATACGCTAATAACAAAAAGTCACAAATGAAAAGACTATATAAAAAACAAAAGAAAAGAGATGAGTGGAAAGATGTTTATTTCTTCTTAATAGATAGGAGTGTGATAATTCAAGTTTGTCCTTCGAGTGTTTCACTTTAGAACATCCATTTTTGGGATTACGGTGGGTGTGGCTGATTCTCTTGAAAAGATAATAATCAATAACTTTATAGTCATCAATACACACACACACACACACACACATATATGAAGAATTTTACTTGATCAAAGCAAGGAGTAGATGAGGGACATTTGCGTAGTTGTGATTTGGATAGTAGGCCTAGGATGGAGTGAGGTTTGGGCTTGGGAACTTTGCTCTAACTAACATCTCTCTGGTGGAGAATTTACTTCGGAGTTCCCTTTGTGGTCTCATCATCTTTCACAAAAGGTGATCATGAGAAATCTTGGCTAGGAATATTTTGGTGTGATCAAAAACTTGGATTATCAGTCACTCATGCAAATCCCTATAAAATTCATCTATTAGGAATCAAGCTTTGTTTCCGCAAAGTTGGAGTATCCGAGAGCTCTGATTACAAAGTGTCGGGGCATCAGAGCATTAATTCCACTAGGTTTAAGTTTCAAGCCTCAGTCTGTTCCTCATTATGTTACCATTTTACTATGTATTATAAGGGAATGGTAATGCGCCCAGATATTTTTCTCTATGCAGCTAGGATTACATGTGAGTGTGACTGTCAAAGATAAATTGTTGGATTCAGTTTGTAATAGTTGCTTTGTAGAGGCTCAACAAAGTACTCAAGCATGCAGCTTCCACACAAATGCAAACTTGCCCAGTATAATTTGTCCATGTGTTTAATTAGTCAATTCACCTGTGAACATGCTGGTTATGTTTGAGCAGAAATGGCATTTGTGACATGGTAAGGTGGCAAAAATACTTATTCCACCATTATCAACAAAAAAGGGTAGCAAAATTACATATATCAAACACGGTTGGAAAGAAAAGGTAAATATAAGGTTCAGTAATTTAAAACCCTGCAGAAATGTAATTTACAAAGAAGTTGAGGAGAGTACCTGAGCTCTTCCAAGAGCAAATGTAGGAATGAGCACCTTTCCTCCATTGGAAACACATTTATGAACCTATAATTAAAATAAAATGACCACAGTAGAAAACTATTTTAGTTAAGTATTTCAGTATCGTACAATGACCACAGTAGAAAATTATTAGAGTTAAGTGTCCACACAAATTCAGAAAGCATAACACATAAAAGATATTATAAATATCAAGGGTTAGAGTTCCCATACAGTATTAAGAAATTCTCTCTCCCGAGCATATTTTGAATCTCGTATAGTTTCTGCATAGGTTGACCTGCAAGAAGCAAATTGTTGGTGCAAAGAACGCTGACTAAGACATCATCAGAGTGCAAAAGTTTTTCCCACAAACAATATACATTAGATTAATTTCTCCAGGTAAGTATTAATTTATCATAAACCCGCCAGAGGGGAGTAAACACGACTGATAGAGTGGATTAATCAAACTCGCTGGATAGAAGGCTCTTAATTTAGGCATTGTGAATAAATTTAAAAAGAGACAAGATAGATATGGTGAAAAGACTGTACAGCCAACATAGTAATAAATAGGCAACCCATCGTTCCTCCTTATCTCATGGTTGGTTGTGGCATAAGAAAAAGATTGCAGGATTAGGTATGAAATGCTTAATATATGATATTGTGGAGATCTTCGATACGAGGAAGAGCTTGTTAAATTGTATATCTGTATCTAAACATTTCCATGGTTCTTCAGTTTCCACCCTAGTACAAGTTATATAAATACATAAAAATCTCCGTAGAATTGCAAGAGGTATGCCTGTGAAAGAGGAATGAAATACATGAGAAAAGTAGACAAATGAGAACTCAAAATTGACTATCAAAGGAAAAACAAAAGTGAAAGATATGTATGAATCAACTTGCAGATGAAACTAAATTTATCTATCAAAAAAATAGCAAAATAAACTAAAAAAGGACAAACCAAAGGAACACAGTATTCACGTGCGATTATTCTGCAACTACAGCTAGGGAACGAAAACTTCAAGGCTGTGTTCTTTTCAAATTTCAAATCACGTGAAATGACAAATCTCATGATTTAAAATACCAAGACTAAAAACCCCATAATTTATATATCTTGTGAATACTATATAATGTGAGGATCTAAAAATTCACATAGTCACAATTAAGTTTCATAACTTCAAGCTTCCAATAATTAGAATGGAAAACGTTTCCAAATATATGGCTTAAACGCTTCCCTTTTCCTTCCAGAAAATTACTGGAGCAATTTAAAACAGAAATAGGCTGAGACATTCATTCTCTACTTCTGATGAAGCTTTATAACTCTAGGTTTCAAGTAAAAATTATGTAAAAGCAGAAAAGTCATGCCCAACATCAAAGAAAAATGGTCCCATAAGCCACACCGCAATCATGCGGACATGGATTTGAGAAACCCAAGCTTTTCGGCAGTATTTTCAATTCCCATAAATCATACATATTGACAAAATTTCAAAACCCTGATAATTACATGTATAAAACAATTAACTAAGATCCCCGAGATTTGAAATTTTATCTATCAAATTCCTGCCAAAAGAACAGCCCATAGAAGCAGAGATAACAAGGAGACATTTCAGAGCACTAATATAACTTCGTGTTTTACATGTCAATTACATGTGTCCTCATACGAAAACTCATGAGTTAATAGGAAATAGATGATGATTTAAATGTAGTCATATATATGATATAACTATATATAGAGCACTCCATACTCTGTTATAAGGAGGTCCAACTGCAGCCGGTCAATTTGGGCAGCTCCAAGATGTCTATCAGATGTCATATTGTAATCCCCTGTGTAAACTATTGCAGTATCTCCCACTTTAGCATAAAACATTGCAGCTCCAAGTACCTAGAAAATTTCTTTCGTATATTATACAAACAGAGTATGGAAGTAAAGTAAAATTAGCTTGACAATACCATACTTACTGCCCCCTCCCCTGGCCCCTGGAACCTTCACATGACAACTAGAAAAAGGAATATTATGCATCGTGTTTATGAGCTTGTAGTTATACTTGTAAAAACTAGAACATAATTGGAGGAACAAGAAAACCACTTGAAATTAGTATTCCACTATTCCTAAGTTAGCCTACATGATAAATAAAATCAGATTCTTAACACATCCATTCCGCATAGTTTCGAAATTATTCTTGATATGTTTGGATTACATTGCATATGTCAGATAAGTCATGGACATGCTATACATATGCCGGGTTAAAATAACATTTAACAGTTTCCAGAAATCAACAAAAGCCTATAGACTTAATTAATGGGGATCTGAAAATTTGTGCTAGAGTTAGAGATTAGGTTCAAGATGTTTACATGCCCTGCATAGTAAGCACGGATCTGAAGGTCTTTATCAACCTGCACAGTCTGCTTCAGATCCACTGCAGTAACTGCCATGTAAATACCAAAATCAAAAAAACCTATATCAACTCACAGAGAAGTTGTAGGATGAAAACAAAAAAAAAAGAGGCAAGGTTTCACAGCAAACACCATTACACCACATTCATCGGTATTTACCAACTTGCATTACATAAATCTAACTTCAATATATATGATGTTGTTTGTTTAGATTTTAAATAATAACAACAATAATAAATTTTACATGTTCTGAAGCGAGTCCAGATGTAGTTTGCTGGCAAAATAAAAAGACTGCTGCCTGCATTGTTTGATTTGAAACTATATATGCCACTTGTCTTCAAGACCTGAAATGCGATCTATGTTTCCGCTTTAGTCTATGGTAAACAATCTAATACTTATCTTGTGACATACTTAATTAAATGTGCAATTCCAGTATTCAAGTTATGTTGTATGAACAAAATTAATTACATTTTAGTTAGCAAGAAGTCAAGTAGTGGGCTGGAGACCATCATGCAGCCTATATAACTCTTCAACTTGTATAAAACAAGGGGAAAAAAAGAAGAAGAAAAGAATGCCAAATACCTTTATTCATACATTCGACAATATTCTCCGAACTAAACTGTTGTTCTTCTCCCCTTCTGTCAACCATCACTTTCCGATAATCCTCCAACATCAGAGGAGCGAGAGCTTTTGTTGGATACTGCAGAAGAGTTAAATTCAAAAACATGCAGCAAATGTCAACTTCAAAGTCCACATATAGAAAATCCTACTAAGCCATTCAACGAGTCATTAAGCATAAGAAAATATAAAATAAAACAGAAATCTTACTTACACAAAGATATGAGTTATAAAACACAGATCCTTGACTACAAAGTAAGCATTATATCAACTAATAGTGTTTCTGCGACATATTGGATGATACATACTGTAAGAACCAACTACAAGTATTAGAAATTTCTGAAGGGGGAAAAAGAACAAGCAAGTGATGATATGATTTATGAAAGCCATTCAAAATTGAAAAATGATAATATACAATTGAATGTACCAAATTCGTTGTAAGAATCTAATGATTCTGAAATGCAAATTATCAAGTACAGACATAGCTTTGTAAAGGAAAATTCAATTAAACTGATATCATCTTATTGAATTATAAACTCGTTTGGCAAAATTACCGTCATAAAAATTGGTCCCTTGTATCCACAAACTTCAGTGAAGTATGGGAGAGCTCCAATATGATCCAAGTGACTGCACCATTATATCAAGTTAGCTCATGTGGAATCCATAAATAACAAAACAAGATACTTAAAATTCACATACTAGTGCACACTGCACACAGGCACACATAAAATCGTCTTTTCATCCCAATTTGAGATTCATTAATCCTCTATTAGAGCATTGAAGTCCTAAAAGTGGAGTCTTTATTCAATTATTAAGCTACCAAAAAAAATAATACTCCAATGTGGTTATATTACATTGGATCAAGCATCTTGCCATACAAAAAGCATACTGACAATGGCACATACTTGATAGTAGATGAATCTAGACATGTATTATTTTCTAACAGTTTTTGGATCCAAGAGTAACGCAAAGCAAATGAAGGGTAACTAGAGCTTTGGCAATCACCCATTACAGTGGACAATAAATCTAAAATCATAATTATTTCTTATTTTAACACACTGTTTGGATCCAATAGTGAAAAAAAGCAAATTGATAGTAATACGAACTTGACAGTCCCCAATACAGTTCATTTTGACATAATGCTACCTGGTACTGAGCTTTGTGAAATAGTTAATCTTATTTGTCACTAATTCATTTGTACAAAAAGGGACATTTTGCCTTTTTGAAGTCAATTTGAGAAATTTTAAAATGCAAAAGTGAGATGAATTCATCAGATTTTAGTTAATACAATCATACTTATTGTAAACTATCCAAAAAAAAATCAGTACTGATTACAAAAGTTTACCGTCTCTTACTAATATCTAAACATAACGTAATAATATGGATATATTAATGAGAGTTGCAGTACAAGTGGGTGATGATGATGCAGGTGAGGGAGCTATCAAAATCGCCTGAATTTGAGATGAGAGAGAAATCGGGGTAGCGGCGGTGATCATGGTATCCCATATGCATGCCGCAATCGAACATTATCTTCTTCCCATTGATTGTCACCACTACGCAACTCTTCCCCACTTCCTGTCCTGCCCCTGAGCCGCAAATTCATCATCAAACAAATTGTTCAAAATATGTTGACATTTATATGAAATAAGAACAATATATATATATATATATATATATATACACACGAGCGATACTCTGCTACAGAGATAAAGATAGAAGATACCTAGAACTAGACACTCGATAGCCATGGCTTCTCTGTACTTCTTCAACTCTACAAATGAACTACAGTGGATACTTTATTTCTTGGCGCGTTATTTCTTCGACTGAGATTTTTGTAGGGTTTAGGCCCTCGGATTTGGGTTTATTATTGTTAGGCGGCCAAATCAAGGGATGTTTGAGCTCAAAAATAAAGAGCAATGCTACTTGCTACCTCCGTCCCGTGTTTTTTTAACTTAAATTACATATATCAATACACAAACTAAAATAACAAAAATACCTTTAATATACTTTTTTTGTTTTGTTTGAGACTTTTTTTATTGTCTTTTGATCTCTCTTTCTTCAATCTTTCAACTTCTCAATAAATACGCAATAAATACCATTGGTGGCATAAGGGCACATATGAGAAAATATTATAAAAATTGTATTGAAACTCTAACACATCACTTATTTTGAAAAAAAATATTAAGCCTAAAAAAGCACTTATTATGAAACGGAGGTAGTATTACATAAATCTTATCACATAACTCTCTCATACACATATATATATTGTGGGTCCCCCTAACATACGGAACCTGAGAATTGTGTGAAAGAATTTATGTGATAGTAACATTATTTAAAAATAAACTCTAAAAGTTTGTGGATTTTATTTTAAAAAACTTGGATATTATTTATGTTTATAAAAGTATTTTAAAGTAGATGTTTCTTTAAATTTCTATAATAATGACACAATTTAGAGAATATTATGTTAAATGTGATGGGGAAAAAACAGTACTTGAATTATTATTTAACAATGAAATAAATTAAGTTATATGATTTAAAACAAATTTTTTTACAATTAATTAATTCATAAATTGAAAATTTAAGCTAATAATTTGAAGATCATGGCATTAATGCTGAGCAGGGTAAATAATATTAATCCATAATGGTGCTAATGGAAGTATATTTAATAACGATGTTATTACTCCTACTATACATTAAATATTTTTAATGTGTTTTGATAATTGAAACCTTTTGATTCGTATAAGAGTTTTCTTCTTCCAAACTTTTAGAATTTTGATGATATTCTATCATTATATTTAGTGTAAAATGTCCTTTTTAGGATTGTGGGTAAAACGTGTATTAGAATGTGTATAACAAATTAATTTTGTCTTGTCTAAATTCAAACTAGCATGGAAGTCATCAATACCTTATATATAAAGGCATCACCTTATATATCGTGATTTCAATTGAACTGAGTTAACTCTTAATTAATTTAGAGGTAACTCGGTTAATTTATCCCATATTCAATTCCTTTTCCAACATGCTCTTCACTCTTCAGTTTCCTTTCCCGACTCTTTGGTTTTCCCTCGGGTGGTTTTTTCGATATTAAGTTCCTCTTCCTCTTCCGCTTTCGCTTCAAGTTTCTCTGTCGTCGATTATATTCTCACTTTGCTTCCATCTTTCCTTCCATCAAATACACCCCAAAACTCAGTCTGTTAGCAGCTTCAGCCGTATCTAGGGTTTAGTGTAAAAGAGAATCACTTCTCTTTCATAAACATTGCCTCTACAATTGTTGTTGTTGTTGCGCGCGATTTCATCATGAATTTGGGCGATTTCATCATGAATTTGTACAAAAAATGAATTAGGTATGTGAATTGGGGTTTTTTCTTCTTGAAATTTAGATATGTGATTTGGATTTTTTCTTTATGAATTTATTCAAAAATGAATTGTGTATGTGATTTGGGTTGCTTTTATTATTATACCTATAAATGGCGTGTAACTGTTTTGTTATGTTAATTAGGATGAAAAGGGACCAACGAACGGGGAAGTCATACAAATTGTTGATTGTGGTGAAGTCAAGGAAGAGGAAAATTGGGAATGGTTGCTGATAATTTTTTTATGCATTAGATTATTCATAAGCTTAGACTAAAGATAGAATAAACTGCACATTAGTTTTCATAATTTAACTTGGAAGTGTTATAGTATTTGAGGTAAGTGTTGCTCACTGTGATCCAGTATTTCTCATACATAATTTTCAAAGTCTTATCTCTTATATTCTCCCCAATTTTGAATAAATTTTTTAGTATTTATGTTTTATACTTTTATAATATATGTAAAATTGTGTATATGTTGACTTTTATTTCACAAACGCTTGGACTTAAAGATCAAGATTATTACTCACTGAGATACATTTTAACATTTTGAAGTCAATTTGTAAAATTTTAAAATTCAAAATTGGTTTGATTTCATTTTAGTTTTGGAAACAAAAAATATGATTATTAGTTGTACTATATAGTTAGTTTACTACTGCTATAGTTGTTTTTATAAAAACTAAATAATTTCGTACTGATGTTGAATTTTAGAATTTCGCGAATTGACATAATTTGGCATATCTTAGAATTATGGCATGTAATTAATGTGTAATGTGTAATTAAACATGGATCTAGGGTAGCCTGGCAAATGGAAGGGATAAGATTGTTTTCTGCTACTTCTTTTTGGTCGGTAAAAGCTACTTGATTTATGCTTACTTTTGTGAGTGGACTGATGATGGACAGAAGCAGAAGCAAGGTTGAAATCACTATAGAAGAACTCAAGAAAGAAAATGCCATTTTTTTAGGTGAAATCTTCTGTTTCGATGTTGTACTCCCTCCGTTCCCTTTTTAATTGACGTTTTAAGGGAAAACAGAAAGATAAAGAAATGTAAATATTGCTTTATTTGATCGATCAAAATAGGTATAAAAGTGTAGTATTACCCTTGAAAAGATTGAAAGATAAACAAATTAGTATTTAATGGAGGGATAATATAGGAAACCAAGTTACTACTTTCTACAAAGAATAGAGGGAGTAGATTATGACTATCAGATTATTATAATCAGATTCAATGGATTATAATAGTTAATTTAAGTATAGAAGTTTATAGCTTTAATGAAAAATGATAATTAAAGTACAGAATCAGATTTTAGCAATTACATTCTAGCAATCAGATTCCAGAAACTAGGATAATATAATCAGATTTTAGAAATTAAATACCATAAGCATGTCTTGAAAAAAAAACATATCTGGTGTGAGTTTATTGGACTTGAAAAATATATGAAGAATCAACATCATCCCAAAATTTTCATTATGATAATTAAATTTTACAATACATCAGACTTTGGGGGAAATTAGTATAAACTACACAACCAGCAAGAGTGTAAAATTTAAAAATATGGAGTTATTTTGACTAAAAGTTAAGGTCTTATCCTTGTATATAGTCTGTTTATTGAGAATAAGGGTCTTACCCTTCAACTCGACAACTTTTTGACCAACTGAGTTTATTAATACAGGTGCTAATTATGGATTTTTGTTGTGTTTCTTTTCTATATATTAGTATTTATTCTATAGAAAATTGGAGGAAGTGGGTTGGATTTTTAAGGTTAGTTTCAATTTTTCTCATTGATTGTATACTGCCTGTTTGATGGAATAGCATAAAGAGATTTTTTTTTGTTTAATATCAGTATTGTTATTCAATTGAATTAAAAGGTTAAATAAGAAATTGACAACTTTTTTACTTCATGGTCTTTTACATTGGACTTCTAATTTTGGGAGAGGTAGCACTTTGTACACTTTTACATTTCTCAGTGCTACTTCATTGATGCCCCAATATTAAAGACTCTTCTAGCTCGAGATATCGTCTTTGCTTGCCATGGTGTCGTATTCTGTCAATTATGGCTAGATGGATTGCTTGATGGTAATTTGGTTAATGTAGTCACTTTATATCATATTGACATTGAGAAGATGGAGAACTGGATTTATTAATATTATTATTTTAAAGTAGGCAAAACTATGTGAACTAAATTTTAATTGTATTAATTAGTACGATTTGTTTCTTTTGCTGCAACTAAAATTTATGAGTGTGTAGTGTAAGGAGATGTGGGTCGGAATGATTGGGACTGTGAGTGAGGAGATTGAAGTTGCAAGGTTCTGGGAGGAAATTTCAAGTGGGCAATAACAACGTTGTCAGTCCAGTGTAGCATTGGCTAAGTGGCGGTCTTCCATGCAAGTGAAAAATAGAACCCTTTTAACTTCACCCCCTTTAGGACACTGATGACGACGACGACTTACATGTTTAACTGTATAAGCTTTAAAGGGAAGGAATGATGGATTGTGAGAAAACCTGCAATTCTACTGCACACTTCAGATGGTGGAGATAGCTGGAAAAGGATACCTTTAAGTGCTGAACTTCCTGGTGATATGGTAAGCCGATATGAGCTTACACATTTATCTTTGTTCTCAGTGTTTACTTTCCCAAGTTTATCTATAATGCTTTTTAATATGTTGACTCATTCTATTTTTTATTGTAGATTCCATTCAATTACATTTGGATTCAAGGTTTCCCTACCTTCCTTTTTTTTATTTTTTTTATACAAATATGCGGGCTACCTCTGAGTAAAAAATTACATGCTCTTGCATAGTTCTCCGTCTCTAATTTATTAGAAGAAAGCTTTTTGTGTGGACTTACTTGGTGCACTTTAAGTGTTTGAAAGAATGCCACATAATTGTGAATATGCAAGTATGTATTTTTTGCTGATTTTTTGTTGTTGTACTTTATTTATTTTTATTATGTCAATATAAATCCTAATTGGATGAGAAGCTCCATGCATGCTGGAAATTTGAGGAAGAATTGGAGGGAATACTTGATATAATATTTGTTTTGTTCAGATTTATACAGGTAAGTTGAATGCATTTAAATGGAAAGGAAGTAATCTCGAGTTATTTTTATCTCAATTACACTCTATTCTGATTTGAAATGTGATATTCCTTTCTGATTATGATTCACAATTGTTTTTTTATTTTTATATTTTCAATTTTTGAAGGCTCAGACAGTGAAACCAATCTCAAGTACTGTCCCAGACGCTTGGTACCCGACCCTAGCTGTTTTCATGCCCGCGATCGGTCTTATTGTCACCGCTTCCTTCTTTATGTGAGTGACCTGACCCTGATCCTGGACTTTTTTTCTTCAAGTTTGGCTAAACAATTCTGGACAATTACAATTGTAAAATTGGCAATTATTGCGTGTTGTTCTGATTTTTTTTAATATTGTTTTACAGTTTCTATTTAGTGAAGTAATCACGTTGCACTTATAATCTTTTTGTACAGTGTTATTCAGTTGGATGTGTATTGATTTGTTTAGAAAAATGTAATTAAAATTGTGATCAATTCGATAACTTTTTGAAGAGAATAAACTCTGTTACCATTTTCAAAAAGATATTTGGTGAAATAGTACAGTTGGGGATGTATTTAAAGCCTTCTATAAGATGGAGCTTGTAAGACCCCAACTTTTATGAATAAAGATTTAATTTTCTTTATATTATTTCGAAATAGTAAGGTGTTGATTTGATAAATGTGAAAAGTTATGGGTGAAATGTGCAAATATTTTAAAATGAGCAAGTGGTTATAAAATATTCTTGTTGCCGGGGAATATTCGTTTGGTCGTGGAATATTCTTGTTGTCGGGGAATATTCGTACGACGACGCAGCTATTTGTGGGCCCCACAACGGAATAACTGTCGGATATAGAAAGCGACAGAAATAACCTTTTTATAAAATAACGGCGTAGTTGTTACCGTTAGTACTGTTGAAATACCCGGTGGTTAAAATACAGTAATACGCGGTGTTGCACAGTAGCACACGGTATTGCACAATATTTTGAATTATTGATTCTTACGTAAAAAGTCACTACTCAATTATTGTTACAGTAATTATTGTTCAATATTTTATATTATTGATTCAATAATTGCATGATATTTTATTGATTCAATAATTGCTACGTTGATATTTTATATCAATAATTGTTGCTATTTTATATGATTGATTCAATAATTGCTACCGTTGATATTTTGTATTATTGATTCAATAATTGTCACTGCACAGTATTTCACATTATCAACTCAATAATTCATATTATTTGAATAATATTATTAGATAGCATTATTGACAATGTCTAAGGAAGTTCTGTCTAGGAGGGGTTATTTAATTGCGCGCCAGTAAGGAGAAGTCCTTATCGGAAGACCCCCTCTTTCCTAGGAACGACCTGGTTGTCAATATTGTAGTTCTGTAATATTATTTGTGAATAATTAATTATTAATTTATATGATAAGAAAATATTTATTTTGTGGATATAAAAGAAGGAATTAGTGCTGATGTATTTTTATCAGTATTTTGGTGTGGAAAATCATCCGTTTATGAATTTTGGATAATTTATGTTTGAAATTTGGAAAAACTTCCTTTTACAAAGTTGTAGAGAATTAAATTTCCTATAGAAAGACATAGAATTTGTATTTTTCTGATAAAAGGGCTATTTATTATGAATTATTGAAGTTTCGGAAAATAAATATTTTTTTATAAAATGGTGGGCCCCACTTTTGGTTAGTGTGGAAAATGCTAATGGCTTTCACGAGGCGGTTGGAATTTTTTTTAAAAGAAATATTATTTTATTAAAAAAGTCTACTTTGGCATCCTAAGTTTTTCCTATAAATAGGGTGCTTAGGTTAGAATTGAAAATCACACCAGAATTAGAAGTTTTCTCTCTCTATAATATCAAGCGTATTTTTGTGAGTATTTAGATACTTTGAGTGTTACTATTTAGTGCAAATTTTCTTCGATATTATATCCAATATTCCAGTCAGAAGTACTATTTTTTAAGGTAAGGGATGTTATTTTCTTTCATAAATGATGTTATTCTTTTCAATATCTGTAATACCCGAGAATTTTCTAATATTATTAAATAAATATATCAATGAAAATGAGAATTTATTTGAATATAAACGATTTTGTGTTATGAGAATGATTAATTCAATTATATTAAATTGAATAATTATAATAATTGAGAAATTTATGGAGTTTACGATAAACTCGTTGGGAGCCTTGTGTGGCACACTGACGTAATATAAGAATGATTATATTAATTTAAGCGAACAATTAGTCTATATTAATTGTTAATCGTAGAATATTAATTAATTGTCATCGTAGAATAATTGTTATAGAATATTAATGGTGATTAATTAATAATATGTGATTATTATTATTGCAAGAAAATGATAATAATAATGAGCAACGTGTCTATAATATAATAAGATTTATATTCATTTAATGTGATATTTAATCATATAAGTGCTAATCAATTATTATGGAAATTAATAATCAATGAGGAATGGATTAATTAATACTATCGTTAATTAATCACTGAGATAAATAATTTATTTATTTGACAAATAAGTGAGTTACTAATATATTAAGATTATATTAATTGATATGTGCAAATATGCAATACTTGAATATACAAAGTATATGGAATACAACTATATTATATAGTGTAGAAAGACACTTAAGTGTGACCATGCATGTATGTATAAACTATATAGTAAAGTTTATTAAGTTGTAAAAGTTACATGAAATGTGTATGTGACAAATGTATGTGAAGTGTATATTAAAATGATATATCATTAATATATTGAAATCACTTGTTGATTGTAGAATTTAATGAAGAAAATAATGTAATGTGAGAATGCCTGAGAAAATTAGACCAGTATGATAAAAATGTACATGGATTATATGTGTGTAAATTACATTTACTACATTGTCATGTTACCTATTCATTGAATTAATATTGGTACATTTCATGATGACTTAAAGTACACATAATATAAGTATATGATATGTGTGTAACATGTAGTTCATTTGCAAATGTTGAGCTTAGTGTGCTTTGTCCCATATTGTTAGGCACAACCCTTGTACACGTGAACACCCATCAAAGCCTAAGCCTATTACTTGCATAAATCAATCCTCAGCATTCTAGCAAATCATGATATGGGGAATGGGCACAACAGTGTTCTTCAACTACTAAATACCAACTCTCCCATAACCACCATGCAATCCTCTCTTCCGTTAGTTCAAAATGATGAGCAAAGCTATGGACTGAATAATGAATTCTCTATAAATAAGCTCTCCTCCTTCTTCATTTCTTTTCCTGGGATTTTACTGATAAGTGAACATTGATTGAGAGCATATATAATATCAGTCTAGAGTTGTAAGAATTGAATAGCAGCAAGTTCCTTATACGGATAGCAGAGGTATAATTCCATTCCCTGTCTTCATTTTCAAACTCTGTCAAAAAAAATCAAATTCTTGATTCTTGTTGTAATTCATCCCAATTTGGATTGGGATATGTTTCTTAGTTGCTATATGGCTTATATACATGTTTGAACTGGATTATAGTTGCTTAAAAACTATTTTCGTGAAGTCATTTCGTGAGTTGGGCTAGAGACTGCCGTGGCTGCCTGCTGTTTGGTGCGAACCAGTAGTGGCGCAGTTGCGCAGGTTTTAGCCTGGGATGCGGCGCAGCTGCGCCGGCACCCTGCTGTAGTTTTCTGCATCCTGCTGCAATCTGTTGAGTCATGGCTTGCTCGTATAGGTTTAAACAAGCTTGGTGTCTGGTTAAACATGTATAGTGATATACCTAGACCTAGTGTGAACATATATTGCTATGTTTGCATGTAAAGTATATGAAACGACATATAATTGTGAAAATAAACTAAAGTTTTATGAACGGACGTTAAACATATATGGCGCATGTTAGTATTCTGACTTTCGAGAAATATTAGTATGATCTAGACAAGCATGAAAACTGGTTTCACCCATATATATATGTTACTTGAGATGACATGCATGTTCATAGCTATGTTGGTATACATTATTAATGAAAAGACTTGAAGTTTGAAATTTAACTTATAGTCCTTAAAGTGAACTTTGGTATGTATGTATCATATTGATGTTCTGACATCTTAAGCATGATTATATGGCTTAGTTATGCATGAAGTGATAGCCTAACATGTTGAGATTACACTAATATACATGATTTACTTTTAAAACGATTTCAAAGGTTAAACTTGAAAGTTCTGAAAAACTAAAGTTGCATGAATCGAAGTCATAGTGTTATGATATTTTGAACATGTATGAGGGTGCTCTTAACCTCACTAAGATGTCATACATATACACACACTTGTTAGATACAATGCAAGGTAACCACGTATGAGTTTAAGCATGTTTTCAAAACCAATAACGATACTAGTTATGCATATATGACATTGAAACATGTGAGCATGGTTATCAACGAAATATATGACCACCTTATATGTTTAAGTGACAAGCATGATAGCTTATGAGAATTCATGGCGTTGTAAGGCCTTAAATTATTTAAGATGTTAATCTTGAACCATGTTATGAAAGATTAAACTTAGAAGGACTATGCAAGCATGCAATACTCTTAAATATGTGTATATTCTGTATGTTGATAAATACTTACGAGATGGACAAGAGCAGCTAAGCAAAAGCTCAACCCTGGTCTGGCCAGGGGACAGCTCAGCTGCGCCGTCTCTAGGCCTAATCAGGGCGCAGCTGCGCCAGTCTATTTTCTTGATTGGTGCAGTCTGCTTGTTTCTGGTTGTGTTAGTTAACATATGAATGTTGCCTAAGCTGTTAAACTTGGTTAGATCTCTATTAGTATGTGTTTACAAGTGTTGGTAGTAAGGCATGATGATATTTATTTTATAAACGAAACTCCATGAATAAGAAAGGCATAATCAATATAGTGTTATATTGCCATACATGATATAACTATATTACTTGATTGCATAAACTAATTTCGTGCTACGAGCATACAAGTACGCAATGACGTACGTATAAAGTTATAAAACTAAGTTAGAACCATGTGTGTATATTTAAATTGAGTAACAAGCTTATGTACCGAGTATGTTAACTAATGAAAATCCTATACATGTAATACATTATAAATAGGATTCGAAAGTGTTGGCTAGCTTTACGTGAGTAAACTACACATAAGGCAAGTATCCTAACCGACGCATTTACTTTATGCAAGGAAATCTATGATTGTGCAAGTATCCTAAACCCTTGCATTATTTTATTCAATGGATATCGTAAGCGAGTATCTAAACCTTATCTCTTTAGATACAAGTATTCTATCTTTGTATATTGCGAACTAGTTTCCTACTTAATCGTTTGAATTGAATTAGCATACTTGAACTCTTATTTCATTAAAGCTATTATTCATGTTGAACTTAGTATTGTTCTTGAATATTGTGAAAGTGTCTATGCCATTTGATTCGGCTAGACTTATATTATTGAAAAGCGACCCAAACTAATTGATTGGTGCGGAATCTTGTATTTGACTGAGAAGAACAACCTTCTTTGAAGGGAATATATAATTGTCGGAGAACCGACGTGCACACTTGAGTATGATTAATTGTTATGCATAACGATGGTGCTTTAGGCTGATCACCCGTTGTACCTGTTTTTGTTGGATTTTCAGTTTATTACTGTTAATTCTAGTAGAAGTTCATAGTCCTTAGTGACTGCTCAGTATTCAGCTATCTTGAAATCTTGAATTGATTTGTTATTGAATCACATTGATATTATTCTGTCCTTAGCGACTATTATTGAAAACTGTTGATATTCTTGTTATCCTTGAACTATCAAACTTTGTTATACCCTTTTGAAAATTAAGGATTATATCACTTACCCTTATTGTATATTACTTGCTGGGCAATTTGTGCTCATTCTTGCTTTCCCTAAAATATTTCAGTTAAGGCAGAGTAGGGCGAACCTTCGGGCGTTGATAAGGGCAAGGGCAAGGCTACCAACTAGCTTGTCTCTTTTATGTTTTTAAATATTTTATTGTTGTATTAAGATGTTGTAGTAAGACTGATTTTGATTATGTTTAAGCTTAAGTTAGGTTGTGTAATAAGTCGTTAATTGATATTATTATGTAATCTATTAAGTATTGTAGGTTGCGAGACTTGGGGGAATAATTATAATAAATCATTGTAAATTATTATAGCATAGATTTTTCGCTGTGATGTGTGTTATTTAGTTATTATTATTGTGATATATTACCATGAGCACGTGATGAACCGAATTCGAGAGACCAAGTGGCGGTCCTGGAATTTGGGGGCGTCACAATATCATTATACCAAAATATTATCATGAATTTTATTATGAAATTCTTACTTTTTTCGTCGGGGTTACTATTCACGTATACAGCACTATTCACGAAAAAATTAAATTTTCTTCTATATGTCCAAGTTGCTTGTTAAAGTTCTTATCTTTGATTGGATCTAAGTTTTGAGCTTTATTCTTGAATTTTGCTCCACAAAGTATTATTATGGAGTATTCTTGAACTTAGATAAATTAGATTACGAATCCTTAGTCTTTGTCTTTTATCTCACTGAATTCGTTCTTTAAAATATTTTTCATCATCCTCAGTCCTAAAAAGTGATATAACTGAATATCTTTGGCCTGTAGAGCAAAGATGAATGATTACCTGATGAATATCTTTGGCCCGTAGTGCAAAGATGAACAGGTGTTGAGATGAACATGACCACCGGTGATACAAATGAATATCTTTGGCCGTAGTGCAAAGATGAATATTTGATTTGAGATGTATATTGATTGATGTTACAGGGATAAAATATTGATGATGGACTTTTAAATCATAGAAGATAGTAGACTTCATTCTCCACTTAACTCTTCTAATGAATTGTTATTTTCGCTGCGAATATTGATCTAAAACTTGTTGTCAATAATATTTTATCTGAATTGTTGAAGACTAACGATAATTTATTGTTCATTATCCTAGTCATAATATTCTTTACTGGGCTAGTTGAGCTCACCCCTTTCATCTATTGTCCTCTTCAAGAAATGAGAATGTCGCGGAAACTAGACGGGGGACAGAGTGATGGTCCGAGTTAGAGCAGTAGTAGTCCTCACTATTTCTAATAAATAGTGTGATAATAATTGTAATGAGAACTTAGTTTGAATATTAATATTTTCTACATATTTGTATTGACACTCACAGTTGTGTGGTCGTATTTTGCACGATCGTGTGATATAAAAGTTTGTATTTGAATTCTGTACCATGTATTTGGCGACTCATAATGGGTTGGGTTAACTGGACCTATTCTGGGGGCGTCACAGAGCTCGCTAAAAGACTATTGTTAGGAAAGATAACTTCTATTGACGATTTCTAAGGTTAAGAATGTGAAAATTACTAAAACTTATGGCTATTTTTTTTTTACAAAAGAAGAAAAATATGTGATTATTTGTAAAAGGAATTTTCTTTTACAGTTAAAAACGGAATGTGACGGTCAGTTTACTAACAAATTTGAGTGGATGTTCAAAGTATGTATCTCTCTATCAATTCTTAATATGAAATTGTGGGCTATGAGTTGGTACATGAATTGTATATTTTAGTTCTTTTTTGACATAAATGTTTGGCAAATTATTAAATTCATTGTTCAAACTAGCCCGCGCATTGCACGGGCTATCAACTAATATATAATAATCACATTATTCAAATAGTGAGCCAACTGTCTTCAAATAAGTAAACCAAATAAAATTCCACTTTAATTGTTTACTTTAAGTAATTTAGACTACTAAATTATTTAGTAAATAATTATTTAATTTCTTTAAACAATTAATTGTCTTGAAAATTACACTAATCAAATTACTACAATAATATGTGATATTGGACTCAGTTTTGATAACTATTTTTACATTTGTTTTAAAGATAAAAACGATAGTGAAAGTTTAATAATAATCTAGAACGGATGTTGAATAGATTATTACCATATAAAAATTTATTTTAGGCCTTTTCACATTTTTAATTAATTAATTTGCAGTGTTCAAATTAATATACAAATACAATAAAAATTCAACCACACAATGTACAGAGATTTGTGTAGTTCACAACATACATCCCCGGTATGTTGCTTCCAGTCTCAAGCTCCTCTCGAATACTTGATATCCGATTACTTTCACTAATAAATACTCATTCAACAGATGAAAAAGCACTTACAAAATTTTATGTAACCAAGTATATAAATTTATGCACTTTTATAAAAGTTTAAATGACTTTTTATATTTGTGTGGGAAGTGCTTATTGAATAAGCAAGTATATAACTTTAAGTTTGATTTAAATGTGCTTCTGAATAAGCAGATATATAACTTTTGTTTAAATTTATAAATATTTATTTTTTAATAAATAAATAATGTGTTTATGTGGAAAACATATTTAACTTTAATTTTAGGTATATAAGTTTAAATAACTTTTATAATTATGCTTTTTGTTAAGCAGATAAATTCACATAAGTTTGTGATATAAAAGTTTAAATAACATTTATATTAAGCAACAAGTATTAATGACTTTTATGTTTAAATACTTGCAATGACAGATGTCAAGTATAACAAATTAAACAATTTAGGTAATACTTTATATAATAAATAAATTTATTAGACTTGAAAATATATATAATAATATATGTTATCTATCTTGTGAATATTAAATAAGGCCACTTAGAACTTCAAATATCGTTCGAATTATATTCTTGTTTAAAGAATACCTCTAAATATCGTTATTTAAAATTGACCGAATTTAAAGTTTAATTGTTAATATTTATATAATTTCAAACACCGTTCAAATGATATTATTATTTACGGAATACTTCTAAATATCAGTATCTAAAACTGTTTTACTTTACGATATTTATATAAATAATTTATATATTAATAAAGAGTCACTTAGAATTTTAAGCACCTTTTGAATGATATACAATATCTCCAAATAGCGGCAATATCTAAAACTTACTTTTTATTGATGTGAATAGATGAATATATATATATATATATATATATATATATATATATATATAATATGTATAACAATTTATATCTGTATATCTATAATTATACACAAGTATGAGATAATAAAAATAAATCAATTCATGAACTTATCTCAAAATATTTTGACCAATTTTTCTCTTATTCAAGAAATTAGAACTTCGAGTATTAGAGAGATAGTACGTAGGCAAGGAAGAATTAGTTTTTTATTTTCTTGTAAATTAGCAAGTTAGAAATGAAGAAAAAAATTTCTATTTATAGAAAGTTTGTAGCCAAAGACATATATACTTGTCATTTGGAAACTCTTTTGAAAAATCAAAAGCTATGATTTCTTTAATTCAAAATCAAAGGCTATATTTGATTAAAAAATAGTTACATGGATTGACCCTTAAAGAAAGTAAACTTACTTTTTAATGAAAGACTAGGATTGATAAAAAAATAGTCACATGGATTGACATTTAAATAATACACACTCACTTTTTAAACAAAGGCTAGGATTTCTTCATTTTCAAATCAAAGTTAGGATTGATCAAAAAGTAGTCATATGTATTGACTTTTAAAGAAAGTACACTTATTTTTTAATCAAAGACTTTTATTTCTTTGAAAAACCAAAGGCTAGGATTGATCATAAAATAGTCACATGGGTTGGCTTGTAAAGAAATACAAATTTTCATAAACTAGCACATGCTCAATTTAATTTTCCCTCTCAATTTTCAGATAACACATGCTCAATTAATTCAAACATTTGATATTAAATTAAAGTCAATAAAATATTAATTCAATAAGATTTGAATTTTTTTTGGTCAACGTAAATAAGATAAGTAAAATTAATTATAATATAAATCTTATGGAGAGGATTCTACCCTTTTAATTAATCTATTTACTAATTATTGTTATCATCAAAATAAACTTAAAAGTTGGAGACCCAACAAACAGCTTCACAAGATCATCTTTCTCATAAAGGTGGACCCACTTATTATTTATGTGAGGGGAATTTTATGAAATTAATATCTTTACTTGTAAAAGTATTAAATTTTGTTTATTTTTCCATATATTTGCACTTCAATTTATATGACGTTTGGTTCGCGTCAAATTAATACAATTGCTCCGTAATTCAATAGGTTATTACATTATTGTGACATTTATTATATTTGGTTCACTTATAATATGTATTATCCCATTATGGGCGCTAATTTTTTAAATTTTTCATTACATTCTAAAATTAATGTATTGTCCATTACGTCCTAGCGCAATAGATCATAATATACAAAATAATAATTATTACAATTGATTTGATATTTTGAATTATAATTTTCTTTATTCATTACGTAGAATCATATAATCGAGTGAACTAAACACAATTTTAAACATAATATAATAACATTATATTTACTATACAAATATAAAAAATAAACCAAACAAATATATCATAATAATCTATTACCATTTCGTAATTATATTAAATTTCTCTTCGGGCAATCAAACTCCTCCTTTACTAGTGAAAAGCAATGGTCGGGTAAATATTTTTTTTTTGTTAGTGGGAATGGATAGTTGAAGCGAAAGCTTAGAAACCAAAACAGTAAAATAGTTTTTTGACAAAATAGTGAGAGAGTTAGAGTGTGTTTAATTGCATCTTAATTATACACTTTAACAATTCATTGTTTAATACATTTTAATATGGTCTTCTAAATAGTTTAACTCATATTTATATATTAATAATTTAAAAACATTTATTGGGAATTTTTTTATTCCAATTTTAAACATTAAAATACATTAAAAGATCAGAGGTAATCAAATGGTAAAACAACTACTCATAAAAATTTGAATTTAAGAGATCTTGAGATTCATTTTTGGCCAAAACAAGAATTTTAAAATTTCAGCAAAAATAATAAATAAAAAAAATCACCTTACTCCCGGTGAATTGGAGACCCTCAATTTAATACTCCATTTTTTTCACCTTAATCCAAACAAGAGAATGGAAAGGTCAAAACAGTAAATCCACGTGTACTAACGGCCAAATATAAAAACAACGGGATAAGACATGGATTTATTTTTATCCGTCTCCGGTGTCAAACCCGTTCCCGGTATAGCTTAGAAAGCATTTCGACATGCTTCAGCGGAATCCTTGCTCACAAAAATAGTGTTGGATTTGTCTAAAAGAAAACTTTGCCAAACAAACCCTTATTTCCCAATAAATATACGTAGGACAATGATCCGTAAAAGGCAAAACCATCTTTACCTGATTAAGAAACAATACGTACATACAATCATATATAAATATATGTGCATTGAAGGTGTGGAATTGGGGTTTTTATTAAAGTTAGGGTTTTGTAATATCTGTAATCGGAGAGTCCGATCAGCAGCAGAATGCCACATAATTTAACGCCCTCGAATCTCTGCTTATCTCCAAGCTCTCACCCAAGAGATCCAGAAAAAGCTTCAACGGGTTTGTCCACTTTCATTTTACAATTCATTTTCCATTTCTATACATATTTATATGCGTGTTTAATTCACAGAGAAACAAATTTTTTGAATTGATGATTTGATTTGCTGTTTTTTGTTCCTTGTGCGATTTTAACATTCATTTTCCTTGTGTGATTTGGCCTTTTCCTTGTTTCTAGCGGACATTATTTTTTTTGGAAGGTTATCAATTTACATGAATGTATGTGAGAGTAAATGTAACTTTTCATTAGTTGTTTTTAGGTGGTATCCTGAGCAACCATCAAAGTACTATTATGAGGGAAATGGAGAAGAGGATAATAAGGGAAGAGATGTTGACATGCTTGTTGCGGCGGAGAGAACTTGAGGAGGAAGTCATGAGAGAGCTGATTTTAGACGGAGATATTGCAATGATGAGGAGTGAAGGGTCTTTGTTGGGATCGGAGGTACGGGTTGGTCGGCTATTGAATGGGGAAAATTGGCTAGATGAAAGGCTCGTGGGTAATCACTCAGAAGGTGGGGTAACTGATGCTTTTCCAGTTCAGAGTCAGCCTGGAGTAACAAATGAGACTGCTGTTAAACCACTGATCAATTTGCGCAAGGGAATGGTTATGCCAACGGTATGTGATTAGTTATAGTTTGTTGTTAGCACAATACTTCGTACTCTTCATTTCATTTCAGTCATTACCAGTGGCGAAGCCAGAGAATTTTAGCGGGGGGTCCGGTGGGTGTCGGCGCGTCAACCGGCAGTGGCGACCGACGGCAGCAACAGTGACTCTCTTCTCTCCTCTCCTCTTCCGTTTCTACCAGACCCCCCAATATACAAACCGACCCCCCAATATACAAACCTGCTCTGTTATTTACTTCGTTTTACAAATAGAAAAATATTGAAAAGTTCAAAAACGTCCATTACTCCTTTTAATAAGAGTATAAAAATAATTATTTTTGTAGTGATGAGTATAAATTATAATCATATTTTAATATAGTGTGATTAATGTTAACCTAACAACTTATTCACTTAAGATAGATATAGAACAAAAATACATATTTAATATTGATAAATTTTATAAATAAAGTTATTTTTATGAAACGTATTAATTATTATTTTTAAATAACAGAAATACTCCTTTCGTTTCAAAAAAAATAAATCCTATCACTTAGTTATATTCCTGTATATAATGTCATTATTAATGAATGAACACCTTATTATTTTAAAAAGTATACATATATAAAATGAAAAGTAGTTAGTGTTTGCAAAATTTATAAATGGGACTCTTTTTTTCTCTTGTAAAATAGAAATATTATATAATAAAGTGTGTTAGACAACTTGCCTCCAAAAGTGTCAAAAAGATGTAAAAAATCTAGGTAAATTAATACTTCTTCCTTTCTAAATTAGAAATTCATTTCTTTGACCATTTTAAAATTGCAAACGGATAAAAATTTATTAATATGTCAGTATTTATATTATGTAGGCTATTTAATTATAAAGTTATATATATATATATTTTTTAATTTCTTCTTCTTCTTCCCCTTCCTTCTTCTTACCAGTGCACGCATACTACATACTAATTTTTCCGGCGGCCGGGGGGCCGTGGACCCCCCTGGACCCCCCTCCCTCCGCCCCTGGTCATTACATATTCTTTTATGCTATTACTTATTCTTTATGCTATGATTGAATTATGTGCACGAGCTATTGTAAAATTTAGCAGGCATAATCACTGTTTGTTTCATCTTCATGTATAAGGATTGGAGGTCAATCCTCTTTTGAGGACTTTTTCTAGCTTCAGTTTTTCTTGGACCTTATCCTTCCTCTTGTATTTTGATTGGACTTTTTCTAGCTTCAGTTTGGCTAACAGGCTTTTTAGTTGTAATATATATTGGGCTGTCCATCCTAATTCTCCCCTTGCATCTCTCAGGCTTATGTCTGAGTGGAGGACCCAATTTGACTTTGTAACTATTTTGCTTACAAAAAAGTAGTGTTTTGATTTTGGGGTGTGGATTTTTCTTCTTATGGTATACATACTTTTAATAGCTTTTAGGAGTTGGGAAAAAAAAAACAGAAGTGCTGGAATTAGATTCCATCTATTGCTGTTAACACTTATTTCTCGTACAAACCTATAATGTTATGTTGCTATTGATATAAAGATACAACTATTAGGTAGTAAACCTACCATGAATGTTGTTTGAACTCATCATCGTCTTCATTAGAATTATTCTTGTTTCAATGCAGTTTAGTCCTGCTAAAGCAAGTGCTTCTGGGACAAAGCGTAAGATTGAAACCCCTGTAAAAGAAGGCGGTGATGAGACTGCTTCATCTAGTAAGGCTAAAAAGTCGAAGCATTGGGGATGTGAGCTATGCCAAGTGACAGTCAACAGGGAACAGGGTCTTGAAGAACACTTACGTGGAAAGAAGCACTTGGCAAAGGAGAGGGCATCAAAGATAACTACTAAACCAAATAGCACCGACTTGCACAGCTCTCATGCGTTGCCGGAGAACCCAATTCAGCTTGCAGCTTCTACTGGAAAGACTTTTTCAACCCTAGGAAGTTCTTTCATTAAAAAAGTGGAGGCACAGCATATAGAAGATCTTAGAAAGCTCGATGTTGGGTTTTCAGTGGAAGAAAATAGCAAGGTATCTGAGTTGAAGAAGTGTAATATGAAATTCAAGTTATGGTGTGAAATGTGTAAAGTTGGGGCCAGCAGTGAAGCAAATATGATAGACCATTGGAAGGGAAAGAAGCATACGACTTTGTTACAGAAAACTGGTGGTAATGTTATAGTGGTAAACAACATGCCAGGTGATGCTCGATATGTTGATGCAACTAGGAAAGCTGCAGCCAATGATGGATGGCAACTAAAGAACACAGGCCATTGCAGTTCTCACATATTGAGTTGATAACAGCTTACCCCTCTTCTTTAAACGGTTAAAACAGGGTGCTTGTACTTGAATATTTTCAGGAGTAGTTGCATTTTACCAAACATTAGGTAATATTATTTCCTTTTGTTTATCTTGATATTTGGAGGTGCAATATTGAGACTTTCACTCATTTCTGTTTGTGAATGAAAGTCTTGGATTGGGAAGAAATAGGGACCTGAAACCTAACATATATAATTAACAAAATCTTTTTACTTAATGTTTTGCACTTTATTTCTCTTGTTAAATTAATTGTTGGTTTCCTTGTCTGCTTCCTTTCTGGTACGTTGCTTTGCTTGCAGAAGTGGATGTCTGCATATATCACCTGCCTCATATACCACACACACAAAAAAAAAAAACCTAAAGTAAGGACCATAGGCTTATTCTGAACTTCTAAATGCATGTAAGACGATGAGGGATAAAATAAGCAGCCATAAAGCAATGTACTGCATGAATATATGTTTAAGCACAATTCTATACATAAGCTTAGTTATAGTTACAAACATTTGTATCCTTCGGTATTATGTGCAATTGCAATCTCAAAAAGTCGAAAGTACAACTATGAACTAACAATAACATAAGTTCATGGAAGATAGTGTGCTGCTTCTATAACCAACTGCCAAGCCAACTCCTCAGGCTTGAGTTCACTGTCAAATCATACAAACATGAAATGGCGTCTGTATTCTCTTGTTTAACATAATAATTACCTCTTATCAGAATATCATAAACTGCATGGACGGGAGGAGTGATTCCCATTTTCAGCATGTCATCAAATTAAAACCTGTTCGTTTTGCTTCAACCACGAGACTTTTAATTATCAGCCAAGCCGAAGATTAGTGAGCTATATGTCAACAAATAAGGAGTAATACCCTCTTGAATCATTCTATATATTCTTAACCCACCAAGTCCACTTTTTATCATATCTTCTTTTATTTCAATTGCAATACCTAACCTCTCTCTTTCACAAAGGCCTGATATAAGCAGTAGTTTCCAACATTCAATCAATCAGGCTGGCTGTATAAGTAATAACATTAGGCAAAACCCAAGATTTACGCATCAACTCGTACAATTTGATATTTTTATAAGATGTTTCTCACATGAACGAAATACCTATTTGTTATTCATGCGAAAGACAACTAGTAAAACTATCATTTTTTACTTGTTTTACACTAGACATCTTTTACATGATAAACAAATAAATTTAGACTTCCTATGAAGCCGTTAAACATTTAACTAATTAAAAAATGATATATATTACGATTGTCTATATTGACTTTTTGATTGCGAGTTAATGATTTTTTTTTGAAAAGATGTGTAGTAAGTGGGGTCTTTCTGTTCTTACTAAAATCCCATGTATTGATAAATTTTGTAATTATAATTCGATATAAATTCTTTGTAAGAGCAAGTGCTACTATCACATAATCTGGGTCATATAAGGTTCACATACACACATACATATTATGTTATGCAGAGCCTACAGTATGCATATGTGTATGTGAGGATTATGTGATAGTAGCATTATTTTTCCATTTAAAACGAGTTTGACTTTTCTTATGGTTTAACTATGAATTGAAGAGCCCAATTCTTCTAAATTGATAAAGTTAAACAAATCCTAAGGTTAGTCAAGGAAAACAAAATCCAGAACTTTACTTGGTAGCCTCGTTTCGGCCCAACTGAGAGCCCAAAATGGGCTAACTGGGGGGTGGGCCAGTTTGTTTGAATTAAGTATCAAAGAAGTAGAGAGAGATGGATTGGATTTTGGAATAGAGGAGGAATTAGGTGTGATGTCAATATATGTGCCTTAGAACATGACTCTGGATTTGATTTAAAAAAGCAAAAATATATAGTTGAGGTTGTTGGGGGAACATATATGTAATTATGTATGTCTATCAGTCTATGTCAACATTTAAATCACTCTACACTTGAACACAAACCCCTAAATACTCCATCCATTTCACAATACATCAATTATAATATTAAATATAATTTTATGTTTCAAATATATTAATTCTCTCGTTTCAAAATTAGAGATACAATTTTACCGTAGAGATCAAACAATGACATATTAAATTAAAAATTAATTTAATTTTAGTTAATACAATTATTTTAACTGTATAGCATATACCAACAAATATTAATCACAAAAACTATTTTATTCTTCATACAAATTTTGAAGTTAAACATGCCGTTAATTGAGTTCAAAAGTTAAATTATAATATTATTTAAGAATTTAGTAATGATTGTGTAATGTTAAAAAATAATAGTAAGAAATAAAAAATTAAAGATATGAGGTTGTTTTATAATTTTAAAATATATAAAAGCTTTATGTGAAAAAACTATATTTTGAGGCAATGGATGGAGTAGTAAGTAATATACACAATTCTGTGTCTCTCACTGTCACATACACATGCATTTCTGGTGTCATACGGATTCTTCAAGGGATAGCAACATTGCCTACAGGCCAAGCTTAACTGCGCCCGCCCGCCCGCCCTTTTTGTTCTTTTCTCTTTCCACTTGAATTTCTTCCCCATACCATACTTCTGGAGCTGTTTGGCTGCATCCATAACCTATCCGCTCCACTACCAATTACTCGATTACCGAATTCAAATTTAGACCGCTAAGGTGGTGGGTGATGAAACCCCATGGACAATAATAGACTTCTAATTCTTGTCCGGCGAAGTAATACACATGAATTCAATATAATGTCTAACATAATTGGTATTACACTTTTTTCTTTTTTGTAATTTTTTTTATATAACTATAGTATTTTTACAATATTTGTTATATATTTATCAAATTTATAACAAATATAATAATTCTTACGTAGTCATGAAACTTGAAAAATGGACAAAGTATTTTTTACCAATGTTAAAGTTTACGCACCACCTATCATCAATAATTAAAAAGTAATCTAACAATTACCGAGTCAACTCGATTGTAATTATTAAACACAATATTTGTTATTAGCGAGTCAACTTAGTTGGATGATACGAGTCATTACCAAATAAACTGAACTCAAGTCGGTCTTTTAAAATATTAGAATTGATTACCCAAACAAATATGGTAAGAAATTGGGCCCTCAAGGATCATGGGTTTGAACCTCTTTGGTATTGTGATTTGTGAGGCAGCTTACTCTTGCAACACAAATTTTAATGGACGTTTTTTTCTTTCGATTTTTACCTTCCAGTATCCGACAACTAATTTATAATCGAGTTACGGTCGAACTCACAACAAAAAAAACTCTTGCTAATATCATTTTCTTTATTTAAAACTCCAAATTTTCTTTATTCTCAATACTCAGAACTCGAAACTTCGTATGGCTTAAACGCAACGCGCGCATCAACTTTCCCTAACGAGTAGGAGTATTAACAACCTAAGCACTCCTAATTAACGAAAAGGAGTAGTAATACACTCCTCTAGTCCTCTCCCTCAAACACACAAGTGTCTGCTTAACAGCAAATCTTCCCTGCTAACAATATTTTATTACTCATAAATCACACTCCCCTCTTTTTTCTCTCTGTAATAAACCCACCCACATTCCTAGACGATTCAGATTTAAAAAGCATTCTAGAGAGAGAAACAAACACCGCATTTTGAACCTTCAAAGCGAATTCATCTCTCTGTCTCTGTATTTCTATTCAAGGGTATATTGATTTGGAGCCCTAGAGATTGCGTTGCGAGGAGATTTTAAGTATTTTGATGTGAGACAAAGAGTTCAGATCCGAGATGGCGGATTTTTCCGCCGACGAAGGTGGACTGACGGTGGAGCCAGAGCTGTATGCAGGTGATAATGGTGGCAATGCACGGCTGCTGGTGAGTGAGGCGACGCCGACGCCATTCACGGTGTCCGCATCTTTTAGAGAAGGGAGGAGCAGTTCGAGAAGGCGAGCTCCGAGGCCACCGAGTTTGGACGCGGATGACTTCTTAACTTTGATGCACGGGTCGGATCCGGTGAAAGTGGAGCTCAATCGATTGGATAATGAAGTCAGAGGTGAGGGATGCGTGCTGATCCGTTGGTGCTTTGTTTTGATTTTGAGTTGATTAATTATTACCTACGACGTCGTTTTTTTTTGTAGATAAGGATCGAGAATTGGGCGAAGCGCAAGCGGAGATCAAGGCGCTTAAGTTGTCGGAACGCCTTCGTGAAAAAGCCGTTGAAGAGGTTTTCAAGCTAATGCGTTATTATTACATGTTTATCTCAGCTTTTTGAAACTCTTAAATATTGGATTTTTATTGGTGTTCTCCCACGAACTAAGATCATAAATACATTACTTTAAACTGAACTTCTTTTTTTTTTTTTAAAAGAGAAAATCTTAATACCAAATTTGGCTCTTATCAAATGATTGAATTCAACTATGTTGCTGTGTTGTTTCCTGTTTCTCCCTTTTTTTTGTTGCAGTTAATTATAGTGTCAGGAGTACTTTGACAATTGGGATTCATGCCCTGTTTAAATAAAAGGTCGAATTCAGCAGCTTAGGTTTTGTTCAGTTTTGAACTTTGATCTTAGTTAGCTGCTTTGATTTTTCGGCATCAATATAGCTATTAATATTTGACATGTAGAAGTCGTCTATATATTTATATTAAAATACTTGTCTGTTTTCCTTCAGGGGCTAGAACTCCAATTATAATGTGTATGCGCAGTTGTCTCTATTTTAGTGCTTTCTTAAACAACTGATTCCAAGTAATCAACGGTTGTCTATACTGTGAATTTTAATATGAAATCTGTTACTTTCTCTAGATATTCTCTGTTGATTCCTAGCTTTTATCTTTCTTCTACTTGATTGCTAAGTTACTGTTTTGATTTGCGAGGGCTAACATCTAGCTAGCGGTTCATCTGTCTTTCAATGTTAAGGACAAGGACTAGTTTTTTTTGTTTCTTTATTTTATCCCAAACTTTGTAACTCAATTCTGGGACCTATAATTGAAGATAGCAATGTTGATTTTTTTTCTTTCGAAATTTGCTAATGAAGCAGTAATAGGACTTACAAGAAAATAATTGAAGCAATAATGGGATCCGAATCATTCTCGTTAAGAATTGGCTACTGATGATTGATCTGGACCAGTGTAGTATGGTTTTTCAATTCATTTGTTCCTTTTTGCCTGAGGTTTTGATTGATACCAATCTTTCTATTGGAAATCTTGTAATCATAGGTAAACGTTTCAGAAACTGTTGGTTCAGGGTTCATGAACTTGATTATTCTATGGCTGTATGCTACTCGTGTCCTTGAATCCTAATGGACGTTGTAATTTTGATGACAAGCATGTTATGGACCATATTACCCCAATATTTGTTTTTCCCATATTTCTATCATTTGTTATTAATATTTAAAAACAAAAATGATTACAGTGCTGACTTTTTTTGGGTCTTAATTAGATGCTGAATGTTACCGCCTAAGTTGATTTACGTATGTAGTGCCCAAGCTGTGTTTAGCCTGTCGGCACAGACAGCAGTACTCATATTTAAATGATGCTCAGAAGAAGATTTTGGAATCTCATTAGCACATTTGAAGAAGATATATACCTTGAATTAGCAAAAACTGAAAAATCTAGGTTTATTCGTGGTAAATTTCTGATTTGGTATTTTCATGGGCGTTATATACCTAAGCAAGTTTTTGTCTTTTTATTTTGCCTTTGCCTAATCAATAAAAAAAGAAGTTGTTGTGCCATTGCTCCTTTTCTCAAATGTTATTTTGAGTTGTATGATATTTGAAATAAAGCTTACATGATTTTTCTTAATTTCCTTTGTAACATAGCTAACTGAAGAATTGGAGAAGGTGGATGAGAAGCTCAAGTTAATGGAATCTCTTCTTGAAAGCAAAGTATTGACCGAAGCTCACCTATCATATAATTAATTTTTCATTCTCCAATCACAAAATCTAAATGTAGTGAGATACCTCTTTCTTGGCAGAATTTAGAAATTAAGAAAATCAATGATGAGAAGAAGGCCTCCATGGCTGCGCAGTTTGCAGCAGAAGCTACTCTTCGAAGGGTTCATGCTGCTCAAAAAGATGATGATATGCCCCCAATCGAAGCCATCCTTGCACCCCTGGAAGCAGAGCTCAAGCTTGCTCGTCAGGAGGTATAAGCTCTAAACATCTAATGGTTATTAGGTTACTGAAAACAGAATATAGTGTAGTTTTATGCAGATGGTAGAGTAGGTATCACAAATTGATTTTATTACCATTGTGCTTTCCAGATTGCAAAGCTCCAGGATGACAACAAAGCATTGGATCGCCTCACCAAATCAAAAGAGGCTGCTTTACTTGAAGCTGAGAGGACTGTGCAAGTTGCATTGGCGAAGGCTTCTATGGTGGATGATCTTCAAAATAAAAACCAAGAATTAATGAAGCAGATAGAAATTTGCCAGGTATTGTAGCTGTGATGCTCTTTCCCTTCTGAAGATTGCCAAAGTTTCTTCTATAATGGTTGTGCGATCTGAAATTTTTGAATACGGGTTTTTGTTTACTTCTTGTGCGCATTAGGAAGAGAATAAAATTTTGGATAAAATGCACCGCCAGAAAGTTGCTGAAGTTGAAAAGCTCACCCAGACTGTCCGTGAGCTTGAAGAAGCTGTTCTTGCAGGTGGTGCTGCTGCAAATGCTGTGAGGGATTATCAACGAAAAGTTCAAGAGATGAATGTAATATATAAATATAAATAGCTATTGACTTTTCCTAAACACATTCTTTACGATTGCACTGTCTGTGTAACTGATAATACTCGACACTAAAATTTGGTTCTTAATTTCACAGGAGGAAAGAAAAACTCTTGACAGAGAGTTGGCTCGTGCGAAAGTAACTGCAAACAGAGTGGCAGTAGTTGTAGCTAATGAATGGAAAGATGCTAATGACAAAGTGATGCCTGTAAAACAATGGCTTGAAGAAAGAAGATTCCTGCAGGCATGATAGCTTTGTTCACTTCTAATTTAAAACTTCTGAATACCAAATTACTTTTTCTGTCTGCTATAAAAGTTTGCTCTTCTCACAGGGAGAGATGCAGCAACTACGGGACAAGCTCACTATAACTGAGCGAGCTGCAAGATCTGAAGCACAGTTAAAAGTACTAATTTGGTTTGAATTCATTATTATTCAGAACTGTTTATTTGTAGACCTTTTCGGAATCTAAATTTATTTCATGACTTTCAGGAAAAATATCAACTGCGTCTAAAAGTACTGGAAGAGACTCTGAGATCACCAAACACGCTAAGCCGCAACATATCAGATGGAAGAAGTGCAAGCAATGGTGGGTCACGTCGTCAATCACTTGGCGGAGCTGATAACATCTCCAAATTGACGTCAAATGGATTTTTATCCTAGGAGATCGCCATCATTTCAGCTGAGATCATCTAGCACTAGTACAATGTTGAAGCATGCAAAAGGGACATCAAAGTCATTTGATGGTGGTACACGCTCATTGGACAGGGGTAAAATCCTTTTAAATGGTAGTCCAAGTTTTAATCTCTGCGAATCTTGTGACGAAACCAAGGACAGTGAAACACTTGATAGTACCTGGAAAGCAAATCCAGATGAAAAACCCATTGATTTCACTGTAGCAGAGAAAGAGGATACCGTGCCAGGATTGTTGTATGACTTGCTACAAAAAGAGGTTGTTGCTTTGAGAAAAGCTGGTCATGAGAAGGATCAAAGCCTTAAAGACAAAGATGATGCTATCGAGGTTGCATTTTCCCCCCTTTAATATTATTATTCTCTTATAATATTTTTTGTTGAATTTATGGTTCTTATTCTTGTTTTTCAGATGTTAGCAAAGAAAGTTGATACCTTAACGAAGGCAATGGAGGTTGAAGCCAAGAAGATGAGAAGAGAGGTAGCTGCCATGGAGAAGGAGGTAGCTTCTATGCGTGTAGACAAAGAACATGAAAATAGGGCCAAACGTTTCGGGAATTTCAAGGGTCCTGTGAACACTTCTCAGCTGCTTCCAGGAAGGTATTCCTCCTTTTGCTTGCTTTTCTTATACTTGTAAAAGGGAATATATACACAGGAATACACACACATAGGTGTGTGTGTGTATATATATATATATATATGCATACACACGGTTTGTTGCATATAGATTTTTAAGGTACAAAAACGGTACCAGTTATACGAGCGTGATAACAATATGACTCGGATCATTTCCTTTTTATTCGTTTGAGGTTGCTGTTTGTTGCTTATCATTCTTTAGATCATGTCTCTTTGCGAAGCGATTTGAATCTCAATTTGAATTATGTTTTCAATGGTTTTATTGGTCAAATACCTTTTATGTGACAACTATTCTTGTACATCATAACCTCAATGCAGTTCTCTGATTTCTCGTTTGTTGCTTCTTTTTGTCTTTTTCATTCTTAATGAATGGGGACCCTTTGTAACCTGTTATCTATTTTTTGATAAATTTCTTCTTTTTTTCCCTTACAAAAGAAATTTGTTGAATTTATACTCATTCTTGAAAATAGTTTGAAGTTGTTTTTTGGAGTTTTGAGTTGTAAAAATTCAATTTCGCTCCATCGCGGTTTCTTTTTATCTCCCTCCTTGAGCTTAAACTTTTTTAGTGTGTGCTGACTTCTGAGGCAACCTCAATCTTGATTCAAGTTATGTTTTTTGTTTTGCTCGTCATACCAAGTTATCCTCCCATTACTCGATGCTCTTTTCTTTCTTCCTGTTAACAGTCCCGACTCCAGAGTTTGTAAACCGAGCTTACTTAAATGTAGAATGGCTGACGAACAAGCAGCTAACTCATTTGTTCTAACAATGGTTATTTAGAACGTATTGAAAAGATAACAAGTCAGTATATATTTGCAGGACTGTAGCACGAGGCGGGTTAACACGCAGCACCCAATAACGAGAACCCCAATTGCAGCAGTATGGAATAATTCTGCACAGGCCTCGTCTTGGGTCTTTTTCTACTTCTTTTCCTATTTCAACCCTTATGTGATTGATTATAGAGTTGTAACTACTAGCATCATGCCATTGTCATCCTGTGTTTCCCAAGTACGGAAGAAATGAAAACTAATTCAAAATGGAGATGAAGGCAGTGGCTTAAATTGGTATGCTTCTGACTTGGTCCGTTATCCCCTCTGCTAAAAATCGGCAAGAAAGAAATGGAGGATATTGATGTTCAGCTAACCTTTTGTCAGAATTTATTTGTGTGGCAGTGAATTGTGGTTGTATAGGTAAATTATGGTGTTCCCTTTACCCCCATGTTTTTGATGTTAATTCAGCTTTGTCAATATTCTTGTGATCAGATAAAAATACAAGTATTTACATGGATGGATGTGTTTTTATTCAGCTAGTAGTTTTTTCACATATCGTTGCTCTTATGGGTCAATGCGAAATAATAGTGTCAGTCAGATTTGCTTTTTCTTATGAGGCATCCCGCAGCACGTGGTTGTGAGTTGGTTTTGGAGATATGGTGGTGGGAATACTACTAAAAGAGAGTTCTTCCTTTCTGAGAATATTAGTTTATTATATAATAAGATGTTTGCGGGTTGTGTTCTGTTTAATGTTTATTATGCCATAAGCCTGCCTGTGGACCCCTTCTTCCCTTTGGGGGCCTACGCTGTTTGTGATTTTATTTTTTATTTTTTTAAGAAAGAGAAAGAGAAGTAGAGAAATTTACTAAAGATATATGAGAGGCTCAGGTTCATCTTTCATTGTGAAAGTTGATACACACACACACACACACTATCTGCCTATAATCCAATCCCTATATATGATCTCTAGGGGCTGAAAGTAAGCACACCTGAAACTGCAAATCCGTTTGGTCTCAGAAGCAATGTCGCTGAGTAAGAAATGAAAGAGAGAATAGAATACAAATAAGGCAAATGTCATGCAGTCGGCGCTCAAAGCGGCCTAATAAGGCAAATCTCCTTCAAAGAAGAGGACTACAAAGAATTATAACAAGAAGAGTGGATCTTTTGATCGTAATCAACGTTTAATGCTATTAATGTCGTAATCTAGAGGGGAAAAAAATTAAAAATATTTGCATTTTCTCCCCCTTCTAGAAATTAGGTTTATTATAGAAAAAAATTACTATATTCTTCTACACATTCATTCATTGCAATAAATACATCATCAGCTTGACATTATCTAAGTTACAATAATTAGTTATAAATATATGAAAATTTTAGTTGGCATACAACTATATGCATGAGAGATATTAGAGAAAGATATAGTTTGAATTAAGTTGCCTTTATTTGTTCAAACCTTTTGACAAAAGGAAAAACCTTGGATGTCCCAACCCAAGCACTATAGACACTAGGGGTGGGCATAATTTTTGATTTTTTCGGGTTTTCAGTTTTCTGGACGGATCCGAGCCGGTTCAAACCGGCTGGTTCGGTACAAAAATAACCAGTTCGATTTCGGTACAAAAAACCCGGTATATACCGGTTTTTCGGTACTGGTTTAGGTACAGAGTTTTTATGATTCGGTATTATCGAACCGTACCGGTATATACCGATTTTCCAAAATTTTTAATTTTTTTATTAATTAATAATTAATAATAATAATAAAATAATGATTATAATAATAATAAATAATAATAGTAATAAAAATAATAATAATTATATTAATTTTGGGTATTTATTCAGTAAAAACCAGTATCGAACCGGTAAACCGGTTCGGTATACTGGTCCAACCGGTACCAATATCGGTATCGAAATTTGGCTACTTTTCGGTACCGGTCCGATATTTACCGGTTGCCCACCCCTAATAGACGCATTTGCGCGCATGAACTTTCATTTTCTCCTTTTTTTGGGTTAACCGTAAAAGTGTCACTCAAAGTTATATAAAATTTTTCTTTTATCCCCAAAGTATCAATTTCTCAATAGTGTTGTTTCAAGTTTAAAATTCTTGCAAAAATGATTCAAATATGTAGTCAACTATATAAATCTTGAGTATTGACCTATATCTTCACCAATATGATATATGAAACATAGATAACATCATTACGAATGATTTCAAACATTTACGTGAAGAATTTTGATTTATAATTTCACCAATATATTATATATGCTAAAAGGAAGTAGTTATGTAAAAAATTTAAATTTCAAAGAGTATAATTGAGAAAGTTGATACTTTGAGGCTAAGAATAGAATTTTGTTAAACTTTAAGGGACACTTTTGCAGTTAAATTTTTTATGAGAACACTTCCCCTTTCACTAGAGTGTGCGCAATACGCATCAAGGTGGTCTTCCTTTGAGTATGCTCAGTGTGCATAACAAACTTAAATACTCCTAAATCCATCCTAATTAACGAAAAGGAGAAGTCCTAATAATTTACTACTTGTACTAACTACACTCCTCCCCCTCACACCACACCGTAGTGTCTGCTAAACAGCAAAGCTTCCCTGCTAACACAGTGGAGTATTATTTTATTACTCATAAATCACACTCCCCTCTTTCTCTCTCCTCTGTAAACCCACATTTCCAGAGGGTGAGAAACCCAAAATCTTAGCGACACGACGACGATTCAGATTTAAAAAGCATTCTAGAGAGAGAAACAAACACCGCATTTTGAATCTTCCAAGTGAATTCATCTCTCTGTCTATCTGTATTTCTATCCATAAGGGTATATTAAGTCGGAGCCCAGATTGTGTTAGGAGGAGGTTTTAAGTATTTTGATGTGAGATAAAGACTTCAGATCCGAGATGGCGGACGTTTCCGGCGACGAGGGTGGACTTTCGGCGGTAACAGAGCTGTATGCCGGTGATAATGGTGGCAATGCACGGCTGCTGGCCAGTGAGGGGACGCCGACGCCATTGACGGTGTCGGCATCTTTCAGAGAAGGAAGGAGCAATTCGAGGAGGCGAGCTCCGTTGAGGCCACCGAGTTTGGACGCGGATGACTTCTTAAATTTGATGCACGGGTCGGATCCGGTGAAAGTGGAGCTCAATCGGTTGGAGAATGAAGTCAGAGGTGAAGAATGCGTGCTGATCCGACAGAGATTTTTGGTGCTCTGTTTTGATGTTGATTTGATTATTGTTACCTGCGGCGTTGTTTTTTTTGTAGATAAGGATCGAGAATTGGGCGAAGCACAAGCGGAGATCAAGGCGCTTAAGTTGTCGGAACGCCTTCGTGAAAAAGCCGTTGAAGAGGTTTTCAAGCTAATGTGTTTATTATTTCGTATTTGTCGCAGCGTTTTGAAACCGTAAAGATTGGATTTTTATTGGTGTTCTCCCACGAACCAAGAGCAAAAAATTAAATTGTTTTAAAATGGACTTCTTTTTCTTTTTTCTTAAAGAAAATCTTAATACCAAATTTGGCTCTATCAAATTATGGAATTCAACTATGTTGCAGTGTTGTTTCAGTACTTTGACAATTGGTATTCATGCCCTATTCAAATAAAAGGTGGAATTGAGCAGCTTAGGTTCTGTTCAGTTTCGAACTTTGATCTTAGTTAGCTGCTATGCCACCACAAGCTGTGAATTTTTCGACATCAATTTAGCTATTAATTAATATTTGGCATGTAGAAGTCCTCTATATATTTATATTAAAATTCTTGTCTTTTTTCCTTCAGGGGCTAGAACTCGAATTATAATGTATATGTAGTTGTTTCTGTTTTGATGCTCTCTTAAACAACTCATTCCAATTAATCGGCTGTTGTCTATACTGTGAATTTTCATATGAAATCTGTTACTTTCTCTAGATATTCTCTGTTGATTACTACATATCTTTCTTCTATATGTTTGTTAGGTTACTGTTTTGATTTGTGAGGGCTAATATCTTGCTAGTGGTTCATCTGTCTTTCGATGTAAAGGACTAGTTTTTCTTCTTTTTTTCTTTATTTTATCACGAACTTCGTGTCTATTGATTCTCGGGCATACTTTTGAAGATAGCAATGATGATTTTTTTTCCCGGATTTTTTTAATGAAGCAGTAATGGGATTTTTCATAAAAATAGAAAATAAATGAAGCAGTAATGGGATTTGGATCCTTCTTATTAAGAATTGGTTGCTTAATAATTGATGCTATGATCTGGACCATTGTAGTATGGTTTCTCAACGCATTTGCTCCTATTTTCCTGCGGTTTTTGACTGATACAAGTCGTTCTATTGGAAGTCTTATATGTATAGTTAAAAGCTTCTGAAACTGTTGGTTACTGGGTTCCTTAACTTGATTATTGTATGGCTGTATGCTACTTGTGTCCTAGAATCCTAATGGACATAATTTTGATGACAAGCATGTTATGGATCAGATAACCTAATATTTTTTTTCTCGGCATATTTCTATCATTTGCTGTTAATATTTAAACTGAAATGATTAGTGTGCTGAATTTTTCTGGGCCTTGAGTAGATGTCAAATGTTATCCCGTAAGTTGATTTACATAGCGTATATGCCACGGTCTCTACTCAGCACAAGCTGTGTCCAGCCTGTCGGCATTTATAGAATTACTCAAATTTAAAGGATGCAATGTTGAGATGAAGATTTTGAAATTGCATTAGCACATTTTAAGAAGATATATACCTTGAATTAGCAAAATTGAAATTATAGCTTTAGTTGCGGTAAATTTCTGATTTTGGGATTTATAATGGGGGTTATATAGCAATTTTTTGTCTGTATATTTTGACTTTGCCTAATCAAAAAGAAGAAGAAGAAGGAGAAGTGCTATTGTCTTTTCCCCTTCTCAAATGTTATTTAGAGTTGTATGATATTCGAATTAAATCTTGCATTATTTTTCTTACTTCCCTTTGTAACATAGCTAACTGAAGAATTGGAGAAGGTGGATGAAAAGCTCAAGTTAACGGAATCTCTTCTTGAAAGCAAAGTATTGACCGAAGCTCACCTATCATATAATTAATTTTTCATTCTCCAATCACAAAATCTAAATGTAGTGAGATACCTCTTTCTTGGCAGAATTTAGAAATTAAGAAAATCATTGATGAGAAGAAGGCCTCCATGGCTGCGCAGTTTGCAGCAGAAGCCACTCTTCGAAGGGTTCATGCTGCTCAAAAAGATGATGATATGCCCCCAATCGAAGCCATCCTTGCACCCCTGGAAGCAGAGCTCAAGCTTGCTCGTCAGGAGGTATAATCTCTAAACATCTAATGGTTATTAGGTTACTGAAAACAGAATATAGTGTAGTTTTATGCAGATGGTAGAGTAGGTATCACAAATTGATTTTATTACCATTGTGCTTTCCAGATTGCAAAGCTCCAGGATGACAACAAAGCATTGGATCGCCTCACCAAATCAAAAGAGGCTGCTTTACTTGAAGCTGAGAGGACTGTGCAAGTTGCATTGGCGAAGGCTTCTATGGTGGATGATCTTCAAAATAAAAACCAAGAATTAATGAAAGCAGATAGAAATTTGCCAGGTATTGTAGCTGTGATGCTCTTTCCCTTCTGAAGATTGCCAAAGTTTCTTCTATAATGGTTGTGCGATCTGAAATTTTTGAATACGGGTTTTTGTTTACTTCTTGTGCGCATTAGGAAGAGAATAAAATTTTGGATAAAATGCACCGCCAGAAAGTTGCTGAAGTTGAAAAGCTCACCCAGACTGTCCGTGAGCTTGAAGAAGCTGTTCTTGCAGGTGGTGCTGCTGCAAATGCTGTGAGGGATTATCAACGAAAAGTTCAAGAGATGAATGTAATATATAAATATAAATAGCTATTGACTTTTCCTAAACACATTCTTTACGATTGCACTGTCTGTGTAACTGATAATACTCAACACTAAAATTTGGTTCTTAATTTCACAGGAGGAAAGAAAAACTCTTGACAGAGAGTTGGCTCGTGCGAAAGTAACTGCAAACAGAGTGGCAGTAGTTGTAGCTAATGAATGGAAAGATGCTAATGACAAAGTGATGCCTGTAAAACAATGGCTTGAAGAAAGAAGATTCCTGCAGGCATGATAGCTTTGCTCACTTCTTGAATACCATGTTACTTTTTCTGTCTGCTATAAAAGTTTGCTCTTCTCACAGGGAGAGATGCTGCAACTACGGGACAAGCTCACTATAACTGAGCGAGCTGCAAGATCTGAAGCACAGTTAAAAGTACTAATTTGGTTTGAATTTATTATTATTCAGAACTGTTTATTTGTAGACCTTTTCGGAATCTAAATTTATTTCATGACTTTCAGGAAAAATATCTACTGCGTCTAAAAGTACTGGAAGAGACTCTGAGATCACCAAACACTAGCAGCCGCAACATATCAGATGGAAGAAGTGCAAGCAATGGTGCGTCACGTCGTCAATCACTTGGCGGAGCTGATAACATCTCCAAATTGACGTCAAATGGATTTTTACCTAGGAGATCGCCGTCATTTCAGCTGAGATCATCTAGCACTAGTACAATGTTGAAGCATGCTAAAGGGACATCAAAGTCATTTGATGGTGGTACACGCTCATTGGACAGGGGTAAAATCCTTTTAAATGGTAGTCCAAGTTTTAATCTCTGCGAATCTTGTGACGAAACCAAGGACAGTGAGACACTTGATAGTACCTGGAAAGCAAATCCAGATGAAAAACCCATTGATTTCACTGTAGCAGAGAAAGAGGATACCTGTGCCAGGATTGTTGTATGACTTGCTACAAAAAGAGGTTGTTGCTTTGAGGAAATCTGGTCATGAGAAGGATCAAAGCCTTAAAGACAAAGATGATGCTATTGAGGTTGCATTTTTTCCCCCTTTAATATTATGATTCTTTTATATTATTTTTTGTTGAATTTATGGTTCTTATTCTTGTTTTTCAGATGTTAGCAAAGAAAGTTGATACGTTAACGAAAGCAATGGAGGTTGAAGCCAAGAAGATGAGAAGAGAGGTAGCTGCCATGGAGAAGGAGGTAGCTTCCATGCGTGTAGACAAAGAACATGAAAATAGGGCCAAACGTTTTGGGAATTCCAAGGGTCCTGTGAACACTTCTCAGCTGCTTCCAGGAAGGTATGCCTCCTTATTTTACTTGCAATTCTTGTACTTGTAAAAAGGGAATATATATATATATATATATATATATAAACACATAGTTTGTTGTGTATAGATTTTTATGATACTACCAATTATACAAGCATGATAACGATATGACTAGGATCTTTCCTTTTTGTTTGTTTGAGGGCTGCTGTTCGTTGCTTATCATTCTGTAGATCATGCCTCTTTGCTATGCAATTTGAATCATGTTTTCAAGGGTTTTATTGATAACATACCTTTTATGTGACGTGTAGATCATTCTTTTTTCTTAATGGCTGGTGGACCCTTAATAACCTGTTGTGGTCGGGCTACTGAAATGTTGAATGGCTGAAGTAACAAGTAGCTTAGCATTTGTTCTAACAATGGTTATTAGGAAACTATTGGAAAGATAACAAGTCCTTATAATTTGCAGGACTGTAGCGCGAGGCGGGTTAACACGCAGCACCCAATAACAACGAGTACCCCCAATTGAAGCAGTGAGGAGTAATTCTGCATACGATGGGTCTTCTTCATCTTTTCCTATGTGGTTGATTATAGAGTTGTAACTAGCATACCATTGTCCTCCTGTGTTTCTCAAGTACGGATTCGAAATAGAGATAGAAGGCATGGATTAAATTGGTGTGCTTCTGACTTGGTCCGTTATCCCCTCTGCTAAAAATCAGCACGAAAGAAATGGATTATATTGATGTTCAGCTAACCCTTTGTTGGAATTTATTCGAGTGGCAATGATTGTGTGGTTGTATAGGTAAATTATTGATGTTCCCTTACTTTGCCCCAATGTTTTCTTTATTTACGGTTGTGCTTGCAGTCTATATTTGTAATCTGCAGCTAGTGTTTTGTTTTTGATGAGAATTCAGGTTTGTCAGATGAAAATATATAAGTATTTACATGGATGGATGTGTTTTTATTCAGCTAGTAGTTTTCACATTTTACGGGTCAAAAAAGCAAGAGAGACTCGCAAATATTCTCAAAGTCCGTCCCATCTCAAAGTACTAGAAGATACATTTACAAAGTTGTCATGGAGGTTTTTCATAGAGCTCAAAGGGGGAACGAATCCACATGCATGTAGATCGTTTTTATGAATTAGAAAACTAGAAAGGATATAACAACAATGTTAATGGTCGTACTATTTGCTTCTCATATCAACCATTTAAGTTGCTAGCGTTATAATATTCTCGAGGAAAAAAAAAGAAAATTATGATTTACCACGGATATGCATGCATGCATGTACCATCTTTTTATCATGAAGCAAGCAACTACAAGCTCATCCACATTAATTTATCAAATCTTCAAAGTAAAGACAACGTACAGATAAAAGCAACTACCTAGCTACTGCCTCTTTTTCTCATGTACGTACGTACGTACGTATACTACACATTTAGTGGAGGTTTTTATGATTCAAGGCATGCAGGGAATTAAGTAGCTAAATTATTTGTTACAAAGAGCAAATCTTAATATTTTTTTAATTCATTAAAATAATAGAGTTTTTTTGGACAGATTTTCATAATAAAGTTTTTCTTTGTAAATTTATTCTAAAATTACTGAGAACACCTTTCGTCGAGAGCAGATCCTGTCTCCAAATTCTGTCTCTTTGTGTTTTATCACTTAAATATTGACACTTATTTTTTTTTAATTTTAAAATTTAACTAAAATAATATATGTCAGTGGTGGGACAACGGGACAGGAGATTTGGGACAGAGCCTTTCGTCGCGTTCTCAACCGTTTTTCGGTTTCCCCTCGCTTTCTCTCGATCTCTACCTACATCTGTAAGCCCACACTGAGTTCCCATAGAAAAAAAAACATTCTTTTTCCCCAGATTCAAATCTAAATCTTGCCCATTTTCCTTTACAAAAAGTTAATTTCCTTAGAAAATTCAGATCAGATCAGATCTTCTTCTTCTTCTTTTTGACCACTGCATTGTAATATATTGTATAGCAAATAATGGCGACAATGGAAAGCTTGATTGGACTGGTTAACAGGATCCAACGAGCTTGCACTGTATTAGGAGATCATGGCGGCGAAGGAATGTCCCTCTGGGAAGCTCTTCCTACTGTTGCTGTCGTTGGTGGCCAGGTCCATCCCTTTTTCTCTATATCCCAGTGTTTAATTTTCCCTTCTTTTCAATTTCTTGATTTTTCTTGTTTTTCAGAGTTCCGGGAAATCGTCAGTGTTGGAAAGCGTTGTTGGAAGGGATTTTCTGCCTCGTGGATCTGGCAAATTCTCGATTACCCATTTCTTTAAATTATTTAGAAATTAATGGGTCATAAATAGAGATGCAAGCTAGTTTCTTATTGTTTTTATATTTGGATTTGATGTAGATGAGATTTTTTGTTTCAAGAAACAAATTTTACAAATATTTATAGTTTGTATGACTCTCCTGATGTAGCTATTATCCTATTAAATATTAATCCTCCTACAAGTAGTGTATGGATCCCTGATCAGTCCTGCAAAGAGTGTCACAGCTGAGGTTTATTTTTCTCCTAAATTATAGTCAACATTGCAAAAGTCAAGCTATGTTATATTAAGGAAGGAAAAAAAAGACTAGTATATTTTCTTTTATGAGACTCACCATTTGTACAAGTACATAAGCCTATTTGGAGTATGTTAGAGTAATATTAAAATTGTTCAATAAACCATTATATCTTGGTTTTCAGAGATCAACGTCCTTAACGAGTTTAAATCATCAATTGTGACAATCTTTGGAGGACGGAGGTGGTACATTATTTCAAAGTGAATTTGGCTACTAGTTATTTGCATGGCAATTTACTCCTGAATCGTGATGGTCAGTTCTTTATCTAGATATATTATGTTCTCATTTTATTTTCTTTAAATGTAAGGCATTGTTACAAGGAGGCCATTGGTTTTGCAACTACATAAGGTGGATGGGCAGACTGAATATGCTGAGTTTCTGCATGCTCCAAAGAAAAGATACACAGATTTTGGTGAGTTTATATAAACAAAGCAAATTTATTCTTTCCATGTGGTTTAATATGTATGCTCAAAACTTATTTTCCCCTAATGCAGCTGCCGTGCGTAAGGAGATTTCAGATGAAACAGATCGTATAACTGGGAAGACTAAGCAAATCTCGAACCATCCAATTCACCTCAGCATTTACTCTCCAAATGGTATGCAGTAGCTATGCTACATGCTGGTTCTGAGTTTGAGTCTTCCTTTTAGACAAATGGCCTTCTAATCCCAAATCTGACTCCCAAATGAAGTATAAAACATAATGATAACTGATATTTCCACATGTATTTTTGATATTTCCACATGGTCCTCCCTCACATGAGCATACAGTGGGTCCCACCTTCATGTGAGAAGGAACCATGTGGAAATAGTGTTGTTGACATTAAAGTTCTTGGGTTCATGAGTTTATTTTCTCTCTGTGTATGCTTATATAAGAGAATTCTCATCACTCTAATACATTACAAACTAGGTTCCCACAACAGAAAGTTCTTGGGTTCCTGAGTTTATTTTCTCTGTGTGTATGCTTATATATGAGAATTTGCATATCTCTAATACATTAATTAGGTTCCCTGGGTTTTGAGTTTTTTGACATCCACTATGAATGGTTTGTTGTCTGTGAGGATTTTGTGGACTTCCTATTTGGACAATTATGTATGAGTCTCAAATGCACGGTTTTGTTTTTCAGTCGTGAACTTAACCCTCATAGATCTTCCTGGGCTGACAAAGGTTGCTGTAGGTGAGCATCATACTACTACTTTTCCTTGCATATAATTTACAGCAATTCTTTTTAATCTTCTTTACATATGTTAAATTGATGTACTAGATGACTGATAGTGACAATGTAATGACAGTTTACGGATTTTGCAGAGGGACAGTCGGAGACTATTGTTGAAGACATTGAACAAATGGTCCGTTCATATGTTGAGAAGGTGAGGACGTTATATTTTACCAGCAATAACTAGCAGCTGGGCCTTGCAAAACCATTAAGGGTTGAAATATCCGTAATTGGGTTTCAGTGTTCTTTATGTTCAACATTTGCCTCGTCTTTATCTTGAAGTATCTATGAACACAGAACACATAAGAATTCGCCTTTCCTCCAATTTGGATTGTATTGCCAATAAGTTATTAAGTGTGTTCTGTAGAAAGAAATTTGGAACCTTCAGAAATATGTAAATTGTAGGAAAGTTGAAAGGAACAGATGGACTATATTTTTGGCTTTATGAGGCAATAGGCTAATAATACTATGCTCCTTAACATTTACTAGAGTTTGTTCCGATATTTCTAAGAAGTTGCAGTTTCGCTTGATTGAGTTGAAATTAGATTTTAGTAGTCATAAGGGTGTTGGGAATACACAATTGAGTTGAGTCCCCATCATTTAGGAGTAATGAAATATTGAAGTATTAATTACACATGAATGGGCCCAATACCTAACCGTGCAAGTTTTTGGGTCAAGTTGGGTTGCAAACATGTGTATTATGCCCTAATATGTGTAGCCGGTACTCCCCCATCTGGTTTGTGGGAATTAAAATGATGTGTTTGTATCAATTTTCTGCATGTGGCTTTGCTGCATATTGAGATCATGCAATGAACTGATCTGTTTTCTTGCAGCCCAATTGCATTATATTGGCCATTTCTCCGGCTAATCAAGATATTGCCACTTCTGATGCTATAAAGCTTGCAAGAGAAGTTGATCCTACAGGTATCATAACTTTGGTTCAGTACTTTCCTCATTGCATTAAAATGCTTGAGAACCTTGCTTTTTCTATTTCATTGGCCATTCCTTTGAATCCCTATTCATAATACAAGTCATTTACTTACTAGTTGTAATTTATCTTATTAGGTGAAAGAACATTTGGAGTGGTAACAAAACTTGATTTGATGGACAAGGGAACAAATGCCCTGGATGTATGGACTCGATACTTCATTAATTGCGCAAATATTTTAACTACCTGATTTTCTTAGAGCAATATCTAAATCTTCACGCTCAAAAGTTATTTATATTTTCTTGCACATTTATACTGTGATGTTTCTTTTTTAATTTACAAGAAAAAGGCAAAAACTTTTTCATCAACATTTAGGTTCTTGAGGGAAGGTCATACAGGCTTCAACATCCATGGGTTGGCATTGTGAACCGTTCACAAGCTGATATCAACAAGAACGTTGACATGATAGCTGCACGCCGCAAGGAGCAGGAGTATTTTGAATCTAGCCCCGAGTATGGACACTTGGCCCATAAAATGGGTGCAGAGTATCTTGCAAAGCTTCTATCCAAGGTTTCTCCACTTCCCTTGAGATATGTTCTTGTAGTGATTTTACTAAAATAATGGATTTATGATATTTATTCAAACACCCTTAAATTTGATATGTATGTTTTTTATTGGTATCAATCAGCATTTGGAGATTGTTATCAGGCAGCGAATACCAAGCATTATTGCTCTAATAAATAAGACAATTGACGAGCTTAATGCGGAGTTGGATCGCATTGGCAGACCGATTGGCGAGAATGGAGGGGTATTTAACTGGACCTTTATGTATTCATGATGCTTAGTTATCAGAGAGATTGGTTTTAACCTTGTTCTAACTTGAATTTCTGACTGTATTTACAGGCACAGCTATACCTGATTTTGGAATTGTGTCGAGCATTTGACCGTGTATTTAAGGAACACCTAGATGGAGGGTAATGCATAATTGTATAATATGTCACTCACAAAATTTCATTAGAAACACTTGTGTTCTTGACAAGTCATTTTATGTAAATGATGTATTTCGAGAAAATATCAGTCAAAGTCCCTCACGGGTTCAAATTAATTATGTTTCATGCTCTTGGTGAAATGCAACTGTGGTTTTCTAGTGTCTAGTGCGACACAGACCATGGTAACAAGAGAAAGGGGCAGACTTGTACATGTATCATAGCAGGCCCATAGCTGTATTTGATTTTTTAGTCCGATCCCCATTGGGAAAAGGATCATTTAAGAAATGTGCTCAAGGATTCATTGAATCTGAAGTCGGAAAAACTGATTGATGATGGCAAAAACACAATAATGATAGATTTAGCAACTTTTGTACATGGGTTAACTTGCGTTGTAGTATTGTTATGGTTCTTATTACCTTTTCCGAATATTATGGCTACCAATTTAGTAGCATCATAAGATAAGGTAATAAATCTTTATTTTTAGTTATGTCTAGAGCATGCTACAGCTTAATAAACTGTTTATTTCAGGCGACCAGGCGGACATAAAATTTATGGTGTCTTTGATCATCAACTTCCTGCTGCTTTAAAGAAGCTCCCATTGGATCGTCATCTCTCTCTAAGTAATGTCAGGAAAGTTGTTTCTGAGGCAGATGGCTACCAGCCCCATTTGATTGCTCCTGAACAAGGATACAGAAGATTAATTGATGGATCTCTCGGCTATTTCAAGGGCCCTGCTGAAGCCTCTGTTGATGCCGTAAAGTTTCTAATTATTCTATACCCTACTTGATATTTGAATTATGCATCTTTCATATCTCCTTCTTTTAGTGAGGAATATGTTCTTCCCAAGTGCATAAAGTTTTTGCAGGCTCTATAAAGAATGAGCAAGTGGATCATCAGCTGCATAACTTATAAAGTAACACACATTCTATTGCAGTATTCATAGTATTAAATACCTAGGCATCTCGTAGGTTCAATCTACATGCGTCTAATATGTAAAGTTTGAACTTTATAAAAGGAATTATGTTCATATGTGTGGGCATTTTCCAGCTCACAATCAATGACATGGAGTTTCCTATTATTTTTTCTTTTTAATTAAATTTTAAGGGTAATCTAAACAGACATTTAAGTTTTTCGCTTCCATTCTGGCGGCTTATGGAAGATTGTAGTCGTCTCATCTCAGAGTTCCAGTTATGGTCATTGATCAGCAAACAATGTTCTTCTCTTTTTTCAGGTGCACTTGGTTCTTAAAGAGCTAGTGAGGAAGTCGATGGCTGAAACGCAGGTAAATAATCTTTAGATGATGGCAGAAGAATCAAACAGTGTGAAATCTTTTGAGCCCTTCCATTTGGTTGTTCCTTTTTATGTACACTCCAATTATGGATGTGCTCTCTCTTGTAAAGCCTCACTCACACTTGCAACTCAAGAATCATAAATAAAGGCTACCACATCATCTGTTAACTCCAGGAATTGAAGCGATTCCCATCACTTCAATCTGATATAGCAGCTGCTGCAAATGAAGCATTAGAAAGATTTCGTGATGAAAGCCGGAGGACAGTTTTACGGCTGGTGGATCAAGAGTCTAGTTACCTGACAGTTGAATTTTTCAGGAAGATTCAAGCTGAACCTGACAAAAATAATCCAGATAAAAATGCAAATCCGTCAGGTCCAAATGTGGACCGCTACTCAGAAATACATCTCAGGAAGATTGGTAAACAGTTTACTGATTACATATTTTGCAAGAAATACAGCCAGTTTAAGAATCAAGTATAAACGGTTGATTTTTGATATCAGGATCAAATGTGTCTGCTTACATTGGAATGGTGTGTGATGCACTGAGGAATTCTATCCCAAAGGCCGTTGTTCATTGTCAGGTTCGAGAGGCCAAGAAATCACTGCTCCAAGTCTTTTACGCTCAAATTGGGAGAAGGGAGGTAATGTATCTTAACAAATTCTGACTCCGCAGATGCATGCATCTGAGCTGCTTACAAACAGACATTTTTGATAGATTTTGATTAGTCTTTCCTATTCTTCTTAATTCTTCCTGGTATCTTCTCCACTATTAAAATGAATTCTTAGTTGTAATTTTCCACCTTCCCACAGAGAGTAAAACATACACAGAAAAATAGGCCATCTCAACTCCTGTTACGTAATTGGATTTATTGTTTTTAATAGAAAATGATTTATCTTGAGATATTATTATTTGTCGACCTTTTTTGTTATAAGTAACGCGAATAACTATAATTGGCAGTATTTTAACCTTATAATTCTACTCAATCGTACGTATGTATTGATATACAACAGGAAACTTGTTTTTTAATTTGTTTTTTTAAATGTATTTGGTGATACACTTGCGCAGAAAGAGCAGCTTGGGAAAATGTTGGATGAGGACCCTGCACTGATGGAAAAAAGAGAGACTATAGCGAATAGGCTTAAGCTGTACCAGTCCGCAAGAGACGAGATCGACTCTGTTGCGTGGAACTGATTTAATCAAATATTCTCCATTTCATTTTCTTTTTCTACTCAAAATAATAAAATCCACCAACTCCAGGAGCATGCATGGAGTTGGCCTCCTCCTCCTGTGAGTCCTATTCATCAGATATAGTTCTTTCCTTAGCACTGCTTTCTACGTTTACTTGAGAATATGACATGTAATTACATTTTGGGCCTTCCATTCAGTTAAAGGGTTTTTAATTATGCTAGTAGTATCAATTATTGTGAATTTATTTAGTTTCATTCCATACTTTCAAGGCTATTTATTAAAGGAATTAACTAACCCCTTAAGCATACAAATAAAATAATTACTTTTTAGAATAAGGAAAGTCTGCTTTCAAAAAAAAAAGGAATAAGGAAAGTGTATTATTGACTCTCGAAAAAAGATTCCTGATTAAAAATAAGAAAATATTCAAATAAAAATTTGATTTGAACCGATACATATTACATGAGGAATTATTTTAAGTGACATGATAATCTATAACTTTTTCAACATTGATTCATAAACGACAAAAAAATATTAGTAGTAGTATATAATACTACTCCTACTAGCTAGCTTTAATCTGGGTTTGAAAGGTGAGCTATTCTTAGATTTTGGCCTGCCTCTCTTTTCCCACATGACATGTCTCGGATAAGCGGTACAGCATCCAGCCCAAATGACAGATCATGTAGCATAATTCTTATACTCATTTCATTTTTTTTTCGAGTTTCTTATTATTACTCCTTTGGCTATAATTTAACTTCAAAAATAAAATAACAACAGTATTAAGCTCAAAATTAAGATGACTTTAGAATAAAATAAATGTTGTTAAAATTTACTCCTTCCGTTCCTAAAAGATTATCGTTTTAAGAAGTAATTTTTGTTCCTAAAAGATTGTCGTTTTGAGTTTATCAATACAAATTAACTTTTTTTTCCTACTTTACCCTTATTTAAAGTTTTATCTTTCTTAATCGTTTTTCCTTCCCAATGCTTCTTATTCATATAATCATGGCTAGTCACATGCATTACACATTTCACGAGCAAGCTATTAATGCATATAATGAAGTTTTGGCATTAATTGAATGATATACTCTTTTTTTAAATATACAAAAGTAAATGATTTTGACAATTATAATAAGGGTACTATAGTATTTTTCATAAGTATTAATTACATTCTTTAATCTGTGTGCTTTAATCTTAAACGACAATCTTTTAAGAACAGAGGGAGTATGAATGAGTATTGTTAAAGTTTTTTGTTACGGAATATGTAGGAATTAAGAATGGTCTCACCCTAATTTATTATGGAGTCCTCTTCACATGTGCTCTTAGGGCACATGCTAAGCACACAGTTCAAGAGAATATTCACTTGAACTGTGTGTATATTCCTTTGATTTCTGTATTTGCACCAAGTTCAAGGGAATATGCATATAATTCAAGAAAATATTTTCTTGAACTGTGTCTGTATGCTTAGTATGTGCCCTAAGGACACATATTAAGACATTCCTTTATTAACATAGACTCTTACGTAATCTGCCTTTGCCACATATTTATGGACATGTATACCATTTTTGTTTATGAATTTTAAAAACAAATTACTCCCTCCATTCCTAATTAACTGACGCTTTAGAGCTCAAATTATATTCTTTTTTATTTGACGTTTGTAGATTTATAGGAGATATTGATTACTTTACTTCCTAAATTATCCCTAAACATTTAATACTATCATTAATTTTCTCCTTTTACAATGCTATTTTTTCTCTATCTTTTATTAAGTCGTAACTTCCTTAATATTTGTGCAAAACTCCAAAACGTCAGTTAATTAAAAATGGAGGGAGTAATTACTAATACATAAAAAAATGCGCACACATAGTATAAAAGAATAGAAAACATTGAATTTAATTTGTTTCAGTCTTCATTCTCTCTCTCTCTCTCTCTCTCTCTCTCTCTCTCTCTCTCTCTCTCTCTCTCGTCTTTCAATGAACTTTAAAAGGATAATAGGATTTGATTAAATTGGAGTGTGAATTACATTAACTGAAAATAAAGAAGTAATATGCATGAGACTACAAAATTAATGTATAATTTTTTTATTAGGTTGTAATTTTCAATATTATTAATTTTACTCATAGAACAGCAAATAATACTTTGGAATTAACTCCATACAAAATACGACGTAATATGTCATTGTAGTCAAGCAAATAAAGAAGGTCCAAAGACGACGACGACGACGACGACGACACACTCGCTTTGATAACTTCTGGAACTATTCACTTAAATTTATCCGATCATTTCACTATAATAATAATAATAACATTTTTATATTATTATCCTTCCATTTAAAAACTAATGTTTTCTCCTCGACAACTAAAAATTCCTTCAAATAACGAGTGATCATTGCTCAATCATTTCCTTTCAACGTCGGTTTAAAAACAGTCCAAATCATCTTATTCGATCATGATAGTATTGATCCGCCATTTTTGGGATCTGTCGAGTTGAGCTTCTTGTTGATAGAGAGAAGCTTTTGTTGACTGTTAAAAGAAGAAGTAATTTTTAAGGGTTTGTTTGGCTCTATGGCTACTCTGCAGAGGCTGCCGCAGCTGAGCTCCACTTCGACTGCGAGTTGTTACGCGCCGAATTCCGGTAAACCCGCTGCCGGAGTGGTGGATCAGTTTCCGGCCGGTTTGCGAGTTATGGTTGTTGATGATGACATTATTTGGTTGAGGATTTTGGAGCAAATGCTTCGGAGATGCAATTATCTTGGTGAGCTCCCTACTTTCTTCTCTTTAATAGTTCAAGCTTATTATCGAGCAATTTTGTTTTTTCTCATGAATTATTGTGCATTTGTTTGGACTGTGGCCATATTTTTTGTGGTTTGTGAACAGAGTTTAGAATAAATGTGTGTTTTTGCCCAGCCAAAAGAAAGAAAGAAAAAAAGAGAGTGTGTTTTTATCATAATGCTTGATTGAGAAAAGTGATTCATCTCTCGGCCTTTTCATCGACGAAGAATGGATGTGGACACAAGACATCCACATGTGGACATAACATTGCACTAAGTTGACAAATCCTAAAATGTAGAACCTTGACATGATTTGAGCACAACAATCAATGAAATATATATTACACCTAAGTTTCATTATATGTGATGGGAAATTGCGATTCCTAAATTGCGACAATAATTATTCTCCCATATATTATATCAAAAGAAAGGGATACATACATTCGATCCTTCTTTCAGAAAAGGGATAAGGTTTTCTCAGTGTATTGGTCTTGACCTTTGATCCTATCTCTTTACGACAGTTGTCTTGTATTGGATGTTAAGAAAAATCATAGTCCAAGGTCTCTTGGTTTGGAGCTGGATAGGTGAGTTTCCAAGAAGTGGCTGCAAATACTTTAAAATAAAAACTTTAAAAGACAGTTCTATGATGCATTCCAGACCTATCTAGACATGTCCAGCCAGTGTTCGATATGGGTCCGAATAGACATGTCTCCTTTAAGGTGTTCTTGCCGCACTCCATGACTTCACGTCCATACTTTCTAGGTTATTCTCCTTTGTGCTACAATTTTCCATATAACACTTCAAGAAAATTTTACACATAGGCTAACTTTTTCTTCGTAAGTGCATGATCAAGTGTAATTGTTATCTGACCTCCTTATCAGTCAACATATCATGTGTTTTCTTGGTCTTTATATTTGGTTAAATGTGTTTGCAGTTACAACCTTCTCCCAGGCTATTGTTGCTTTGAAACTACTTCGGGAAACGAAAGGCTGTTTTGATTTGGTACTAAGTGATGTTCATATGCCGGATATGGATGGCTTTAAACTCCTGGAACTTGTTGGTTTGGAGATGGACCTTCCTGTCATTAGTGAGTGATACTTTTTTTTTTTATAATTAGGGTGTCAATCTTTTTTCAAAAACTAATGGGATATTTGCTATTGCAGTGATGTCAGCAGATGGAAGGACCAGTGCCGTAATGAGGGGAATTAGACATGGGGCTTGTGATTACTTAATCAAGCCTATACGTGAAGAAGAGTTGAAGAACATATGGCAGCATGTTGTGAGGAAAAAGTGGAATGAAACTAAAGAACACGAAAATTCAGGCAGCTTAGACGATAATGACCGGCATAAACGAGGAAGTGATGATGTGGAATATGCCTTCTTCTGTTAATGAAGGATCTGAAGGAATATTAAAAACACAAAAAAAGAGGAGAGATGTCAAAGAAGAAGATGGTGAATCGGAAAATGACGATCCCGCTGCATCGAAGAAACCACGTGTAGTATGGTCAGTGGTGCTCCACCAGCAATTTGTTAGTGCTGTGAACCAACTTGGAATTGATAGTATGAACTCAACCATTTGTTTCTCTATTACTTTATCTCATTTCTTTTACTTTCTTGGTTTATATATACATATTTTAGCAGATTAATTAATAATTCCAGTTTGTTGGTTGTATCCTGTCAAAGATTACCAGTAGAAATCTGTTGATTATATCTGTATGTTCACTGCTTGCCCCAATTTTGTGGGCTTTCCTTGCAGAGGCTGTACCAAAGAGAATTCTTGAATTGATGAATGTTCCAGGTCTGACTAGAGAAAATGTTGCAAGCCACTTGCAGGTTTGATTTTGCATACGAGTTTTCTTCATATTTTATTCTTTACTAACACATCATCAGGAATATGCAAACGTGGGAGATCTAATCATTTGAGTGCTATTTGCAGAATTTTGTAAATAAACGTACTATAATTAACTAACTTGTTTCTTAGATGGAAACTTTACTGGACAATTTTTGCTGAGCCCAAGTTGCCACGATGAAGTGGGTATGGGATGTGAGAAGTGAGAGTTGGCAAATGTGGACGAGAATAGAACAGTATTTTATACTTACGTACAAGGAGTAAAGTTATAAAATTTACCAGAATAAAAAAGGCAAAAATATTACTCCATCCATTCGGGAAAGAAAGTCCTATTTTATTTGACAAGTTTAAGGTTTGCATGGGTCACACTCACTCTTAGTATTTTTCTGATGATTTTTATTTTCAATATTAAAATTTAAAGTGTTAGAGTGTTGTATTATAGTAGTTCTTATGTATTTATAGTCATAACTTAGTGCTGCATTAAAGGCTCTGTTTTAGCTCTCTCTAGACCTGCAGTAGAGGTCTTCTCAAGTCCTGTCACAAACAGGATATGCACATGCCCGGTCTGATTGATTTGGTTTGCTTAATTCTCTTCTCGTGGAAATGTGCATCATTTGCCATCAACCAGATCGTAGTATAACTTTTGAGATTATATGCTTCATCAGAAAAGCCTGTTATTGCCATACCTTGGAATTAGCTTTACTTAGTTAAGACAAATTATAATTTATGAGTTGCAAGTAGTGCTAAATCTCTTCCAATCTTTTGTAGCCATTAATGCCAAATTTAAGTAAGTTCTAAATTGAGACAGTGGATGGAATTTTCAATTGTAACCATTCGACAACCCATGCATCAAATATCAAGGCTTGGTATTGTACTTTTCATATAAATAAATAAATAAATCAATCCCCAATATCAACCATGATAACTTTTCTTCTAGGTCTGTAGATAAACGTGGATCCAAATATTTGTTTGGTGCTGCATATTTTTATGACTACTACTTGTATTGGCATTTTCCATTCTGACTTCCTGTTATTTCAATATGCAGAAATTCAGACTCTATTTAAAAAGGTTAAGTGTAGTAGCCCAACAACAGGGTGGAATTCCAAATTCATTTTGTGGGCCTTTGGAACAGAATTCCAAACTAGGTTCACTGGGAAGATATAATTTTCAAGCTTTGGCGGCCTCTGGCCAAATTCCTCCACGGACACTGGCGGCTCTTCAAGCTGAGCTTTTAGGTCAACCAACTGGTAGCCTTGTGTTGCCAGCGATGGACCAGCCAACTCTATTACAAGCATCTCTTCAGGGACACAAGTGTATCCCCGTTGATCATGGTGTCACATATGGGCAGCCTCTGATGAAGTGCCCATCTAACATATCCAAACAATTTTCCCAACATATCATTTCCGCTGGAAATGGTCATTCAGGTTTTGGTTCATGGGTATCAAATAGCCTTAATACCGTGGGAACTAGCAGGAATCTTACTGGGGTGCCTGCTCAGAATGGTAATATGTTGATGGGTATATTGCAAAATCAGCAACAACAGCAAATACAGCAGCAGCATAAACAGTCCATTTTACAGGAACCTACCCGGTCCATTAATGTGCAGCCTTCTTGCCTTGTTGTCCCCTCTGAGTCAGCCAGTCTTCAGGCAGGAAATAGTTCGGCTTCAGCTATTCAGAGCTGTGGCTTTAATATGAGTTCAGTCATTGATTATAGCCTTCACACACCTCAATCGAATAATTCCTCATTTGGTGTTGGTCAAATGCCGGATGGGGACCTTAAAAGGACAGGTGTGCTTAATGGATACTCAGGTCCAGCTCCCAGTTCTCCATCTGTGTCATCTTGCTCAGCAAATGCTGAAGCTGGTGCCGTAGGTCGAGTTCAGAATTCTGCTCCAACATTTAGTGCTACCAGACAGTTGGCTGGATGCGAATGACATTAAAGGTTCTTATGATGAAAAGTCCAGTCAAGTACTAGATTATGGACCATTGAGGAACCTTGGATTTGTTGGTAAAGGGACATCCATTCCAAGCAGTTTCGCATTGGATGAATCTGAATCACCAATGAGCAATTACAGCCACGAAAGTATCTTCAGGGAGAACAATGGCAGAAAAGTGAAGCAGGAGCCAAATTTGGATTCAACTGAGAATGCTAAAATGGGGAACCCCATGTTGCAACATTTCTCTCCAGATGATATCATGAGTGTGTTATCTGATTAGGTAACTTTTTCTTATGTTGGTATTCCAAAATTCTTTTATTTTTCCCTGAGCGTGTTACTTGACCCTTAGGTACTAGTATTTTATTTCCCTTCCCTTTTTTATTCAGTGAGCATGTGAGGTACTGACCTGCATCATGTTTTCCATGGTAACTGTACCATGTACTGATTTTTGTGGTTTTCATTATTTGAACCTTAGTTTGTCTAATGAACAGGCAATTAAAGGTACAGGTTTTCATTATTTGAACCTTAAGTTAGTCTACTGAACAAGCAATTGAATTTATACATGGTGCCTTGCGGATGTATATATTAGTGTAATAGGGTGACAATAATGCCAGAACGGAGTTTATGCTGCTACAGCACAATCATTATTTTTAATTAAAAGATACTGTCCTCAAAGTTCAAAATTACATTCTCTCCTCTTTCAATCTCTCTCTCTCACCCCCCCTACTGACACCAGCAAACCATCTTTCTATATTTTAGTCTCTGCCCACCTTAACTGCTAAAAAATACAGCTGCAGCCAACATCAAAACCGTATCTGACCACATCACGACCCAATACTATGTTAGGTCCATTGAACACAGTAAATCATACAACCATAGGGTTAATATGCATATTATTCGTATATGCATTGTTGATTAGACGGATGTATATGTATTTATATAGATTGAGATACAAAGCCAGAACTAATATGATATATGTATGTATGTATATATCTGTGTGTGTGTATGTATATATTTTTATACACATCAATTACAAAATTCATGGATGTATGCATTTGGTACTGGGGGTTAATGGTCTTAAAAGTTAAGAGAAAAAAGATTATAGACATAAAGAGGAGGGGCATTGGGTAAGAGAAGAGAGTTTAAAATTGAGTAGATGGGTAAAATTCTAAGTTCACACAAAAAACAACCAGACTATGTTTTAGCTATCGCGACGGTCTAATTTGAAATTTTTTGTGAAGCAGGATTGGATTGCACAGCGTGTTGAGTGAGCTCTCTTTAATTTTCTACAAGTATAACGATGATTTTATATCGCTAGATATTCAAGATTGATTCCAGTTGAAGCCATTGTATCTATTTTATTTCGGAATTGGAATCAGTCAGGCTCGGTATCTATCTATCTATCTATCTATCTATCTATCTATGATTCTGAGAATTATAAGCTCCATGTGATGGTCTTGATAGTGTCTCAACAGGTTCTGCTTACTGGCAAGTATTGTTACCTTTTGGCTAGTCTTTTAGTTTAGGTAATAAGTTGCAACTGGCCTAAATTATTGAGGCTTGTTAATGTCAAAGTGCCCATTTATAAATTATTTATGGAATTTCTTGATGAATGGAAATGAAGAAGTTGTAATTATTGAATTGTTGTGTCCTTACCTGAATTCTAGATTCCCTTTATTAGCAGTAATCGTAGCGTCTGTTATTGAACTGTTTGAACGGAAGGAAAGAGATTGTCTTATTCAAACCATATTTATTGCCTTGACACTATCATTATTTTCCGTAATTAGAATGTTGTGTATGCAACTACTTCCTCGCGGGGACCCCATAAATGAAATTCTTGGCATAAACTAAATGTATAGAATAAATTAGGTTATGATCTTTTTTATTACACTTATTATCTAATTTTTTTAATACACAATATGATTTTTAGTGACACAATTATTTACGATGAAATTTATTGTGTAACTAATAGTTTGTGATCAATTTTATTTTGTCGTTAAATGTAATATTTATGTTGCTGAATGTGTATTGGGCAAAATTGAATTAAGATTTCATCTATTACATTTATTCTTTAATTTTCTCCCAATACGTAATTAGCGACATAAATATTACTAATAACAACAAATAAAATTCATCACAAACAATTAACGACTCAATAAAATTGGTTGCAAATTATTGTGCATCTGAGAGTGTTGCTAAAAGTAATTTTTATATTGTTAAATGTGTATTGAATTTTTTTTTTTAAAAAATATGTGTAATGAACGGATGTAGGTTCCCCTAGTACAAAAGGGGTAATTTGACCCAATCCCATGACTAGGGAGGGACCCAAGAACCTAATTTTCTGGTGTCCGTTCCAAAAATTATTTATGATATATGTAAATATTAGGGATGTATTTTTATTTTATATTTTTAAAAAAATAATAATTTTTAGGTTAATAATAATAAGATGGGAATTATAATAATAATAATAATTTAAGAACATTATATCATTTGATATAAAGATGACTATTTCCGTGAAAAAAAATGTAATTAACAAATGAAATTCTTTCGTAAAACTCGAGTGATTGTCCTTTGGGATCAGTCATTTTTGGATTATTGCAACAAATAATTTAACATCCACTGACGAAGAGCTCTCTTTTTGTTATCCACCTATTTCTCAGATAATGAAAATTATAGCTACTTTATTATTATTAACTTGATGATATCTACATACATTATTACAGTACTTCTTCGGTTACTAGTGATGCCATCTTTCCCCTTTTAAATTACAATAAATTTAGGAGGACATTTTTTTTTATGACATTTTAGCGAATTTTTTTTTTTAGAGTACCTTCTAAAAAATATATAGTATTTATTATAACTAGAATTTTTATAAAAAATAATATTTTAAGTATAATTTGGATACATACAAGAAACAGTATTTTATATACTGTACAAATTCTATTTCTTGTATGTATCCAAATTACGCCTAAAATATTATTTTCTGTAAAAATTTCAGTTAAAATAAATACTATATATTTTTTGAAAGGATACTCTTAAAAAAAATCAAAAAAAAAAATCATTAAAATATCAATAAAAAAATATCTCCCTAGAAGGACTCTTTAAATTATGTTGTAGTCTTATTATATAAATCAAGTTCTTGGGACCATCACATTTTAAAGGAGTTTTTTGATTTTTTCTATTTTGTGGTTTGTTATTCTTCCTTTACATGTATGGTGTGTTTGCCTACATCGTTCATTCGTTCTATGCTGTTGCTTTCAGAAGGTTGAAAAGCCTAACCGGTGTGTAGGAATAGGAACCAATAAAAACTGTCCAAGGAAGGAAGGTAGGCCTCCTCCTTTGTCTTCTTATCCTTCTCCAAGTTTTGTTTATTCAACAATCCTACTCAACCATTTCTTTTTTTTGCTCGCTCTTTTCAAGTTGACTCTCTCCTTCTCCTCCTGAAGAAATTTTCTATAGAGTTCTTTTTTTATTCGTATTAAAATAGGCTTATTTATAAAATTTAACATCTCTGTCATTAATCATCTTTGTATCAACTACTAGCATTCACTTCTTTTTTGAAGGTACCCTTTTGAATCTCAGACTAAACTAAGCCAACTAGTTGATACCTAAAACCCCAAATGGAAAGAAACCAAGAATCAGCACTGACCCAGTTCAGAAACTCAGTTGAAAATCTTGGGTCTTCCACAGATGTAAGTTCTAGATGTTACATGAACAGATTGTTATGTGTTTTAATCTATATCATTTTTATATTCATATTCATATTCATACTCGTACTCATTTGTTTAATTCTGTAATTTTACTTGTAGACGTATGCGGACTCAACTCTGATGAGATTCTTGATCGCAAGATCAATGGACCCAAACAAAGCTGCAAAGATGTTTGTTCAGTGGCAGAAATGGAGGGCTTCATTTGTCCCATCTGGGTTCATTGCAGATTCTGAGGTGCCTGATGAATTAGAAGCTCGAAAGATTTATTTACAGGGTTTGTCTAAGAATGGGCACCCAGTATTGTTAGTAAAAGCCAGCAAGCATTTTCCTTCAAAGGATCAACCCCAATTCAAGAGTACTTTTCTTATTTCCCAAACACTTCTATGCATAAAATAAAATTGACATTAAATCAGTCTACAGTTTATATAGTTTCTTATTTTTTTTTAATTAAAAAAATTTATAAGAATATTTTTATGTTTCATAAAAATGATGTCTTTTTAAGTTATATTGTCATGTAGTCAAACATCACATGAATTAAAAAGTTTCAGCTAAAAAAGGCCATTTAATTTTGACAACTTAGATAAATATTGTTTACTTGACTTGACTATTTTTTTGGTCCTTTCAATGGTCTTCAGTTCCCAAGTGGGTTAGCCTTCCACTGTTAGCTAATGTGTTTATTTATAGAATTTAAGCCAAAGTGCGATAATATTGTGTCTTTTTAATCATAATTGTTAATAGCTTCTGTTGAGGAAAAAAAACTGTATTTGTTGTATTAAGAACTTGGTGCATGCAATGTGGCATTTCTATTACATAAGAAGCTGGGTTTTGGCAAGATGATAAAACAAGTTCACCTAATATTTAGGACCCTCTGTTTGGCCCGAGTTTGGCGAGGGAGTACAAAAGGAAAAATAATTATTATGAGTTTTGTGGGCCTGATACTGTGCCATCTCTTATAATAATATAACATGAGATGTAGGAGTTTAAGTCTGCCGCACTTGTGGTGTTTTTTGTTCCCCTGTGACCTTGTCTACTTATATATCTGGTTTCTTCTCGACTTTTTATCTTATTAAAAAGCAAATTTATCACCTATGCTAGTTGTTAGATAATATTCTGTTATACTATTAAGAATATGCTATCACATTTCAAAAAACACCACAGTGGTGCCGCACTGGTGCTACATGCTAGGGAGGGGTGGTCACTTTACCAGTGAACCAAACCCATTTGCTGATTTTGGTATTTGAAAGTTCACCGTCATTGTGGAAATTTTCTATAGGATTCTTCTTTTTCAATTTTTAATAGGCTTATTTCTTAAAGTCGACATTTTTATCATTGATGGGAAAATGGTTGAGCGACATTACATCTCCGTTACTCATCTGCATATTTACTCTTGTACAATCCTGAAAATATGTGTGCCATTTGATGATAATTAGGGATTTTTTTATATATATGTTAAAAAACTTGGACGGGCTATTGAGTATCTAATTATTTTTCTCGTCTCCTGGTGCAGAATTTGTAGTTCATTTGCTGGACAAAACAATTGCAAGGTATCTTTAACATTTTCATGAATATTATTTGGACAAAACTGATGCAAGGGTTTTTGCTAATTTCGTTCTCCTTGCTTATTTTATTAAGCTCTTAACTATGAAATATTTGTCTGTGAACTCATTATATATGTGTGTGTGTGTGTGTGTGTGTGAACTCATGGTAACTGCTCAAGTACACTTTGAACTATAAAATGACCCTGACCCTGATGCTCTTTTTATTTTTTTTTATAACCGGGAGTTTCCCAACCGCAGTCGGACTAATATCCACGAACCCGGGTCAGTGTTTTCATAAGGGCTTACACCCACGTCCCCGTGGCCTGCTCTTTTTATTTGCTAGTTATTCTTACTACCTCAGTCTATAAGTTTGCGAACTAAATTTTCTGACTTTCTTTCTTTTTTGTTCTTTATATAATGTTGGTGAAATCTCTCATTTTAACATGTCGAGGAGATTTTGATCTCCTTTTCCTATCTCTGTGCGTGTGATGTGAATTTTCTACCTACTAATTGAGTTCTAACACTGGCTAGACCAATCTTCAAATTGACTACTTTATGGTACAGGAGTATATATATTTAGAAGATTATGCTTTCCTTTGTTAATGTTTACCTCGCCTCGCTTCAGTTTAAAGTATACTTATCTAGAAACATATGGGATTTCATTCTCATGTGGATCTTCTTGTGCTCGTTTCAGTTCTTTCAGAGGAAGAGAAATAGGAACTGAGAAGTTGATAGGCGTTCTTGATCTGCAGAAAATTAGTTATAGGAACGTTGATGCCCGTGGGTTAATCACCGGGTTTCAGTTCTTACAGGTAAATCTTTCTTGTTCTATTTTCAAGTCTTCTATATGGAACTATACTAGAGGCACAGGTGGGCGGTTTGAAGAACAGTGGGCTTGAAAAAGACAATGACCAATAGTATATAGTTCTTACTTTTAACTTTCATGATGGTTCTTCTGGCTCCTGTTCCTGGCGTTCTTATATTATTATCAGAATGGTAGAAGTTTTATCAACTTCCATTCATGATTGTCTCATTTGTCTCTGTTCCCTTGCCTTAGGTCCTAACATGTTTACAATTGCCTCTCTTCTATGTATATAGTGGCGCTGGCACCATGTAAGATGCTTAGGAATTTCCCTGTTGTTTACAGTTGCTTAAAACTTGCAGTATTAGTTTTATGTTCTGAGTTAGATTGTCATGGTCTACTATTGGCATATTGGCATAATTGGATTCTAGTAACAATTCTACCTATACCCAGCTCTTCTCTGCAAGTTATGTCAAGCGAATCTTGTTTGGAACAAGTTCTATATCTGAATGACTTCGAGCCAGTTTTTGGCTTTTTAGGATACTCTGATCCGGATCCTACAATTGGGGCTCCACCCGGACCTCAACCCCGGGGATCTTCAGATACAGATAAGACCCAGAGTCCACTTGGTCCGAGCTGTTGAGGTGGTAATTGTTACACAACTATAAATAGAGTTCTAGTTCACAGTGCCAAGGTACTCACAACTCTCAATCCCTAAACACTATTTTCCTGTTGGGATTCCTTCCCCCTTCTACTTTCCCCTCACTTTGAGCATACATGTCCTGGGAATCTGACCCTTCAACCAAATAAATGTATGATTTTTTTCTTCAGAGCACCCAAACAAGTTACAGAGCCATAATTGATCACCTCTATCAGAAGCCACAATTCTTGCGAAATCCTCCCCCCCACTCCCCTCCCTCCCCTCCCCTCCCTCCCCCCCTCCCTCTCCCCGCCACAATAGAAATAGAAATAAAAATAATAATAAAATCAATATTGTAAATAAAAGACCTATAACTTTACTATCAGGAAGGCCATGTTCTGCAATCATCCAGATAGATAGAACATCGAATTTGTCTAGAGAATGGGTATGGACATACAACACATCCAAATTATCAATAGTCAGCTTAATACGAGTTGTATGTTGCATCCCATTCTAGCTCTCAATAGTCAATGTGAGAAGGATATTTTCATTATTACAATGTAATTTGAACTTATTAAATTTTGTAATATTTTATGATTTGTAAATATTTCTTAAAAAACGAAGACAACTTTATTCTGGCCTCAAAGAGTCTTTTGATAAGAGCTCAAGAGGTAATAGGTCAAGGTATGAGAATTATGCTTCTCGTACTTCCACTGTATGAGATTTGATGGAATTGAAGCTGTAAATTCTGTGATGTTAGTTTGGTCAACATAGGGTGTTGATATTTACATGTTATATCCTCCTATCCTAATGTAGGCTTACTATCCAGAGCGATTAGCAAAGTGTTACATATACAATATGCCCGGTTTCTTTGTGAGCGTTTGGAAACTGGTGTCCCGGTTCCTTGAGAAAGCAACACTAGAAAAGGTATGATGTTCTTGGCGTAGAATCTTTATTTATTCAGTTAAGAAAGTAGTATGTGTTTATGGGGGTTATTCATTCATCATGGGGCAATGAATGCAGATTGTAATTGTAACCAAGGAAGACGAAAAGCAGGAGATCATCAAAGAAATTGGTGAAGAGGTGTTACCGGAAGAGTATGGAGGAGGAGCAAAGCTTGTACCTCTTCAAGATGTTGTACTCACCTCCCAGCGGATAATTCAATAGGGATGCCTGGCTGCTGCAACCCAAACTTACCATACACTATATATTTCCATTTGTGACCTAAACCTAAACCTTGAAAAAAAACTAATGTTGCTCCATCATCCTTGAAACTTGTTTCTGTACTCGTTAATAAGTTCTAACAATCTGTGTTTAAGCAGATGAATCAATAAATTGGTGCCATTGCTAAGTAATATCTGCACTTATTTTTGACCACGGTATCAATGCATTCTGTCTGTTTAAATTATGAGGACTATGTACTCTCTGGCTCTTGTAAACCAATCCAAAACAGGGCACTATTAATTAAATTATTCCTTCAACTGAAGATTTTTTTTTTACTAACTTGAACAAATGAAAACATTTATTACATATATATTTTTACCATAGTGATAAATATTGTAAATTATTTAAAAAACACTATTCATTGAAAATTTATTATTTTTTAATCAATAATTTTAAAATTAAAAATAAAAATATTTTAAAATATCTTTTAAAAATTAATAATAATCTTATAATTTAAAACGGTGATTATCATTTTAATTTAATATCAGGTCAAAATACTATAATTATTATTTTAAAAATAAAATAAAAGTGTATCTATAATATTTACAAATTTTGTTAAGTGGACTGGTGAGAGGCAGTATATATTAGTATGTCATGCACAATATTCTGCGTCTTAAATACCCTACAACTAATAAAACATCCCTCAAAAATGAATTCCGCCGCATTCGCCCGCCACCAATTTCTCGGCGGCGGCGGCGCCATCTTCTCTCTCCACCAAGCCAAACCAACTATTTCCACCACCACCACTTCCTGCACTAACTTCACCGTACGCATGTCACTCCGGGAAGACGGTCCCTCCTTGGCCGTAGTCGGAGTAACCGGCGCCGTAGGCCAGGAATTCCTCTCCGTCCTCTTTGACCGCTCCTTCCCTTACCGCTCCATCAAAATGCTCTCTTCCAAACGCTCCGCCGGTAAAAAATTCACCTTTGAAGGCAATGAATACGTCGTGGAAGAGCTTACTCCCAACTCCTTTTCCGGCGTTGACATTGCCCTGTTCAGCGCCGGCGGTTCCATTAGTAAGCAGTTTGGTCCTATTGCTGCAGATGGTGGAACAATTGTAGTGGATAATAGCTCTGCATTTCGTATGGACTAGAATGTTCCGCTTGTGATTCCAGAAGTGAATCCGGATGCAATGTCGGGTATCAAGCTGGGGTCTGGAAAAGGGGCTCTAATTGCAAACCCTAATTGTTCTACTATAATATGTTTGATGGCGGTCACGCCTCTTCATCGAAGAGCCAAGGTGAATCAATTCAATCTCTTTCCTTTTAAATGGTGTAGTTTATTTTTTGCGTGACAGTCTATTTTAAATCAATTGTGTCAATTGATTGTTGTGTGAACACTTGATACATTATTTGAGCTCAACACAATGTTAAGCATCTGTTACATTTTATGAAATTTAAATATTGTGGGATGACCATGTTTGTTATGCCTTATTAAGAGCATGGATTGATTGTTCTTTTATTTTATTTTTCCTTTCAAACACCTTCTCGGGTAGTGGATTGAATGTATTAAACACCATGACTTTTCATGACACATGAATGTTTCAGGTTGTACGCATGGTTGTTAGCACATACCAGGCAGCTAGTGGTGCTGGTGCGGCTGCAATGGAGGAGCTTGAGCAGCAGACTCGTGAGGTTTCCAACATTCCTCATCTTATTGTTGTTTTCCAGTTTGCATGTTCCACCCATCTAATATTCAATAATTTGATCTGTTAGTCTTCAAATTGATTTTTTTTTTCTTTTTGGGTGACAAGGTCCTCGACGGAAAACAGCCAACTTGTAAAATCTTTAAGCGGCAGGTTTGTTGTTCATGTTCCTAAATTCACAGGTGAAATAATTAGTTAATAGTGTGTATTTATTTAAGTGCTAAATTTACAATGTCTTTTAATATGCAGTATGCCTTTAATCTTTTCTCACACAATGCACCTGTTCTTTCAAATGGGTACAATGAGGAGGAAATGAAATTAGTAAAAGAGACAAGGAAAATCTGGGTAAGTATCACTATCCAATCTTTAATTTATCATTTGTCATATTTAAGAAGTTAGGTTTATATGTTGAAGTCCTTTGGTGGATTTGGCAATTAGACTTTGTATGACACATCTCTTTTCTTGTGCTATAGAATGACACAAGTGTCAAAGTAACAGCTACATGTATACGTGTTCCAGTTATGCGTGCACATGCAGAGAGTGTCAACCTTCAATTTGAGAAACCCCTTGATGAGGTAACATTATGATGATTTCTTCGAACTCAAAACTTTGTCTCATATTTGGTTGCTTATAATTTTTGTTTCCAAATTTATTTTAGAATGGAGTTCCAATTATATTCACCACTTGTCAATTTTTTATTTTATTTTTTGTTTTTGTATTTATTTATAGTTATTGATATTACCCTATTTAGTACTTATTGTTTTGTCATGTAGTTATTTTTTTCTTCCTTCTCATCTTATAATTGAGGATGTGAACTTTGATAGGACTGAGCGTTCGACTTTTTTTCACTTTTACCCTTTATATTTTGCTTTGTTTTATGTTTTACTTTTTTCTCCCTTGTTCTTTTCATTTTTGCCTTTGTTTTTATTGTAGTTTCTTCAATCGATGTGTATATGTATGTCTCTGTATACGGTGTGTTTATTTTATTTATTTTTATCTATATTTGTTATTTATTTATTTATTATTATTATCTTTCTAGTTTTACGGTTAAATGTGGAGTTTCATTTTCAGCCTTCCCAACTAGTTTGTGATAAAGCGTGTTGTTGAGGTTTTTCCCCATCTTATGTAAATACTAAGGAGTCCTATGAAACCCATATGCAAATAATTTCTATTCATAAGAAGCAAACTGTTAGTAATTATAAATTATATTTTTCATTTTATTTTGTGTTAGTGTGCGCACATGTGCATGTGCACACTAAACTGTGATGCTCCTTTTATATGGTGCAATTTTCCAAACTAAATTGGTCTTTTCATGTTTGATTTTAGTTATGCCAGCAAAGTAAACAAACAGCAGTAGATTTTAAACTGCTTCCTTGTGATCCTGGCTAACACAATTGATTAAGATGAAAAAAAATAAATAAATAACAAGAAAGGGAGAAATAAAACTAGGTTTCTCTTTTAATCTTTTCCTCTAGTGTAGGAAAGAAGGGGAAAAGAGAAAAGAAAAGAAAAGGGGGAGCTTGGGGGTGAAGAAATTAATTTAAATTTTACAGGACACAGCAAGGGATATTCTGAAGAATGCTTCTGGAGTGGTGGTTATTGATGAGCGGGCATCCAATCACTTTCCTACACCATTAGAGGTTTCAAACAAAGATGATGTTGCAGTTGGCAGAATTCGCAGGGATGTGTCTCAAGATGGAAACTATGGGTAACTTTCATTTTTTAGCCTATGATTTCTGCCTATTGTCTGATTATTCATTTTAGAAACCTTTAATTAAAAGGTAGTACATATAAGACAGGTGTTGGTGCTGCCGCCCCTTTCTTTCCTCACCCATTGATAAGAGTGCATGCTTGCCCCTTGAACTTTGTGCTGCCACCGCCCATTGAATCTTGTGCTAGCCCACCGCCCATTGTGCCATCAGCTTTCCTTCTCTCTCCATGCATGCTTTGTGGCTATATATTGGCAGCCATGCAACAAAGGAAGAGGTGTGTTAAATACACCAAGTGGGTAGCATAGAGAAGTGGGAGAAACCACCCTTGAGTGTGGGCAGCAAGCAGCAAACACCAACACCAAAGGTTGGCATCAGAGAGTAATCCCACCCGGGAGGGTGGAAGACCAAGAAGGAAGAAACAGAGAGAAAATAGGGAGAGAAAGATAGGTCAAATAACAGGGTGTTTATTTGGGTTCCATCACATAGTTATTGTGGTGAAGTAATTTGAGTTTGTACTCAAATTAAGATATCTTTGTATTCTCTCAGTTTATTCTAGTGGATTTTTCGGAGATCGTCCCGTAGTTTTTCCCTCTCAGTTATAGAGGGTTTTCCACGTAAAAATTTTGGTGTCTTGTGCTTGGTTATTTCTACTCATTATTTCCTGCAGTAGTTATTATTTTGGTGGAACTGTGAATTTAATCTATTTGGCATATACTGATATTTTATCTGTTCAAATTTATCAAAGACAATGAAATTTGGGAGGTGATTTTTTCCTAACAACAGGTTGGACATCTTTGTCTGGTGATCAAATACGCAAGGGAGCTGCTCTAAATGCTGTCCAAATTGCAGAGATCTTGCTATAGCTCAGTTTCTGTTAGCCAAGAAGATCTCATTCTGCAAGATGATCATACGGGGATGATATCAATTCTAGTGACATTGCGTTGTCCATGTTCAGCTACTTATTAACCCTTGGAGTTGAAGAGAAAGCCACCTGTAGCATAAAAAATTAAGGTAACTAAAATTTTGGTGCCATTGATCATTTTCAAGTGTTTGATCCAAAGGATTTTTTGTGCGAGATTAAAATAGTTTTGCTTTAATCGTGGAAGTCCTTCTGAAAAATCATCCCCTTATGGGGGTTTTGTTTTATCGAGACTGTCTTTCAGTGAACTCTTGAAGCCTTTACCTGTATACTGGGTCGATAATTGTGATGTTGATCAGCTATATTCTATAGATGTACTTTGCAACGTTTCTAACTTGGCTCTCTTTTCTTTTCTTTTTTTTTTTGGTAGCATTGCCTGTTTTGTATATACATTATTGAATTACGAAGTTTTTGTTCTACTCATATAATGGCAATATACTAATGTTTGTGATCCTTTCATGTTATAATTAGTCTTCCTTAGTGAGCAATGCATGGTATTCCAATTTTAAGGTGAGAGAGAGAGAAAGATGTATCTTTAGAGGGTGGGTGTAAATACCCTTAAAATAACTAATATGAATACAGAATAATTGGAACAATGATTTGACACGAGTAGTCCCTGTCTTTAAGGTGTTTATTGCCCCTTACTAAAAAGGTTTGCTAAAGGCTCTCAGCAATTCACCTCCAGGATATATGTCAAGCATGTACTAATTCTCTGTTATAGCAACTCACATATGAATCTCAATTAATGCTGCTTTGTAAAGGTTGATTAGAAGGAAGAAGATCAAGACTGCTCAGTTTCAAAACTGAATTATGATTAAAGCATCAGTTTACAAAATAAATGATGTAATAATCACATATCAGTTTTTGGCAATTTTAAAAACTCTTTTGTATCCATAATGATTAAACACAAAATTGTTTAACCATAAAAAATAGGCTCTTGGCTCGGGCGAGGCTTCTAGCAACGATGCGCACGTGCAAAGTGCGGCTCCCGGGTTGCAAGGCGGGTGGTGTTTTACACCACGTCATTGTGACCAAATCCAAGCCTTTTCTTTAGTACCACTAGTGAATTAAACTATTTCACATATGCTTATAAAGTATTAAATAGTTTTATTGCTACTCAGTGTGGGACTTAAAGAAAATAATTTTTCTTAAACAACAATGAACCTTTTCATATACTCTACTTTGGATACAATTAAAACACAATATATAATTCTTACTTGAACCATATATTGCTCTCTATTAATCTCCTTGTAATAGACTATCAAATGCACTTTTAATTTAATTAAAATTCAATCAATTAATGAGTCTAAACTAATCCCAAAATTGATCAAAATCATATAAGAAAAGGTGCAATTAACATACCCTTGAAGAGAACCTAACTTTGACAAGGAGGGGGAAATGCATTTTTGAACTTGATTTCAGGGTTTGCGCTTGAGAGCAAGAAAGAGTAGAGTTCCTTTCTTATTAGTGGAGTCCATATCATAATATGTGGTTGCTTCTTGATAAAACCGGCGGAAGAGCTCTTCAATAATCTCCTCACCTCCAAAGTGTTGTATCAAGAGTTCCTCCACCACTGCTCTTACGTGCATTGTGCATACTTTCATATCAATCATCGACATGGGGTCTGTCAACTCCATTTTTTCAATCCTAAAACGCTCATTTCTTTCTACCAGCTCTGCCATCTCCTTGACAAAGGTTTTGTATATCGTCAAGTTGAAGGCCTCCACTTGTTCTTTACTCATCAATCCCTGTAATTAATTTAGACCCAATGCATTTTATTTACATAAATTTCTTGATGATTTTTTTTTAAAATATAAATTAAAATTTCACCTCGTTCGCCATATTGCAGTATGACAAAACCATCTGGAATAGCCGTCATAACAAGCATCATCATCCCTCCGGCCACAATTTCAGTTGCTCTAAAATTCAAAAAGCTGTTCACGTTCTTGGCAAATTGAGCTGCGTAAGCATTAGCTACGGCATCAGAGGAACTGGAATAGTAAATTCTGCCCCCGTTCCATGCAGGGGAGTCTTTTTGTAGCACCTCTTTAGGAACCTCAGACAGCCAGTGGAGAGCATAGGAGGCATGCACAATATGGAAAGAACCCGGCACGCCGGCAACAAAGTAATTTTTTTCCCGAGGGAGAGAGGTGAAAAGGGTGTTGAAATCGTTCTTGGAAAGATCATTAAAGGAGACATGAAATGCTGGTAATTTTTTCGGAATTTAGGCCTTGTGTGGATTTGTATTTCTTTTTGACAGCCTCTACTACATTTTGCATAGCAATGTAGGTGTTTGTTTGGACCTGATGCACATCCCAAATCTGCTATATATAGAAATTGCGTTTGATGCAGGGGAGAGATTTTGAATATCAGTTATTGCCTCATCGTCTTCATGATCCTTCCAGTTTCTCTCTGCAAATTAAACAGCTAATGTAAGCTATTTTTCATGTAATCTCTGGCACACAGATGATATACCAACAACACTAGCATTTTTTGAAGAAGAGACCATAGCATAGTTTGTTTCCTCGAGACGTAATAATATAAAGCTAAGTGATCTACCAAAGTTGGCCTAGCTAAAAATATAACTACCTAACACGAATAATTAATTTAGGTGATTTAACATGCAAGATCTATATATCAACCATTTTTTACGTACTTGTAAACATAAAGTGAAGGACAAGAATGATGTACCAAAAGATTCTTGGTATTGTAGATTTAGTTATCCCCAATTTGCACATAGAATATGATCCAACTTGATATATACAAATAAATGTCGTCAACATTATAGGAATGATATTCATTCAATATTCGATCTGTCTGATCCCCATATATATACAGCTATACTAGTATTTCGTTTCCATCCAATATCTGTTAAGAGTTGTAGCAGGAAGATTAAGCTCAAGTAATTTTTCATTTTAGTTTTATTGTAGTAAGCTTATTGTTGCTTGATACACCAATGCACCTACTACGAGGAGTAATTTTTCATTTTTGTTTTATTAGCTACCGATGATCATTAATATAGTTGTTGTATTTGTATATTTGTAAAATTAATATTTTCAAAGAATTATATATGATCATGACAGAGTATGAGGCTTGCTTCAATTTCTTGTGTATATATATATATATATATAATGATAAAAATGTAAGAGGTACCTACGTACCTGAATGCTGGAGTTTTTGGAGTAGCTGTTTATGCCGTTGCCGCCATTCATTGGACATGCTTTGCTCTTGTTATCCATCTCTTTCTCTGTAGCAAAGGAAATGTCTAACGGAGAGAAACCTGGCTCTTACTCTAGGCCAATATTTCCTTGGGATATATATATATACACGATAAGGATTTTAGGCTCACCCAACTAAAAGTTCATCCAAACTCACCCTCCTTTAGCGACGGACCGGGCGACGATTCGTCCGTCGCTATATATACAACCGTCGTTTATATATTGTCTGTCGCTATATGTTGTCCGTCGCTAAAAACTAAGACGACAGTTGTATATATAGCGACGGACCAAACCGTTGCCCGGTCCGTCGCTAAAAGGGGGTGAGTTGGGTGAGCTTTTTAGTTAGGTGAACTTAAGATCCGGACCGTATATATATATATGGGAAATAAAGAGAGCTTAATATAATATTTGTCTAAACAATTGCCCAATCTATCTTTAATATATGAATTTCCCTCCCAAGTTGTTTAATTCAAATCCCTTGTGGGCCAAGAATAATTAAAGCTTCAACTTCCTTTTTTGAAATTATCTTTGTATAATACATTAAGGGTCATCTTAACATGTGTCCTAAGGGCATATGCTAAGCACACAGTTTAAGAAAATATTCTCTTAAATTGTGTGCATATTCTCTTGATTTTTGCATATGTACCAAGTTCAAGGGAATATACACACAATTCAAGGGAATATTCTCTTGAACTGTGTGCTTAGCATGTGTGTTTAGGGTACATGTTAAGAAATTCCATACATTAACAGAGTGGGGGACTATACAACTTGTTAACAACAAATTTAATTAATACTATTACTTTTCTCATTTTTATCATCTTAGTAATTAAAATTACGTCATTTTAGGAGCTGAGAACAATAGTAATGACATAATAATAAAATTAGATTGTAAACTTAAGAACATAATGTAATTTTATACTACTATAATAACGGAGGTTTTATTGTTTTAGTAAAAAGTTGGTACGTATGGTAGCAATGACCTAGTTAGCTCCTTTACAAGGGACGGACCCAATACAAACCCCACCCTGCTCCCTTGTTTGCAAACAGATCGAGTGAACCTAAATTAAACTACTGGGTTTTTTTTCCACCCACTTGCTGAGTTTCTTTTACATGTTTAAATTATTATTAGGATTTGTTGAAACTCATACGCATATAATGAGGTCCGTAGAATAATAAGTGGACTGCGCACACCAGGTGCTCCATTATGAATATATAATAGTAGTAACTCAGGTCTTATCCAGTGGCGGCACTGGGCACGGCCCAACTCAATTTTTTCTTCTTTTAATTAATATATAGTAAAACATTACTACTTTTTAATTTTCAAACATTTCATTAGTCTTAAATTTATAATTTATCTTTGAAATTAAGAAAATGTGATAAGTATGTTATTGTTTGAGTTTATGAATTTTTTGTGTTGATATTTTGTTATCTTATCTCTTGCGAAAAATATATGAAATTAATTAAAATTCTAAAATATATATTAGAAATCATATATTAGGTTTTATTGTTGTAATTAAATATAATGTCATCCATTATATATCCAATGTAGTAATACTTTATCAATAAATATTTTTTAATAGAGCACAACCCTATAACACATGGGCCTTGTTCACTTGAGAATAATTAACTCGCACCGTCTACCTTCAAATCCACAGAAATTGAAGCTTAATTAATGTATTCTAGTTTTCTTCTAGACCTCTCTAGTACGCATGCATGCACATGTACAATTATTTGTGGTTGCACTCTGCAGTGTGTACTAAAGTCACATAATACAATAATCAAACAACTTTAATCACTTCCTTCCTTACAGGTAAGACCGTAAACGAGTCAAGCAGTTCGGGCTCGACTCAAAAAAATACGAGCGAGACTTAAATTCGTTAATAATATGATGCAAATCTGAGTATAAAAAATAGTTCGAATAAAAATATGAGTAGAATCTGAGTAAGGTTATACTCGACTCATTTAAGATTCAAACTAATCGAATTCTCGATTGTGATTCGATACATACTCTATTGATACAGATTTGATTAGATACTCGATACATTCTCTTATAATATATACAAAATTAAATCAAATTAGAATAACTAATTATTATTATTTTATTTTATTTTAAATTTTAATTGTGATTTTATATTTGTAAAGTGTAATAGTAAATATATTTTCTCATTTCTAAGTAAAATAATAAATTCAATCTATAATTATATTTATTATAAAGGTAGTTATTATGTGAAGACTCGAATTCGAGCTTGAATTTGAAGCTCGCGAGTAGTTTGAATATAATTCGATCCGAGTCGGAACGAATTCGAGTAATAAATATTTGAGTCGAGTCGAATCTGAGTAGAATTTTTTAAATACAATTCGAATTCGAGTCGAACTCGAGTATGAATTTAACATTTCGAGTAGGGGTGTAAATCGAGCTGAGTAGTTCGGTACTCGATTCGAGATTGGCTCGAAAATATGATCCAAAACTCGAATTCGAAGTTGATCCGAGTCGAATCTGATCCATACTCGTTTTCTGTTTAATGATACACGAGTCGAATTCGAGCATATCAATGTTCGCTTAGATTAGGGTTCAAGTATTTCATTTTTTCTCGAACCTTACTCGATACTTGCTCGATGGATCATATTCGAATATTGCTTTGATTCGACTCGTTTACACCCTTCCTTACTTATAGGATGAGCTTGCCTATTTCATTATAATTTTAAAATATTGGAATTAATCTGTGAATACCTATACCACACAACATTATTAATTATTCTTTCTTTCTTTCTTTCTAAAAATAAGAGTCTATATTTCTTGTTTTATGAATTTTTATTTAAAATACGGATATATACATAAAGTAATATTCTCAGTTTCCGAGTCAAATAATATTATTAAAACCATAAACACATTGATTACACGATTAGCTAGGGAAAAAGAGGGATATATCTATACTATACAGTTGATAATCTTATAACTTATGAAACAATAAATCAATTAAGTTAAAAGGGTATGTAAATAAAATTCTAACTTTCTCTATATACATCATAGGCAAGAAAGCTGAGCATAATAAGCATCTCTCTGTGTGTGTTTTTTTTTCTGTGTCCTCAAAATATGTTCAACAAGGAAAATTTGACATGCAAGCAAATCTTCCCTTTCTCCAACTCAAGCTTAGCACCCGTAACTAACCAATGCCCCGGACTATCCGATGGCCCTCTACTCAACTCCGACATATCCACAAACTTCAACAGCTTCTGGGTTTGGACCGGAACGGGCGGCCCGTTGGGATACACACCCGAATCCACCACCACCACCTTTTTAAGCTCTTGTTTCTCCGAAGTAGCGCCTAATAATATTGATGAACTTAGAGCTGATAAAAATCCCGACTTTTGGGAAAGATCCGATTGGCACTGCATCCAGTTTGATTGTACAATGCATGAACCCGAAACCTTGGAATAAAGGAGCCTAAGGTGCAATGCACTTATTGAATCGTGCTTTTTTACGTGAATTTGGGCACCCGTTACAATAAACGAGACATCTTTATCTGATGACGACCATTTGGGATCATATTTTACTGGGGCTGTGCTTATATGAGAGAACTTTTTCCATTGAATTGGTTCAAAATATTGATTGTTGCTGCTAACTTCTTCTTCAGATCCACGCCAAAGTAGTAGGGTATCGTCTATTTTGTTATGGAGGAATTGTGGAGTGTTTGATAAATGCTGGAGGTGTATGGCTAGCCTGCAGGCAGCAGATATATATATATATATTATTAGTCCATTTTCTAATTAAGATCCAGGGAAAAATGAAAATATTTGGCAATGAATGCATTAAATGATCGGTTTCCTAAAACAATTTCAATTCTAGTAGTGAATTTAGGTTATCTGGAGATGAAAATTGTTTAGATTATTGAGAAATTAATACCTACCTATTGCATTTCATGCCCTCGAGATACAACCGTATCCCTGTAATCGGTCTCTTTCCAACTGTAACCTGATTAACAACAAAAGTTTAGCAAGTTGTAAGTCAACTGGTAGTGTTAGGTAGTACTAACTAGACACAAGTTGTGTAGTTTATTTAGACTAAATATTGATGAGTTGAATTGTATAATCTATCAACACAATTGTTTGTACGAGCTATATATATATATATATATACATAAACCAAAATGTCATTTAATTTATAAAACTACATTAAATAGTAGTAATTAACATGATGCTTCATTTTTATGTTTTATTAATATAGTTATTCAAAATGATTTCAAATGTTAAATTAAAAACACAACTTTTGTTACTCCTTTAATTTAATTATATAAATTTGTGTCCTAGTTTGGGACTACCTGTTCACCAAACTTTTTGCACTTAAAAAAATTGTAATCCAGTTTTTTGAGGGATTGAACAAATATACGTACGTACTGTACGACATGTAATTATATAAGTAGGATATATATGTACCTGAGTGGTATTAACATATAACTTGGGTCCAATCAAGTTGAAATTTAGAGCAGGCGTTGGAATGGACCTATTTGTGCCTGGGCCTAGAGTGTGTTCACTGTGGACAGGAGCCCAAATTTTGTGGGCTTGGAAGTCCAAAAAATACTGTAAATCAGCCAGTGGGGGCTTATCTGCAAGCACATCACACATGCATATACTGTTTCAATTAATTTTACTCCATGGATCAACTCAATTGTTTTGAGCTGGGAACTTACAACGAAGATAAAGGTTGATGGCATGTGATAAGAAACCGTTGCCCCGAACCCCTTTAAGGAGGGAAGTGATGGGAATGAAGCTAAATTGAATTGCGTCTGGCATTGATGGAACTGTTAGTAGCCATTCGCAATGCGTAGTTGCAGATATATCTCCACCTCTCTTCCAACATATAACATTGATTCCCTACAATAATAATTAAGTAGCACGATCATTTTTTTTTTCTTTCTAATTCCTCAGCACAATGATCATATTATATACTAGTATAAGCCAGGGTGTGCAATCCAACTTCCTAAATAAAAATAAAAATAAAAATACAATTATTGGTAAATATATGTACTCCATATATGTTTTGAATGAAATAATTTTTGTTATATACTATACAATTATAATAATTGTATCAACTAAAATAAAATAAATTCACATTAATATAAAGTTTAATATGCCGTCGTTTGACCTCAAAAGTCAAATTGTATCTCTAATTTTGGAATGAAGGGAGTACTTGACCACCGCATATTAAACTTATATTAATGTAATTTTACTTGATATAGTTATTATAATTGTATAATATATAACAAAAACTATTAATTACAAAATTTATTTCATTCAAAACTTTTTGAGTCATACTAATTTTAAAATTTAATATGTCGTCGTTTGATCTCAAAAGTCAAATTATATCTCTAATTTTGAAACGGGATGAGTACTTGACGGTGATACTTGAATACTAATTTCAACACCCATAACAACTAAGGAATATATATATAAATATCGGGAAAATAAATATTCTAAGAGGATCCAAACATACATTTTTTGTCTTGACGGATGAGAAGTTGTCAAAGAATAACGATTGTTGATCGAAAACATTAAATGCCGGAAGAGCCTGAAATAAATAATTAAAAAAAATAATTGTTAGAAAAATTGATGAGTTTGGAAGAAGAAAAATAAATTTCTTGTAATGTATTGATTTATTTTTAGCATCACAAATATAGTAATAATGTGAGGGAAGAAAAAACTAACCTTATGCTTTTGGTCTTTGGGAGTGAAGGTGCAAGCCCCGGTGAACAACTGATCTCCGAGTTGATCCAAATTCTTTTTAAGCTGGGATGCCTCCAAGTTGGATGATTTGTCTTGCCTCACCAGCACCATGTCCTGCCCTCCAATGCCCAACCCCACTATTATGTGAGTCCCATATTTCTCTATGAATCTGTCGTCACATCCCATTCATTCAATTCAATATTTGTGGCTATCATTATCTAGTCATTAATGGTGATAAGATTTGAATTTTTGTTCCAAAAGATGTCATGTACTCGTGTCTATACGTCAATAATATATTATCACATTATATAGGGCTGAAACGGAAAAACAAAACTACATGACTTTGATCTCTCTATGTTTGACTTGTGTTATTAGTATATATATATTGTTAGAACTTGTGACTCATATAGTGTGTATGAGAGGTATTGAAAAGTTTTTAAAAAAGGTCAAGTGCAGAGAGGAATGGAGTGAGAGAAGCGACGGAACGGAACGGAACGAAGCGAGGCATTGGCCCATCGCAGTTGGACCGAAGGTTTGGGGGGTGTAGCCCCCCACGGTATGGTATAATGTTACAAGGGCATTATGAGAATTTAGGTTATAATGCAAATTAGAGTTTGAATAGAAGTAGCGATTATATATATTCTCTATTGTAAAACTCTATGTACTCAGATAATAAATAAAAACATATATCTGCTCCCGTGGACGTACCCAAGTTTGGTATTGATTCTTTACTATCGTGTGCGTTTGTGATCCGATCTTAATATATATATATATATATATATAGAGAGAGAGAAAGAGAGAGAGAGAGAGAGAGAGAGAGAGAGAGAGAGAGAGAGAGGGAGAGAGAGAGAGAGAGAGAGAGAGAGGGAGGTAATCTATTGGGGTGGCCTTTCTAATTTTGACCAAAGCCGATATTGGTGCCATGAGCCATATGCAATTACTCTGACTAGGTTCTTTTGATACTTTCAACATTGTTAACGTTTTAAATTAGCGAGTCTCGCCAAATAAACAACCAAATGCACGTCGGAGTACAAATTAAGATACTGTTTTAATATTCGGGGAAAAAATGGCTGGCAACCCATTAGCTTACTATAATACCCTTACAATCCTGCATAAATGTTAACTAGGAAAATAAAATTTGCATTAGACTTGTTATAGTATATAATTTTTGTTTTAAAATATAAGATCTTTCCTCTCTGTAAAAAAATATAATTCTTTTATTTTAAAAAAAGTTATATATTTTGGAAAAAAAGAGTGAATATATATGTACTATTTTTATTCATCAAATTTAAAACAATACAATAATGGTAATATATTGTACCACTTATTTAACGGAAGTTACCGTATCCTATACGTGTAACATAGCTAATTAAGGTGTTGGTGAGGTGTATATGGTTTTACTTTGATTGATAAGTTGAACTTTGACAGTTTCTATTGTATTTCTTAATATATTTAAATATAAGTTGATACATACACATTTGTTGACGAGTTCCTCTCTGTTAAAAATAAAATACTAGAGAAATATACATATAGCTAGGGACAGAGGTAGCTGTTCTCATCCTTTTATTGATTTAGTCACAAGTCACAACTAATAGTTGGCTAGCTACCTGCTTCTTGAAGAAAAAAGATTAGGTCAAAATATCATTGATTCGTTGAAATTACATATTCAACCTGGCCAGCCGCCCTACAACAGTATGTGCATTGTATCTAGACGTAATCACCTGTTCTTGCGCACTACTACTACTTTTCTTTTTTTCCTTTTTTCTTTTTTTAACTTAGATTTGAGAGAGAAAGAGGGAGAATTAAAGGGTGGTTTCAGTTTTCGTTCCCCTTTTTGATAACTAGCTAGAATTATATATATACTCCTTCCCTTTCACACAAAAAGAGTTGCGCCGGTTTAGGGAATATCATGCATACTTAATAAATTGTTACTTTTGTATTATGGTATAACTTGTATGATAATTAAATTATACATGATGACAAATTTTTAGATATAATGTTATTTTATAGTACTATCGCTTAAAAGCAGACTCATTTTGTTATAAATAAATAAATAAATAAAAAGTTAATACTTACAAATAAAACTGTTTTTGTACTTTTTTGAAATAGAAAGAATATTAGGTACTTTTTTATTACTTACTTTTAAATGCGCACAAACGCTTCTCTCCAAACTGCTTATATATCTCGAGTTGAAATGATGAAGTAGTACTTGAGAATTAAGTAGCTAGGATGGATGGGGATGCACACAATATATATATAATACGAAAACTTCCAAAACAATAAATTTAACATTCCAACCACATATTCAGTTAGCCTACGAATTAGGACTTTATCCCACGTCAAGCTTTTTAAATTTATTAAACTAAAAATGAATAAATGCCTTTTTCTTTTTCTTTTTTGCTATTTTGAACTGAATTTTTAACATTTTTGCCTTGACAAGAATTAGGACTTTATCCCACGTCAAGCTTTTTAAATTTATTAAACTAAAAATGAATAAATGCCTTTTGAGGAGGGGAGGGGAGGGGAGGGGAGGGGAGGGGGAGGGGGGGGCGGGGGGAAATAAAAAAAATTAGTCGTCTAATTATATATGCACCTGGCAAGAGCAGATGGATCCCAAGTGGAAGGAACTGCATTTCGGACCTCGTCGGAGAGGAGGAGAGGATATCGATTAATATGAAGATCGAAGAGTCGAATGAAGTAACCATCTAGACCTAAATATTTGGTGTTGGCAGCTTCCTTTGCCCATGATCCGCTCTCGAAACCAAACATTGAGTTGAACAATCCCGACGGAATTTTCCCCGGAACTGAGCATTTTTGGTTGATGAATTCCGACATCTATACATAATATTTACACGTATATATTTGTAAAGATCGAAATATTTCTTCTGTTCTACAAAAAGAGTTTTATCTCAAATTGTGAAGTGAATTTGTGTTAATTTTTGAAATAACAGTTTTGTAATTCTGAAATACTATCAAATAAGATAGGGGTACCGATACCTGATTGAAGTCGAGAATATCTGATTGATATCGAATTCGGTCGCCTTTAGCGCATTTGATGTCATTTGAGACATGATGATTAAATGATCCAAAACCTGGTATTTGAAGCTCTTTTGTTTGAGTTTCATTGAGAAGAACCAGCCTGTCTTTACCTTTGCAGTACTTTAATCGGAAATCCGAAGTTAAGTCGAATCCTTTGCCCAGGCTGCTTAGAGCCCTCCCAACTATTCCATGATGATCGCCACGACTATTACTCATCTGATCTCTCTCTCTCTCTCTCTCTCTCTTTAAGATTATACGTACAATAGATATAATAATATATACTTTGAATTAATATTACACATATATGTTTAGAATTAAGACGGTGAAAGTTGTGTAGGAGAGGAGTAGAGAGAGAGAATTAGGGATCGAGAAGAAACTAAAAGTACCAGTATTGAATTATAGACGGAAAGATATCAAGACGCCAACTAAGTGTGTATATATAATATATATATATATATATATATATGTATAGATCAATCATTTTTTTAATTAGAAAAAAGAAATGTGTGGTGTGCTACAATTAAACTATAGATCATGCCCAAAATAAGGTAATATTTGGCAATAATATAGAAATAATTGTGTAATGCTATTAATATAAAAGATAAATAGACATGTCATTCACGAATAAATGATTCTATAGCCAAATTTAGTTATAACAAATCACATATTTTCTTTTCTTTAATTTAATATTAATATTCATATTCAATAAACAATAAATGTATATGTGTAGGTCTGAAGATAGAGAGGAGGACAGGAAGCTTCATTCCTTTTCTTGTTATTGTATGAATATGAATTACTTGAGTCCGGTACTACACGTACTACTACACAGCAGCATCTTCAATGGGAAAACTGTTTTGTCCTATGGACAAAATCTATTGATTTATGAATTAGTCACGTTGACCTAATAGTTCTTTTATGTCCTGCATTAGTTTAAATATTACGGATAATTGCGGCGTCATTCTCCAAATTTTGGGACTAAATAAATAAATGGCCGACTAAAACATTGATCATTTTGTTTTTTTTTTAAAATACTACGAGTACGTACTATATATCACTTGTTTTCCTCCTTTGAAAATTCATATCGAATTTCTCCAATATATACTGTTAAATTGTCAAAATCTTTAAAATTTTCCGTGTTTCTTGGTCATCTGTTTGCTCTTCCTACTCCATAAAATTATCCGTAAAATTTAAACAGACGGAGTATTTACATATTTACATTAGTGTAAAAAGGCAAAAACTCTACGTGTACATGAGTGTATTTGAATTTTATCTATTTATATTTGACCCCCCATTAATACAAATAGGTGAAATTCAAATACACTCATGTTCAATTTTCATATACGCACAGAAGAGCAAGTCAATACTTAGAATCTTGTTTTACATGATGACAAATTAAATATTGTATATAAAAAATATCGACTTATATGAATACATGACATTAGTAGGAATTAAGGAAGGATCTAAACACTATAGTTTTATGTTATCTCTTAGGCCATATTTGTTTACAAGAATTATAATTCTGGAATTATAATCTGAAGACTATTAATTCTAGGATTATAATCCCGAGATTATAATACATGGTCAAACATGATATTAAATAATCCTCCGTATTAAGTTATTTTATCATCCCTGGACTAATAGTCTCAAGTCTAAATTTAAAAACAAACAATACACTTGAGATTAATAGTCATATCTCAAGTATAATTCTTGCAAACAAACGTAGCCTTAGAGTTTTACATTAGTCGCAATTCAAATTCATCATGAGATTTGTTGACATATATATTATTTTTCCAATACTTATGGCAATATATATATAACAACACTAGGGAGCGTCTGTTTTAGACACACAAACATATTATTTTAAGAGTTTTTATTAATAATAGTTTTGACATTTCATTATTTTCAGAATAACTGTTTTGACATTTTATCATTTTATTAATCAAAATTACGTCCTATTAATTATAAGGTAAATTAGAAACGACACCCCCATTAACAAAAAAATTTTACTTTTTCGAGAGAAACTATATTAAAAAAGATGTGTCATCTCAAGACACGATGAGGTTGCCAGCAAGTTATTTTTTTAGATTCCATTCAATCAATATTCAACTCTTGTCGAAATATAAAGTGCAAACAAATTTTTATGAATGATTTTAGACGAGAGAAGTCTCTATTGTTTTAGGTGGAACCATTCACTCTTTTATTTTGTTGTTCAATGTCCATCTTTAATCAATGGATTGGATTACAATTATTAATATTAGCTTATTTCATGTACGTCCACAAAAATATAAAAATAAATATTAGCTTCTCTAGTTTACGGTCAATAGACCTTGACCTTTTCTCAAACAAACAAGTTGACTTAGTACTTGTTATTACGCATAGTGTGATGAAATAAAGAATCTTTAATAATAGAGTTTTGACCCCCAAAAAAAATATTCTAGAGAAAGTTAAAGAGTATTTCATTACACATTTGTGAAAGCGTTAGTAGAAAAATAGACGCAAACTTGTAGAACTATAAATATGTGTGGGGGCAAAGGTCCAAAAATGTCCCTGATCTTTTTTTTGATGTCTCACTTACACCCTAAACTGTTTTTTTTTTCAAAAGTACACTTAACGTTTTTATTTTTGGATCACCCGTGCCTCTGCTGTCAACGGAAGTTCCATCTGGACTCACTCTGTTTCCACCTGTACATTCTTTACTGACCAAGTCAAAATTTTAGTGACGAAACATGACTATTCAGCTTTATATTACAACACATTCCTTTCATCACCATAAACTCTTTCTCTCTCTAAAAACCCCTCCTGCCATTATCCTCTTATTCTTTTTCTTCTTCAATTTCACCTGCTCCAACGAAGATTTATGGCGTTTCAATCTCCGGCGCCGCCACAATTACCACCAAATTGCCGCCGTGGCCGCAGTCCAAGTCCCAGTCCCAGATACAGAGGGAAAAGATTACAGAGCCGGATGGGGACCCAATATCGGTCCTGAATGAAAGGATAAGGCGGGATTTGGGAGGGAAGATGGAGATTTCCAATTGAAACAATCATGGAATATTGTTATATCTGGTTTAATTCAGAGCCAAAAATTGAAACAAGCTTTTACCCATTTCATCAAAATGCGGTGTTGTTCTATTAGGCAGGATAATTTCACTTATTCAATTGTAATACCTTGTTGTGATTTGGGTTTTGGTCAACAGGTTCATGAGGAGATTGTTAAGGTCTGTTCAGATTCGGATGTGTTTCTTGGGACTAATCTTATTAAAATGTATGTTGGAGTAGGTGGTATGCAGGCGGCACGGAAGGTGTTTGATGAAATGACTAGTAGAGATTTGATTGCATGGAATGCTTTGATGTCGTGTTATTCCAAGTGTGGAATGGATAATGAGAGTGTAGAGTTGTTCCGGGCTCTTGGTAGAGAAGGGGGTCTTTCAGAGCATGCCAGAGAAAGATATTGTTTCATGGAATGCAATTATATGCCAGAGCAAGTGTAGCTTTCGCAGCTAAAAGCCGAATGGCTCGCATCTCCAATGTAGAGGGAGGTGGTCTGAAATATTTCAGTGAAATCGAAATGTGGCCTTTGAAAACCCTGCAGCCAACTTATTTTTATTGGCAAGCATCTCGGCTAATGCTGAAAGACCACCAGCAATGCCTATCAATTTAGCAGCAACTTCACTACCAACAACAGCAGAAAGGTTGCGTGCAATGCATTCCATTCTAGACACTAGCAAATTAATAACTTTTTTCTTTGCAGAATCTAGTGCAATCACGTGATCGCACGCCTCAATTATCTTTTGCAAAACTTGTTCCGGAAGTGGCTTGCCGCTGGTGCTTGCCCCCATAATTGAAACTACCAAAATGGTAGCTGCAGGTAATAGGTCTTGTAAATCAACCAAGCTTAAATCAGTTTCATTCCCAATCCTCTTGACCGCACGAGCATAATCAATCGGGTACTGAGGAATAAGGGATTCAAGCTCTAGAGATTTTGATTTATACTTGTCTCGGATCCAAATTTCATTCTCAATGTCAAGTATGAGCACATTACAGTCTTTTATAAGTCGGTATTCCTCCGAATCAATGTTACCAGAGAGCATAGCTCGGTCGCCAAACTTATACGAGCTCATAGTATTTGGCAATCGACTCGTTGGGTCGTTACCCAGTGAACTCGGAGAGAACTCGCCTTTAGAGACTATCGACGTGACCGGAAATACGTTCTCTGGTAGAATCCCGTCAAATTTGTGCAAAAAGGGTGTTTTTGTAGAGTTGGTTTTGATAAACAATATGTTTTTCGGGGAAATTCTGGCTAGTCTCGGCAAATGCAAGAGCTTAAGCCAGGTGCGCCTCGCGATCGTTTTTCGGGGGAAATTCCGGCCGAGTTCTGGAATTTGCCACATGTTTACTTGCTTGATCTTCATGAGAATTCATTTTCTGGAAATATAACACACATGATATCTGGTGCGCATAATCCTTCTACCCTTACGATTTCGAAAAATCGATTTTCTGGTAACATTCCAAATGAAATCGGATATTTAAGCAAGTTAGTGTATTTTTCTGGTGGTGATAATAAATTAAGTGGGAGAATTCCAAAGAATTTGGTTAATTTGGTTTTGTTGCTTGATCTTGATAACAATGAGATATTTAGTTTGAAGATTTCAGTTTTGTTATTTTTGGAACAGAGGAAGAAGAAAGAAGAGAGGGAAAGGAGGGAGAAGAAAGAAGAGAGAGAAAAGAGGGCGAAGAAAAGAAAATAAAAAATTATTAAATTTAATTTTTGCCACGTGTCGATCGCCATTAACGCCCGTTTGTTCAGCTGGAACTTCCGTTGACAGCAGGGGCACGGGTGACCTAAAAATAAAAACGTTAAGTGTACTTTTGAAGAAAAAAAATTAGTTTAAAGTGTAAATGGGACATCGGAGAAAAGATCAGGGGCATTTTTGAACCTTTGCCGTGTTGTATGAATTTTCAGGTTTTTTCTACAAATTACTTTAGCCGCTAAATATCGGTACAAGATATATTATGATTGGAGTCACTAACTCGTTCTTTTCTACACTCCACAAGAGCCTTCATTCAAAATCAAAAATAGAAAATAAAAATTAACATCCAAGTAATGACATTAGGTGTCTGCTAGCTTATTGTTAAAACAATGGAGACTTTAGCAAGACAAGACTGAAGCTTGTCAAGTTGGCATTAGTACGTATGTACATGTACATATAAACTTGTCCTGAAATGTTTGTCACGTTCAGAGAGGTCTAAATTGCGTGTGATCAATCCAAAACTGGGTTGGGGGCCTCGGGGACTAATGAATCCTAAAGACTGACTTGTACTGGACTTGTTCACACTCACATTCACATTATAGTACCCGTGTGAACTACTAATTAAAATCTGGACAAAAAGTAACAATACAAGTACAGATCTGAGTCTCGAACAAGGGCAATCACACGCATACGCAGTTAATGACATTATGCATTTGAGGTTGGGGCAATCACTCCCAATCTTCTTTCCATCAGTGACGAGTACAGAGAGTCTCGAATAAGGGTAATCGCATACGTAGTTTGGATTTTTTGGACTCGATTTTGGGAACAATAGACACCTCTGCAGCGGAACTTTTTAAATCTCTTCGCGAGCGTGCCATTGTGGGGGATAAATATTTGAACATAGAGTCTCACAATGCGGGAACCGTGAAAATATTAGAGAAATCTCGAGAATTTAAAGTTTAAGGTTGTAGGCTTCAAACACTTTTTACGGCCAAGGTATTTTGACAGTGATTTTTTGTTCTTGTGTTTTTTGTTATGTTGAAGTAAATAATTTTGTCGTTGCTTGATAATTTTTTTTATGTTGAAGTAAATAATTTTGTTTCAACAGTTTTATAAGTGAACACATGAGTACACGCGTGGTAAATATCCACTTGGTACCTGGTGGGAATCTTGCGCACATCATGGCTGCAATAGGGCACAGGATGGTTCCCGAGTGTCATATTTTATCCCTCTTTTTATTAATGTCCTTTTTAGTAATCTTCCATTTAATTTTAATTTATAAGTCATTATGAGCCGAACACCTTCATAACTTATTTTAACTTAATTTTTTACTTATAAGTCAAATTGATGTCGCACACTTTTACTTATAAGTCACAACTTAAAATAACTTATAAGTCAACTTATATTTTAACTTATAAATCATTTTAAATAAGTCGTTTCGAACAGGCCCTAAGAGTCTTATTTTTATTGATAGTATTGTATAAAATGATACAGGTCCTGAAGTTTGCCACCCTAGTTTTATTATCATGTCTCTACTACAATACTAACAAATTACTGCCTCCGCTCCACAAGGAAAAGTCACATTTGCAAAATTTATAAACTTTAATAATATATTTTTTGATCATGTCTTTTTTATCCCTAAATATATTAAGTGTTTAGTTTAATTAGTAGTGATAGTAATCCAGAACATATATAACTACTCATGATCAAATTTCAATTTCGCTGAGAATTTTTTTTTAGGAATATTATAGAGATGTTATGAAGTACTTGATTGAAGTCGAGAATATCTGATTCATATCGACTCCGATCGCCGTTTCCGCGTTTGATATCAGTTGAGAGTTGAGACATGAGCGAAGGATCCAAAACCAACCAGGTACCAGTGGCGGACCCAGGATCCCCCAAAGGGGGGGGGGGGAAAGTTTACTATGAAAAAAAATTAGAAATCAAGCTACATCATGTACTAGTTTTTGTTGAACTAGATAATTGAATTCTACGAGTTTTCATATTCTGAAAACGTTTCAAAATAGCTTCGTTATCAATAGCTGCAAATATCTCTCTCTCGATAAACATCACCAAGCTATCATTCAACCATTCATCTCCCATTCTGTTTCTCAAATCAGTCTTCACATATTTCATAGCAGAAAATACCCTCTCAACAGACGCAGTCGCAACTGGTAGGAGTAAAACCAATTCAACCAGTTTATAGACCAACGAAAAAACTCTATCTTTTCCAGTTTCCTTCATCTTCTTTGCAAGACTTCCCAAGCTCTCCACATCAGAAAACCGTTTATCTTCTGTTTCATCACTTAGAAAAGTTTGAAGTTCTTGAGGCATGTATGAGCAGTCCGTTTTTGAGAAGTCATTTGGATAAAGATAAGTAAGATGACAAAGCTTATCCACATTGAAATTAGAAAATTCATTCTTTGGATCAAGACATGCAAAACAATCAAGTAACTCTGTGCTTGCTTCAGAGAAACGATGATTCATCTCTTGTAGAATAGAATCAAGAACCTAGCATTTCAACAAGAGTTATTAAATTAATTAATATATAATTTTAATTCTGAAATAAATATTAAAACTAAAACTTTTTACATTACCTCAGAAAAAATTTCAACGCGGTAATGGTGATAGTTGGTGATGTTTCTTCTGTCCCTCTTCACACGAACAAACCTTGGAACTATATCTTCCATATTGATTATCGGAATGTCATTAGCTAGACAAAATGTCTCCACTTCTTTCATTAAATTATCCCATCCAAAATCTCTATATTTTTGCAAATCTTTCTTCACACATCTAATTTGATTGATAGCATTTAAAATGTTTTGATCTCCTTCTTGTAAAACCATAGATAATTTGTTTGTTAAACCCAACAAACTCTTCATCAAAAGCATAGGAAAGACAAACTCAAAGCTCTGCATTTGTTTAAGCAAACCCCTGACCTGGGCACTTGATTCATGTTCAGTGCCATCTGCAAACACATTTTCAAGCACTTCTACAACTGAGGGCCACATATCTTTGAGGCGAATTATGGTTAGGTAGTGTGATCCCCATCGAGTATCACCTGGTGATGCGGTTGAAGAGCAAGCGGGTCAGTTTATGGAAAGATTTGATTCAATGGCAAAGATCTGATTCAATGGCAATTTGGTAATTTCGGCCAAGTTTGGAGTGTCGGATTTGGGCGTTTTCGGAGCCTAATTTCATTGGAAACGGGTCAACGGTCAAAACTCACAAGCAATTCGCTTGTGACGTGCAGGATTTTTTGGTCAAATTCCATCGTTTAGGCCTTAAAAAAGGCATTTTTCTGTTTTAGGGTTATTTTCGTAATTGTCTTTATTAGTTTTCCTTTTCCGTTTTGAATTCTGCTTTTAGGGTTTTGCTATTTAAACACTTGTTATAATGGGGAGCCGTAGTTTTTGATGAATAATAAAATTTACGTATTTTCCAAAATTCTCTGAATTAGAATTTTGCTGCCTATTTCCTGGTATTCGTAGAATCAACAGGTTGTAAAAGGTTATCGTTTGGCAATCGTGCGCGGTTCAACAATTGATAACAGTTTTCTATTTTTTTCCGCTACGTCAGTTGGTATCAAAGCCTAAATCATATTCACCATGCCACCCCGTAGAGCGCGTGTGGATGATGTTTATGGGCGTGAGGATCTGCAGCGACTTGAGCAGCGGTTCGAGCAGCGAATCGAACAAGTAATGGAGCAGGGGATGAACACTATGATGGATCGATTGACACTAAGGATGGGCGAGTTGTTGGCGAACCAGAATAGGGAAATTCCTCATTCTGGGAGGAACCCTAATTATGATGATCGGAGAAACCCTTTCGCATGAGAGAATGATGAAGGAGATGACTTTGATGATGACTATGATGAGGCACCTCGTAGGCGTCGTCGACCATATGCAGTGGAGGACGATAGGAGACGTTGGGAGACTGGTATGAGGATTGAAATTCCTGAATTTCGTGGTACCCTCCAACCAGAGGAATTCATTGACTGGCTGGCCACGGTAGAAGAGATCATGGAATTTAAGGGTGTCCCTGATGATAAACGAGTACCCTTGGTTGCTACCAGACTCAGAGATAGGGCAATGGCTTGGTGGCAGCAACTCAGGCAAACGAGGGTTAGATTGGGGAAATCAAAAATTACGGATTAGGAGAAGATGAAGAAACAGTTGCGGGCGACGTTTCTTCCTTATAATTATCAGCGATTAATGTACCAGCGGTTACATAATTTAAGGCAAGGAGGTCGTACAGTTGATGAATACACAACTGAATTCTATCAGCATATTGCTCGGAACGAGGTGCATGAGACAGAAGATCAGTTAGTAGCCCGATATATTGGGGGTTTACGAGAACAAATTAAAGAGACAGTCAACATGTTTGATCCAATGTCTATTTCTGCAGCGCATCAGAGGGCTGTGCAGATTGAGAAGAGGCGTCCTGGTGGTTTTGGGCAACCTGCTAGCTTTGGGTATTCAGGAGGAGGTGTCAATACTGGCCGTTCAGGCGAGGTTGCAGCGGCGGGGGCAATAGCCAAAACGGGAGCAGTAACAAATAATAATATGAGGATTGGTCCAGTAAGTGGTATCAAGTGTTTTGCATGTGGTGAAGTGGGACACAGGCAGGCTGAGTGCAAGAAAGCTGAAAAAAGGGTGATGTTTGCTGAAATAGATGAGGGTGATGATATCGAAGATGAAACCTTGCTAACTGGTGAACCGATCTTTGATTCAGAAGGCGTGGATGAGGAGGTGGTGACTGGTGATGTTGGGACTGCGTTGGTGGTGAGGAGGTCCTGCCTTACACCTAGGGCTGTTGATGATGATTGGCTGAGAAACAACATTTTCCAGTCAACCTGTACTGTTAAGGGGAAGGTGTGTAGGTTTGTGATTGATGCAGGCAGTTGTGAGAATATAATTTCAGCAGAGGCAGTTCGAAAGCTGGAACTAACAACGGAAAAACATCCAAAGCCATACAAGTTAGCCTGGTTGAAACAAGGGGGAGAGGTGACTGTCTCAAGACGTGCACTGGTATCCTTTTCTGTGGGGACAAAATACAAGGACGAGGTTTGGTGTGATGTAGTAGCTATGGATGCATGCCATCTACTGTTGGGACGACCTTGGCAATTTGATAGAGAGGTGGTTCATAACGGTAAGATGAATACTTACAGCTTTGTGTTTGAGGGGGTAAAGATTGTGTTAGTGCCTAAGCGGGAAGAAAACAAAGGCAGTGCTAGTTTGTTGACTTTAGCACAGTTTGAGGAAGTGGTGCAGGAGACGGAAATAGTATACGCCTTAATCGGGAGGGTGGCAGACAAGGAGGTCGAGGTTCCCGATGTAGTCAAACCACTTCTGGAAGAGTTCAGTGATTTATTTCCAGAAGAACTGCCTGAAGGATTACCCCCAATGCGTGATATCCAACATCAGATTGATCTGGAGCCCGGGGCAGCCTTACCCAATCGACCTCATTACAGGATGAGTCCCGGAGAGCATGAAGAATTAAGGAGACAGGTGGAAGAGTTACTGGCCAAGGGGTACATTCGAGAGAGTTTGAGTCCTTGTGTGGTACCAGCCCTTCTGGTATCAAAGAAAGATGGTACTTGGCGGATGTGTATCGACAGTAGAGCCATCAACAAAATAACAGTCAGGTACCGTTTTCCTATTCCTAGATTGGATGACCTACTGGATCAGCTTAGTGGGGCTACTGTGTTTACTAAGTTAGATTTGAAGAGTGGATACCATCAACTCCGTATTCGGGCTGGCGATGAATGGAAGACAGCTTTTAAGACGAGGGAGGGATTGTATGAGTGGATGGTCATGCCGTTTAGGTTGTCCAATGCACCCAGCACCTTTATGCGTGTTATGAATCAAGTTTTGAGGCCTTTCATTGGGAAGTGTGTTGTTGTGTATTTTGATGGCATTCTAATCTACAGTGCTAACCCGAGCGAGCATCTTAGTCAGCTGCGAGAAGTTCTTCATGTGCTGCGTAGGGAGAAATTTTATGTTGCAGTTAAGAAGTGTGTGTTTCTAACACCTAGAGTGCTGTTTCTTGGTTACATTGTGTCTGATGTGGGGCTGCAGGTAGATGAGTCCAAAGTAGAGGCAGTGAAGTATTGGCCAAGGCCTAGTACCATTACTGAAGTTCGGAGCTTTCATAGGTTGGCTTCCTTTTATCGGCGCTTTATCCCTCATTTTAGTAGCATTATGGCTCCTATTACTGAGTGCATGAAGCAGGATGGGAAGTTTGGTTGGACAGATGAAGCAGAAAATGCGTTTGAGCTGATTAAATTCCGCCTTACCACAGCTCCCATTCTAGTATTACCAGATTTCCATCAACCTTTTGTGCTGCATTCTGATGCTTCCAAAGTTGAAATTGGGGCTGTTTTGAGTCAAAACAGCAGGCCAGTGGCGTATTTTAGTGAGAAACTTTCGGGTGCCAAGCTGCGTTATAGCACTTAAGATGTTGAGTTTTATGCTGTGGTTCAGGCTATTAAACATTGGCGCCATTATTTGTTTCAGCGGGAGTTTATCTTGTATACGGATCATGAGGCTTTAAAACATTTGCATAGTCAAGATAAAGTTTCTGCTAGACATGCGAGCTGGGTTGCTTACCTACAAAAGTTCACTTTTGTGGTGAAACACAAGTCAGGAGTTACCAATCGAGTGGCTGATGCTTTGAGCAGGCGAAAGGGACTACTAACTCGACTTTCTGTGGAGGTACCTAGTTTTGATTCATTTGCTGAAATACTTGAAACTGATCCATATTTTTCTGGTATTTTGGCAAAGGTTCGGGCAGGGGAGAGGACAGATTTCCATATGCAGGATGCAGGATGGATTTTTGTTTAAGGACAACCAACTATGTGTTCCAGATTGTAGTTTGCGGTTGAAGATCCTTCAAGAGCTGCATGGCGAGGGGCATGTAGGAAGAGACAGGACCTTACAGTTGGTGCAGTCTACTTACTTCTAGCCTACTATTCGGAAGGAGGTTGAAAAATTGGTGCAACGGTGTCGGGTTTGTCAGTATCTAAGGGAACAGCAACCAATGCAGGCTTGTATATGCCTCTACCAGTTCCATCACAGCCATGGGTGGACATCAGTATGGACTTTTTGCTGGGATTACCGCGTACACAGCGAGGTAATGATTCTATTTATGTGGTAGTTGATCGTTTTTCCAATATGGTGCACTTCATTCCATGTAAGAAGACCACAGATGCTGTTTGTGTTGCTCAATTGTACTTTAGAGAGATTTATAGGTTGCATGGTTTGCTAGTGTCTATTGTGTCTGACCGCGATACTAGGTTTTTTAGCCATTTTGGCGTAGCTTATGGAAGATGGTGAACACACAGTTGAATTTTAGTAGTGCCTACCATCCACAGACAGATGGGCAGACGGAAGTGGTGAATCGGTCGCTCGGTAATTGGTTGCGGTGTTTGGTTGGAGAACATGTGAAAAGTTGGGATCTGAAGTTATGTCAGGCAGAGTTTGCTCATAATCATGCAGTTAACAGGAGTAATGGATTTAGCCCTTTTGCAGTAGTGTATTCTGCTACTCCTAGAGGACCACTTGATTTGCTGCCATTACCAGCAAAGACACGAGTTCATGGGATGGCAAAAACCTTTGTGACAGGATTGCAGGAGGTTCACAGGGTTGTCCGTGACAATCTGCTACAGGCCGCGGGCAAGTATAAACAGGCTGCTGATAAGAAACGGCGTCATGTTGAGTTCGAAGTGGGGGATTATGTGTGGGCTGTTCTTACTAAGGATAGATTTTCTGTAGGTGACTATAATAAGTTGTCTGCCAAGAAGATTGGGCCAGTGGAAATCATTGAAAAGATCAATCCTAATGCATACCGCTTGAAACTGCCGAGTCATATTCGTACAGCGAATGTTTTTAATGTCAAGCATTTGATTCCTTACACAGGCGATTCCTCCGATGATGACAATTCGAGGGCGAATTCTGTCCACCCTGGGGAGAATGATGCGGTTGAAGAGCAAGCGTGTCAGTTTATGGAAAGATTTGATTCAATGGCAAAGATCTGATTCAATGGCAATTTGGTAATTTCGGCCAAGTTTGGAGTGTCGAATTTGGGCTTTTCCGGAGCCTAATTTCATTGGAAACGGGTCAACGGTCAAAACTCACCAGCGTTTCGCTCGTGACGTGCAGGATTTTTTTGGTCAAATTCCATCGTTTAAGCCTTAAAAAAGACATTTTTCTGTTTTAGGGTTATTTTCGTAATTGTCTTTATTAGTTTTCCTTTTCCGTTTTGGATTCTGCTTTTAGGGTTTTTCTATTTAAACACTTGTTATAATGGAGAGCCGTAGTTTTTGATGAATAATAAAATTTACGTATTTTCCAAAATTCTCTGAATTAGAATTTTGCTGCCTATTTCCTAGTATTCATAGAATCAACAGGTTGTAGAAGGTTATCGTTTGGCAATCGTGCGCGGTTCAACAATTGGTAGCAGTTTTCTGTTTCTTCCGCTACGTCACCTGGTCTCTTCAAATAAGTTTCTTGATTCTTTCCAGTACCAGAAGTTCTTTCTCCAGCCTCAAGCTCTGCTACCTTTCTAGTATACTCCAACTGTCGAAGGCTATCTGCTCTTTTACAAGAAGATCCACATACATTCACAATCATTGCAAGGTAATTAAAAAAGTCACAAGTGTATCGATTCACCTTACATACAGCAACAATTACCAATTGGAGTTGATGTGCAAAATAATGCACATACCAAGCACTAGGATTTTCCCTCAAAATTAGTGCCTTCAAACCATTAAACTCGCCTCGCATATTTGATGCACCATCATATCCCCGACCTCTCAATCTTGACAAAGATAAACCATGTTTGGCAAACAAAGAATCAATACCCTCCTTCAAACATTTTGCCGATGTCTCCCTTACATGAACCAAATCTAAAAACCGTTCAACTACTTGCCCGCTGATATTTACATATCTAATAAGAACAGACATCTGTTCCTTTACAAAACAATCACGAGCCTCATCAACTAGAATAGAAAACAACCTATCACCAAGATCAGCTAATATAGCAAGAGTGGTTTCAGCTGCACATGAGTTAACAATATCTTTTTGTATTTGTGGATATGTCATTTGATTGTTCCCAGGTGCATTCTCCAAAACAACACTTCCAACTTCTTCCTTTCGTAGGCTATACCACATCAACAACTCCAAAAAATTACCCCTATTATATGAAGTAGATGACTCATCATGCCCCCTCATAGGCAAACCTTGTTGTAAAAGAAATCGAATGACAATAAGAGTTACCGTCAAACGAAGCCGATAAGCTTCTTCTCTTTTCAGATTGCTTCCTTGGACAATGTTACTCAAACTTTGTTTTTGATTCTTGAAATTCTCAAGTTCAATCCTTGCTTTGTTATGCGGACTATTAACTGAACCAACATGAGCTTTAAAATTTTCTATTGCATCTTTCTAATCGTTCATCCCAATTTTTGTAAACGCATCATTCACATCACGCTTAAAAAGAAAACAACAGAAGCAAAAAGCAGCATCCTTCGATACACTATACTCCAACCAATCAAATTTATCAAACCAAACATCCCTAAATCCCCTCATATATTTTCCCGAATACAGTTTTTTTGGATAATTATGCCCTTTGGTTTGACAAGGACCTCTTGTTACGTATTCTCTTCGTATATGATCTTCCATATTAACATCAAAACTAAGAATAGGCTTGCGTAATCCAGGATCGACAACTATATCATTCGGGTTAAACTCCAAAATATTAACATTTGAAGTTTGTGGTGGTTGTTCAACACTACTAGAAGAAGATTCATCGGGACCTCTAGGCCTTTTTGGTGCGAAATATCTAAACATTTCAATTTTATACAGAACAACCTATAAAATAGAACATAAATATACCATTTGTTATTTTTAATTTTAATGCCCCAGCCCCACAATTACTTGAAGCAAAACCCAAAACACAGCAAGTCAGCAAGTCTGACTGACCTTGATGGAAGAAGGCGGCGGCCCGGCGGCGGATGGCGTCGTCAACAGCTGCTGCAAGTGGCGGAGCGGTCCAAGCTGAGGAGGAGTCGTGTTCGTCTGTTCCTATTTCCTTTCTCTATTTCTCAACTCCAAATCCCTAATTGCTAATTCTAATTTGCAATCGTGAATTTGGGATGTTTTATGTTACTTCTGTAGAATCTGTACGACGTCGTTTTGGCCTGAGATTTAAAAAAAATAGAACATATATTATATATACATACAGAGAGCTGAGAAAAGAAGGGGACTGCCGACTCACGACTGGGACTCAGGGAGGCCGGGGAAGGAGGACTGGAGGGGGGCGGCCGGGGAAGGAGGTGGTTGGTTTATGCAGCAGGGGCCAGGGGGTAAAAAAATTTCGACGAGCGCGGGGGGGGCGGCTGCCCCCCTCTGCCCCCCCTTCCCTCCGCCACTGTCAGGTACCAACATCTCTTCTGATTGAATTTCACTGAGGACAACTAGCCTGTCTTCTCCTTTGACATCGGATCCTTTACCCAGACTGCTAAGAGCCCTTCTAACCATTGCATCACTACTTCTCATCTCTCTCTCTCTATTTATCTATATAACAAACACAAATGATTTTGAATTTCCCGCTTAACTCAAAAATCATCTAAATCATCTAGGCCGTCCAAAGTGTTGGATAAACCTCACCGTCCAAAGCCAAATAGTGCCAGAGACAGCGACGAGTACAGTTAGTATATATATAGATAGGACTTGTATTTATCAATCTTATGTTTGGAATTAAGATGGTGAAAGGGTGGAAGAGAGGAGAGAGATTGCAAAAATGATAATAAGTTTGTCAAAGAGTATCAGTAGTTAGGGCCGAGGAAGAACCAAATTGTTTTCGAAACCGACCAAAATTCGCACAAATTGTACCGATTAAAACGGTACCAACGGTTTTGGCATATGTGAATGTGACAGTTTTAGGTGAGTTGAAAAATTAAATTTACGCACATAAAATCGAAACCGCACTAATTATCTCTATTTAGAATTTTTATATGTAATTAATTTGAAATTATCTTTCATGCAATTAACTAATTATCTCTGTTTAGAATTTTCATATGTAAGCAAATAATAATTTATCAGGTTCTATTTAGCTTTGTTTAGACAAAACACTATAAGTAAAGTTGTGTGTGTTATCAAAGTGATATTTAATATTGTGTGATGCTAAATTGTTAATTTAAATTGTATAAAATTTTGTTGTTTTAACTGGTTTTAAAATCGAAACCGCGCCAAATGAAATCTCACCACACGGTTCAAAACCTCACCGCACCAATCCCAAGTGATATCATGTGCGATTTTAGATTTGTCAAACCGCACTTAAGCAGTTTCGTGTGCGATTTGAGTTTCAAACCGCACCATGCTCACCTCTAGTAGCAGTTAACCATAGAAGAGACCAAGACCCAAGTATATATACCATTCATTTGATTGACCCTTTCCCAACATACTCCCTCTCTCTTATTTTTAATCCACTCAATCTTTATTTTTAATTAACGTTTTAGGAAGAAGCATTAAGATATGTAAATACTCCATTCGATCTCAAAAAATGGCTTAACGATAAATTTCACACAAATTAAATTAGTCAAATAATCGATTTGATCTTAACCTAATAATTAAGATAGAAATACTCTGACCTGTAACTCTTAAGTTGAATTTATAGAAATCTTAGTTTAGTAATTAAGATTGAGGTATTATACTCTTAAGTTGAATTTATAGAAATCTTAGTTTAGTAATTAAGATTGAGATATTATGGCATTTAAATCTCAGATTTGATTCTTACTTAGATATTATAATAGTGTGATGATGTTAATTCCCAAAAAATAGGGCTTTCAAAAAAAAAAACTAGTCAATAAATTTACTTTACATTTAACCCTTGTATATTGGTATGTGTGTGTTAATTGCTTTAATTGAGTCTTGAATTTGTGAAGAGAAAGTTAATTAATTCGAGTCATTTATTTATAATGTGATTGTTCAGATGTAATATGATCAAGAATAAGTTAGTCAATGTAAAAAAATTTCTAATTAACTTGTATACTTTTAGACATGCTTTTACAGACAAATTTTTTTATCACTTAAATCATCCTTTTGGGGATGGAAGAAGTAATATGTTGTCTAATTGTTTAAATTAAGTATAAATATTACCCTTCTAAATTTTATTAGAAAGAAGAAAGAAAAATAAACTAGTATTTAATATGTAAGAATAATATGAAAAACTAAAGCATTAATGCTTCCTTAAAATCTACATAGGACAAATAAAAAAAAACAATTTTTTCTCTCCAGAAAAATGGATAAAAAGGAACTTAAACATTACAAATAAACGTGGTGCCATTTTGAAAATTATTTAATAAAAATGACTTCTAATAATTTACTTGAGAAATTTCTAAAAAGTGAGGGAAATTCATGCACAATTACTACCCAAGCAACTTGTCGTGTAAACCGAAACAAACACTGAAGCTACCAGCTTATTCTAAAACATAACTATAATCTTTAACTCAGAAAATAAAAAAATTGCAACAAAACGCCAACATAATCTCAGAACTAAAGAAATTGATTCAACAACTCTTTGAAATTATGCATACTTCACACAAGTAAAAGCTTGGGAATTTCATTTTCCGATTCTCCCCTTCTATTTAGGAAAAGTAATCGTAGACAAAAGAACAACCATCAATCTCAAGTACACAAGAGTCCGCATAGGGGTATCAACTAGACCTTAGTTTGGACAAACCATCAGTCACAGTACTGACAATTAGCCTACATTGATATGTACGTACTGACATAATCATGGCAGTGAGACATTCAGCTAACAACTCATACACGCTTTGGCGGAACATATGGCACGTGCTCATCTTCACAAAGGTTCTGCAAAACATATAAGAAATCAGGTATGGGTATTAGAAGATATCACAATTCGTATATAGTATTTGATAGGGGCTCACAATATCTGTTATTAAGCATGCTACCATTAAATAGTACATAGCTCCACTTTTTAAACAATTAATCTCCTAGTCAGAGGTGTATACATAATAACACAAAGAAAGAGTGACCTAGTATCAGTTACTCTTCTGTCATTGGTAGGTCAGGACACCAAAAGAAAGAAGAGTAGAGACAGTAGACTAGATTCACATATGCGTATAAATAGGAAGAGAGTTACCATAACTTTAAAGTTCATCAATTGTCAAATTTAATCAAATATGCAAATCAAGCTATTATATATGAGTAATTTTAAGTTATAGGGCTGCAAGCCTGCAAATAAACCAAACTCAAGCCCACCCTTATTCAGGCTTTGCTGATGAAGAAACCTAAAATTTGAGTTCAAGCTCTACTTAGTGAACTACCATGGGTGAGCATACTATGAGCTCGAGCTGAGTTGTGAAAGCTCAGAATTATGAAACTATAAATGAAATAAACAATTGAAAAAATTACGTTGTTAAGAAAATAAATTATAATTTTTTTAAGTAATATGGTACTCCCTTCGTTCCATACTAATGCTACGTTTGGATTGAGAGAATGAAATAGAGGAAGGAATGAAATAAAAATAGTGTATTTGATGATCATTTTGGAGGATAAACCATTCCAATAGAATGAAAATTCATTCTGTCTCTTTGTTTTTTTATTCCATGTGGAGAGGGGTGGAATAAAATCTATTCCAATGGAATGAATATATGTGATAATTTTGTCATTATTAACAACACCCACCACCATCAACAACCAAACACACACTTAAAATACCTTAAAATCATTCCATTCCGTCATCCATTCCATTCCTTCAATCCAAACGCATTATAAGAGTCCCATTTGAAAAGAATAAAATGTCCCACAAAAAAGAGTCATCTTTGTATGGATGCCTAGATGGAAGTATAAAAATGACACTATGTACTTAATTTTGCCACCATAAATTCATTATCATGACACCATAACTAAACTTAAAACATATCATTTTTAGGGGTAAACTTGGAACAAAAACACATCCGTAAGATTTAGCCCAAAAAGACACATCCTTAATATTTGCAAATTGAACTATTTTTGGGGAACAGAGAGGAGGGAGTATAAGTTTGATGACAATAAGAAAAATCATAGGGCATAAGGTTTAACAAATCGAATAGAAAGGACTTTATAATAACATGATTATAGTTTTATTCTGAAATGCATGTGCTAATGATCAGAGCTAGGCCCTAACAGAGTCAAGCTTAACCTCATGTTCAAGCTTTGCTTTTGTAGCAAACAAGAGTAAAAAGTGAGTTGAAGCTCACATTGTTGACATAATAAATGGGTCCAAGCCATTCTAAAGTCAAATACCTAGCTTTTCATGAATGGATCAGTCATTTACAGTTCTGAAGGACACTTTTGACAAGTGTAAAACAAGATGTTTGCTAATTTAATTCTATTAATAGCCAAAAATACGAGGCCCACATTTCCATTTCATCTACAGTTTCCACTGAATTTCAGTAATAAATCAAATGCCTTCAACTTGTATGATGTCCCATAGGGCATATATACTTCAGCAATCCACCAAAGTAACCTCTTCAAACTATGGTTATCCCTACCTGGCATAAAATGAAACACGTTCCCCTAACATTTTAAACTCAAGAACTTATTTTTCAAGTCCGTTAATTAGTTTCAAAGAATGTATAAAACTAATACAAGTAGTACGGTATCTGATATGACAGCAAACGAGTATGAAAGAGTAATTTGATAACCCTCTTCTGAATTGTAACAGATATAGCCATTAGGAAGGGAAGGGAAGGGAAGGGAGAGAGAACATGTACATCAGTCAGCAGAGAAGGAGGGGGAGAAATAAGAAGAAAAGAATATATGCTAAATTGAGATGGCAAACCTGCAAATCTTCTGGAAGTGTGTCAGAAACTGCAAGTGTGTAACAACCAGGTCTAAACCTTCCTGCAAAGGTTTAACAGAATCACATATTTGGAGTCACTAAAATCAAAATTTCCTCTATAGTTACCAAATTCAAATGTTTAATTGTTTAGAAGACCAAAGTATCACAATAATCCACATGCTATCCTACGAGTACGCCCTATATATCATTTATTTTCCTCCTTTGCAAATTTGCGGAATAATCTACAAATTCATACATTACGGTGGTGTTTGATAAAACTGAGTATTAAGACCTGAACAGTTTAGACATCTGAATAATATAGAGCATCTGTTCAGAATTGTGTCTGAATGAAAAAATATTGTTTGATAATTAATTTTTCTAAAATGTTTGAATAACAGCATTTTACCATTTTAACCCTCCACCCACTATATTTGATTTAAGCAAAAATGGAGAAAATAATAAGTATAATACACCAACTTTCCTTAATTTCATTTTAATGTTTGATTATTCCCCTGAACATGGCTTCTGTCAAGAACAATCAACCCCAATCTCTACATTCTCAATTCGCCAACCCCAATCCCACAAACCCCAACCCTAACTCCATTACCAAATCACAGAACAATCAAACCCACCAGCGTCTCAGATATGGCCGACCATCACCGACTCATCACAAATGGAGATCGACGAAGACTCGTTCTTGTTCGAGTCTAAGTTTCTGACTCGGATGGAGAGAGGTAATGAGCAAAATCAGCAAATACAATGGGTACTTCTAGAAATCAGCAATTGATTTTTTAAAGGAATTGGGTAAGCAATTAATAGGAAGATATAAGAAACTCAAATAAGCCTCGTTTCAACTGAATCTAACCAAAAATCATCCGAAAATAAAATATGCGTATAAACATTTTAAAATGGGGAAAAAAATACACTACTTCATTAAATCAGTTCAATTCCAAAATTTTCAAAAATAAACCCCAATTAATGAAAATTGATGAACTGGGAAAGGGATCATACCTGAAAGAATCAAGAAGGCAAATTATGTTAGGGTGATTTACAGAGGACAAGAAGGAAAGCTCGCCACAACTTGGCCGAAAATGAGTCTAAGCATTTCTTGAGAAGGGTCATGAGTTTTGAGAGATAAATTTGCTTCAACGCCACAACTTGGCCGGAAATTCAGTCGACTTGCTCCGAGTTTGGACCTCACTAGGTAATCTCCGAAGGTGACGAGCTTGGAATCGGAGAGATTATCAGGGATTTGAGACTCCATTTTTGTCGATCAAGAGGGGAAAAGAGGGACAATAGATGAGGATAAAAGAGGAATTTTGTAATATTGTTGAGGTTATTTTTGTCCCAAAAAAACTTAAATTCGCTCAAATGTAACTCTGAATGGTTTAGCATCATTTTTGAATCTTACTGATTAAGAGTCATTAAGAGGCATCAAAATTTTTAACAAACAAGTTGTGTCTCTGACCGAATCAGAGGCACACCTAGTAAGAGCCTTTAAGACCCAAACAAACACCACCTACCTATTTCAAAATTTGGATTTCTACAATATTTACTGCTAAATTGTCAAAATCTCCAAAAAAGATCTGTCTTTAGTCAAACTGTTTCCCCGTCCCAATTAATACTACTTTCTTCCCTCCCATATTTATTGCAATCATTGATTTTTCACGCATTTTAACGATTTGTGTTGACTTTATACAACTTGTCTAAAACACCCTTGTAATAATACACTGTTATATTCAAAAAAAAATCAAAATTGAACCAAAAGTATAAATTTTTGAATGTGTAAAGAAGCTAAGCAGAAAACATTGTCATAATGATCGTGGGACCAATAGCTTTAAAGGTATCATTGTTATGGGATCATTAAGGGTAAAAATTAGGCATTGAAGTATTAAGAGTTACCAAAAATAGAAATATTGCAAATAATTTGGCACTTCCAAATAAGGAAAGTGTTGCAATAATTTTCGGGATGGAGAGGGTATTGTTCTTTTTGGTATTTCCATAAAGAATACATGTTAGTTATGTTACCAAGACTCAAAATTCATCCACTGTAGTTACCAAATCAATGCGAATCTTTACCAAGATTTATGTAGAGTCAAAGACAAACTATTTAATTATTTAACTTTTTGAGTAATAACGACAAGGCACGAACAACATTATGTTACACGAATGCATTAAAATGCATCATTTAATACTGTTGGCATCACACTTAGACACACAACACCTGTGAAATAATATGTGTTTCAAAGGTGAGACATATATATGTACATTGGGGATACCCTTTAAATACTCCCTCCTCCATTCCTTTTTATGTGCCGTTTTAGTGAATTTTTCTGTTCCTTGATATCTGACATTTGTATATTTTAAAGAAGAATTTATTACTACCTCCGTTCCTTAAAGAGTGCAGTTTTAATAAAAAAAAATTGTTCCTTAAAGAATGCAGTTTTAGGAACCCAAAGCTTTCTTTTTTCAAATATGCCCTTGTTTTAATTAATGCACTAAATGGGAAAGTTAATGCACTAAAGGAAGAGAAAGGCTAGCTTTCTCATTTTATCCCACTTATTGGTTTGTGTGCTTTTTGCTAAAACTGCACTTTTTAAGGAACGGATGTAGTACTTAGTTTCCATATTACCCTTAAACACTAGTAGTTCTTTTTCACTATAATATTTTCAACAAATTTTACCCCAATGGCATAGCCTTATCTCTTGTTCTCAGTCTCTATATTTACAGGGTCACATACAAAGGTAATATTAATATCTTATACCTATTTTCAATTAAGTAATACGAAGTCATATCATTAATTACATTCCTTGATCTATGTATCTATTCCTAAACGACACTTACAAAGGAATGAAGGGACTAGGGAGTATGTAGAACGTTGATTTTGCTCCTATAATTCAACATAATTTCTCAGTGTAAAGCTTATCTTCATATGCTTCGAGAGTTCAACGTTTAGGATGGATCACGTGAAGGTTAAGCCCCTAGTACAATATTGAACTTAAATGCTCAACTTTTGTTACAAATAAAGCTAATGTTTCTTGGTCAACCATAGACCAACTTGCATGATTTGCTCACATACCCAACAGATCAATAAAAAAATAAAAAAGAACTCCAATATTACTACTCCCTCCATTCTAAAGTAGAGATACATTTTTGACTTTTCGAAGAAAATTGCTAAATACCATGCGCGTTCAATTTCTTATCGATTTTGAAACAGCTTTGAGACAAAATGACCCACTATTATTGTAACAACTATAACTACGGTAAACCACTAAAAACTACTACTTACAACATTTGTTGTTTTTAAACTTGGGAGAAATTTTCTCAATATTAGAATTTCACAAATTAACTAGAACGAAGGGCATATCTTATAAATAGTTAAGAATCCATGACTTCCAAAGGGAGACTGCAAAAGCAAATCATTCCTAAAATATGAAAACAATTGCACATACCAATTCGAAGCCATCGAGCTGCCCAACTTCTGGTTGGATCCATGACTGAGATAAGCCTATTAAAAAAACCATAAAAGAAAAGCTAAAGCTTCAATAAACATGAAATGCCTGTAGAGACAAGACCTTAAATAGTGGGGGAATTAGAGTAAACATGTGGGTCAAAGTACGTTTTCTCCTATAATCCCTTCAAAATAAAAACCCCCAAACAATCCCGTGTATGATGGAAGCTCCCAAACATACAATAAAACAAAATAGCCGCTGCTATGATACATAGATGGAAGTATAGCCTGATTGTGTGTAAATTTTACAACAAAAGAATAAAAGCTGTGATTTTGTGAGTTACCCAGTAAAATTAGCAGTGGTGCAGTCAACAACGCGCTCATGATCTTCATCCATTTTAAAGAAGGGGCAGTTCTCGCAACCCGATTCCCTGAACTGTAATTATATAAAAATGCACCAAGAGACCAATTAGAGGATAACTAATACTAGAATTTATGAGTCAAATACGGATAATATGAAGCAAATTAGAGACGAGCACAATCAAAAACCTAAAATTGTGATGTACAAAAAACTGAAAATCCAAAACCCTAGCATTCTAGTATAGAGATAATAATAGGAAAAACCTGATCGTAAGTTTTGATGAGCCTGCAGCGGAGGCATGCTCGAAGCTCATGTCCAAAGCTCGTCGGAATCTGTGCAGCGTGTGCCATTCTTCTCCTTCTCCCTCCTCCTTTCTCGATCTATCTCTCTCGCCTGAAGGTTTATGAGCGTTCTTTGCATGCTTTGAGATATATGGAGTTCTGAAGGCGTGACCGGCCCATATGAGGATTTAATATTTAAACGTGAGAATCACGAGGCTTGGACTAAGGTTGTCTTTCATAAATCTGGCGATTAAGATCTGAAATGATTATGATGTCTTAATAAATTAGATCATCTGAATAGTTATGAGGTCTGAATCTAAAAAACTGTTTGATAACTAAAAAGTAAGTTGTCTCTTAATGACACTATTTTATTATTTTAAAAGGTAAATTTTTATTTAATAATTTTAAATATTCAATTTAATAAAAATGAGTGAATAATATTGTTGAATATATTTATATAAAAAAAAATATCAAAAAAATTTCATTAAGAGGTACCTCTTAATTATTAAGATTTTATTTTTTGTCTTACCGATTAAGAGGCATTCAGAGGTAATAATAAAAAAAACAAACAGCATCATGCCTCTTAGCGAATAAATGGCAGTCCATTAAGAGACAATCAGATGTAAACAAACAGCACCTAAAAATAAAAATCACATTTGCATACACATCATTTTATATTTATTTTTAAACAATGTATTAACCCATATATTGCTACGTTTTGACTCAAAAAATAGAATTCACGAATGAATAAAATAGGGAACAGAATAAAATAAAAAGTGGAGAGATTTATTACATTCCACCTAAAATGAGTCATCTCATATCCTTTTAAGTAATAAAATTTATAAATTTGGCAATAATAAAAATAGTTCAGAATAATTAAATATAATTTTTTTTATTCCATAAGAATAAGTCTACGTAAATTGCTTTTTGGTCATGAGTGAGCCTGATATAACGGTCCTCATAAATATAAAGTTTTTATGCTACGTTTAGATTGAACAAATAGAATGAGTGAAGGAATTGAATAGAGAAAGAAATGGAATGAAAAATGAAATGATTCATTCAATTCTAACTGGAATAATTCATTTGATTCTAGCTGGAACAAGTCACTCTATACCCTCCCTCAAAGAATAAAATTCATAAATTTAAGAGGAATGAGAATAGTTCATTCTATTTTAATGAAGCAACCAAACACAATATTTTAATTCTAAAAAAATAAATCATTTTATTCCCACAGTCATTCTTCCAATCAAATCTTACTCAAAAATATTACCAGTATCTCTTTAACATTTTGGTTTTTGTCCCTCGTTGACTTTTCAAAATGGTATGCACCACCCTCTCTTTCTCGATTCAACTTTAACAAACCGGTTCATCCCAACCCATTTTTAAACCTAAAATCATTTACAATGTTAAATTAAAACAAGTAGAAAAAAACACCAGTGAATTTAATTTTCTTTAATTCCCCTTGTTTTCCATTTTTTTGTTTAGGTCCAAAATAACATACATATAATAAACAATAATACTCCTGAGCTTTGTACATGGGAAACTCACTTTCCGAGGTCTTCCAGTGGTTATTTGGGTTAAATCCAACTAAGTTTATTATGTAAACAAAAACAAGATTTTGAAATCTGCATACTATAAAAACTGATATTTCCTCAGGCAACTTTTCATTTAATTTGTCCAGCTTTCGATTTTAACTACGTTTACCTTTCCTTGGAATATTTTGATAATTACATGCCTTATTTTCTCTTCTGTGAAAGCTGCAGGAACCTAAAACATTGAACCATGTAAAACATGCACATTGAAAATAGGATTGATTTTAGAATAAAAAACTTCCCACCATTTCTTAGTTTGGTTTCCATTACCCACAAAACAAGCTTAGAAGCCAGGAATAATTAGGATAATTTTTTTTAAAAGAAAAGGAAACCTATCCCTTGAAACTGGTAAATACCCATAGAACAGATGTACATTAACTTCCAGGGATTTACAAGCTAAAGTGAAGCACTGGATTCAGGAAAGAGAACAATACATGCAGTGTTGCAAAGATATACGTACAGCTTTACCATATGAGAACATAACAAGCAGAGGTTAAGAGTTGTCCAGTTTCTCATAGTCTACAAATTTACAGCTGATAAAAAGGAAAAGGAAAAGGAACAGGAAAAGGAAAGGAAGGGTAAAGCTTTTTTTTTCCTTAAGAGCTAACATGATACAGAAATCACCTTTCTTTACATTTACCAAGCTTATACAGGTACTGCTTGTTCTGAAACAGAAGCTAATCCCTGCATCAGCCTAGCAATTTCGACTGTATCGTCAAGATAATACTTGGCCTTACTGGGTTTCTTACCAACAGTGCAAGCAAACACTTCTGCGCTTGGAGCTATGGATGGACCAGCCATGGCACTTGTAATTACCTCAAACATATCTTCATCAGATCGATCATCTCCAATGCACAGGACAAAATCTGGTGTCATTTCTCTCTCTTGCATAGTGGAAAGTAGGCGTTTTGCTACAAGCCCCTTGTTTACGCCCTGCATGTACAAATACAGATGTATTCATCATTAGAGCCAAAAGCTTCATATTCGAGGTTGAAAGTTCGGTGGAAAACATGAAAAAACTGTTCAAATTTGCAAGGCTAATAGATAGAACTTGCTATTTTCTTTTGGCCATTTTTATTTTCCCAAGTATCTCGACCTTTTGCTATTTAAATACCACAACAAAGTAATAATAAAAAGAGCAACTAAATGACATCCAAGTAAATTTGACATGTATTCTAATGAAAAAGCTATCGCTGCAACATGATTGGTCAAATAGACAATAGCTTGGATAGAGCAGCCTTGCAAAGAAAAATTTAGGTTGGGACGACTTAAATCTTATTTGAAACAGGTAGCTTGGATAGGGTGGGCCTGGATTAGAGTTGGAAACCAACCTAGTTATTCGTGAACATACCTTTGGTAGGCTCGTTTAAGATTGGCTGGCCTCGAGGTCGTTGTCAAGTCTAGCTCAAACAAGAGATTGCGATCGTTTAATTAAAAGAGCCTAGCTCAAACTATACCGTGCCCGACTCGATCTAGGCTCATTTAAGCTTGGCTCATCTAAGTTCAGCTCGAGTTCCCCTAAGTTCCGCTCGTTTAGTATTTACTTTATTAAATTTATTTTACCCTTGACTAAAGCTCAGCTCTACTCGAGAACCCCAACTTGAGCTCGAACCGACTCGTTTAGCTGAATTCGAACAACATACTCAGACTCATCTGAAAAGCTCGGTTAGACTCTTATTTGCTTAACTTTTAGTGGAGGTCAAGCTTGGCAAGTCAAAGCTCAACTCGTAATACATCTTACATATATCTACATTTTTTTGTAACTTATTTATATTTAACATTGAAAAGTAAAATATGACTATTAAGTTATAAAAAATTGTGGCTGACTGGTGCGAACAGCTATAATTTAGGTGACAAATCCACATATTCTTGGTTTTGACCTTCATTTCTTAATTCTATATAGGAATATAGCTGTGTTCTGAATAACATGATCCCCCTGTAAGTTAACAGCAGCTATGGTAGAGGTAACAAAATTACAGAACGCTTGTACACAGGATTTTTATGTCAAAACCAACTTGAACAGTTGATAGCAACAACCTTGTATCAATTGGATGACTAAGCCATAACCTCAGCTCTCCCAGGCTGCATGGAAGTGCTTAATTCTACACTCAAAAGGCTCAACCCAACACAATGGACTTTAGTTACACCCACCGAAACACATTGACGCACATTTTGAACTTGAAGAATAGGCTCTTAATTCGTTATGAAGATTAAAATGATGCATTGTGATTATTTGATTCAGAACTAAATGATTCATACCTGGGGTTTAACCTCCACAATATTCTGCCCACTCTTGACCGTAACAGGTTCATTTGCTAGCACACTTTCAAGATGATCAAGAAGCTCTTTAGCTTGACAAGAGCCAAAATCAGGATCCGCATCCTCATAGCACCAGACCATTGCAGTTTCTTTGTCTTCAATTGTGGAACCGTCAGTTGTCTCGGTGTAAAGTTTCATAACCGGTTCTGCGATATGCTTCCAACTACAATCCACTACCGGTACACATGTTTCCCAATCTGCATCTTTCTTCAAACTAAAACCACACAAATTCACCAGCTTATGGTTAGGAAAGGTGTATTCAGTGTAAATATTAAGTACACAGAGCTTAAAAAGTAAGCTATGTAATCAACATCTGTATAACAAACCTGAGGAAACAACCATGTTCAGCTGCTATTCCCAGATTTTCACAAGCAGAAAACCATTCACCTAGAGTCTTCCTGCTTCTCGCACTGACTATAAAAACCATATTATTCTTATCTCTGCACAAATTGTTCAGGACATCTATGGTTTTAGAACTTGGGCTTTTATTAATTGCAGCTTGAGGCATTAAAGTACCATCATAATCCAAAAGGATAGCCCGAGTTGTAGTTCTTTTATAAGCTGAAACTATGTGCTCCATAGAAAGCTTCCTGAAATTTGGATCAAGCGCCACGACTCTGAAACTCAACCCAAAGCCAATTCCCCAGCATCTCCGCCTCACATGATCTTTACAAGTCCTCTCCAAATCTTGCAAAAAACTACGAGCCCAATACCCAACATCATGAGTGCTGACATACCTATAATGCTTCTCATGCCGCAATTGCTTTTCTGGCTCTGCCATTTCCAAGGCACAATCCATTGCCTCTGCCACAGCATCAATATTCCATGGGTTCACTCGAATCGCTCCACTTAAAGATGGAGAACACCCAATAAATTCTGATACAACCAACATACTCTTTTTCAGAGTGTTGGAGGTCAACCCTAACACCTTATCAAGTCTCTCATTCCCCTGGCGACAAATTATGTACTCATATGGTATGAGATTCATCCCATCCCTCACTGCTGTAACCAAACAACACTCGGCAACAACATAGAAAGCGATTCTCTCGTAAAATTTAAGGGGCTGATCGATTAAGACAACTGGTTCATATCCCGGTTTCCCAAATGTATCGTTGATTCGCTTCACAGTAGAATAGGTCTCAGCCTGAACTTCCTTTACATCTTTTCCTCGACCTCTGGCTGGATTTGCTATCTGCACTAAAACAACCTTACCCTGCCACTCTGGATGTTGAACAAGGAGTTGTTCCATAGCTAGTAATTTCAGGCTAATGCCCTTAAATATGTCCATATCATCGACCCCAAGCAACATGATCCTACCCTGATCACAAAACTGCTTGATGAGCTCAGCAACCTTGGTTTCTGTCTCCGGCAAGCTCAAAACCGATTGAAGTTGAGCCATATGGATACCAACAGGAAGAATCTTGATACTAACAGTTCGACCATAATACTCGAGGCCAATATAACCTCGCTTAGATTCGTAAGACAGACCAAGCATACGGCTGCAACACGAGAGAAAATGGCGAGCATAATCGAAAGTATGGAACCCAATCAGATCAGAATTCAACAGTGCTCGCAGGAGTTCCTCCCTGATAGGTAAAGTCTTGTAGATCTCTGATGATGGAAAAGGACTATGGAGAAAAAACCCAAGTTTCACTCTATTGAACCTCTTCCTCAAAAAGGTGGGTAACACCATGAGATGGTAATCGTGAATCCACACAAAATCATCTTCCGGGTTAATCACCTCCATAATCCTATCCGCAAATATCTTATTAACCGAAACATAAGCCTGCCACAGCGACCGATTGAACCTACCACCAAGATCCGGGGATAAGGGCAACATGTAGTGGAACAATGGCCACAATTGTTGCTTACAGAACCCATGGTAGTATCTGGTAAACAGATCAGGGGGTAAAAAGGTGGGCACACAGTTGAATGTCTCCAGGAGAATTTGGGATACCTCATCTTGCTCATTTGGGTGAATCTCTTCCTTAAGAGTACCTACATAAATAACTTCAATCTCATCATCGCCCAGCCCATCTTTCAGCTGGAGGAGAAGCGAATTCTCGTCCCAGTTGAAAATCCACCCCCTGCTATCATCAGTTCTCCGCTGCGCCCTAATGGGCAGCTGGTTTGCTACAATGATTAATCGGTCGCGTTGGGCTGTTGAAGATGACCGATCAGAGCACACACTCTCTGCCGGGTCATCATCAAGATCGGAAATTATGCCAGGAACGGTCATAACACGCGGAATTCTCCGGCTCATCCGGCCAAAAGACGGCGACGGAGCCTCACCGGAGGCAAGCTCCAAGAGGTTTGAGTATGATCTTGATACCATTTTCACTTTCCCCTAAACTACCAAAACCAAAGAATATTTCTCTATGCAAACTTCAAAAATAACTAGTCACTAAAATAGAAATTCCACTACCAGCTCACAAATTCAACTAAAATACTTAAAAAGCCACAATCTTTCTTTTCTTCGTGGTTACTAATTTAAGCAAGAAGATTAACTGGACCAACAACTAGTGTGTTAAACCGGAAGAAACCCAACAAGGATTTAACAAAACTTTACTCGCACAACTGAAACTAAACGTGGGGTGGATAGTACACGAAGTTTCTTGTCAAACAGATGGAAATAGAAAGGAATAGAATAGATTCAGATCATCAATGAGATATATACCATATCCAATCACAAACTTTGATGGGTAGATATTACACTTGCATATACTAATAAAATAAACCCCACAAGAAAAAAAATAACATAAAATCTAAGAGAATAGAAGCAAGAGGATAAAAGTAAATGCGAATTCAAAAGAAGAGAGCTGAAGATAAATTACCAGTTTTTGACACTTTGAATCTCAAAAAGTGAGAAAACCCTAAACTAGAAAAAAATAGTCAAAAGGGCAGGACAACAATTCTTTTTGTTATCTTTATGGTTTGAGCTTCCTCAACCTAGTTATATATATACTGGCCTGCTTAGTGGAAATAGTATAATACTGATATTATTATAAATTTTACATTTTCAAATATAGTTATGTGACAAATTTGAACCGTTGATAAGATTAGTATGGTAATCTAGCAGCTGGCAAGTAAGGTGGATGTGGTGTAGAGTTGACAGAGATGTATTGTATCGTTATTTTAAAGGCCTATCCATTGGTCCCTCGTTAAAGTCGCCACGAGGTTTCCGGTGGGACCCGTTTTGAGGTTTTGTCCTTAATTGCTTGTAGTGTTCTCTGCAACTTACAACGTGGCTATTTATGTTCGGTGTCATAGTGTTACGTGGCGGGCTACGGGGCTTCACGGCCACGGGGAAGACGAACGGAACTTTGGTTCTCGTGTTTCGCCTTTGACCAAACTTTCCGAAATTTGGCTCCAGTCCTCAGGAAATGGTAATGCCTATATGTCCAAATAATTTTTTTATTTTAAAAAAATTATTTTATATTGAACGGGAACTTTAATATAAAATTATAAGTATATTGGTAACCATCACCAAGTACGAAGCTATTTTATTTAAGTTACTAACTTACTACTATATATAAAATATATTATCCACATATTTTTCTATTTAGATAAATTACGCCTGTATTATCCACTACCTTCTCTTTGGTCTGACAGGTGGTAATTAAAAAAAATGCATAAAGTTGTATATTGACTAATGTAGTGATCTAAAGGTTGCTAAATTTGCAATTTCACATACTAGTATTTTTTTAAATAAAAAAAATCTTATAATCAATTTTAAATTACCTTGATAACATCAAAAAATATCATTAACGAGACGAACATGTGCTTAGTCTTGGAGACATTCAAAACATTTTATTATCGTAACACCTATAAATTAAAAATAAAGGATTACGATAAATTCTCAAATCACCTAAATCGACAATAATTTTGTAAATAAATATTATTAATTGATATAATTTCTACATCATTTATAAAACTACATAGAAATTCACAAATTTAAAATCATAAATTAATATATTACCTCCGTCCCATAGTAAGTGTTTTTTTTAGCTTAAATCACACAAACCAATAAACAAGCTAAAATGCCAAAAATACCCTTAATATACTTTCTTTATTTTGTTTGAGACTTTTTTTATTGTCTTTTGGCCTTTCTTTCTCTTTCCTTCAACCTTTCAACTTTCAATAAATATCATTGGTTGCATAAGGGCACATATAGGAAAATATTGTAAAAATTATATTGAAATTCTAACACATCACTTATTTTGAAAAAAAATATTAAACTTAAAAAAACACTTATTGTGGAACGGAGATAATATTTAGTTGTATATCATCCTTCCTATATATTATTATTACAAGTTTTACGATGTAATATTTGCTTATACGGAATTCTTCACTATAATTGGTCTCGCCTCTTGTTACCGTTAGGCATTAACTTATGATGCTATGTTACTTGCATACCAATGATTAATCTCTTTTATCTCTTGCTTTGTCGGGTTGATAATTGTAAGCGTCAGTTTTTATCTATTGAGCGTTATGTTTTTATGATTAAAAAAAAAAGGTTTGTTATGACAAAATTCAGTCATTGTGATTTGTTAAACAAGAGTATAACTATTTTAAATAAAATAATGTTACTATCACATAAAAAATGGTATTTAGGTCCTTAAAGTGATGCTTTGTCGGATCGTCCCTAAAGTATCATTTTCGTCAGTTAGGTCCCTAAAGTGATATTTAAAGTATCAATTTCGTCAGTTAGGTCCCTCCAAGTTGTTACCCACTTTCAAAATCGTTTCTAAAGTATCATTTTCGTCAGTTAGGTCCTTAAATATTTAATTATTTTAAAATAAATTATTATTTTTAATAAAGTGGTATTTAATAATTATTTTTTAAAAATATTAAATATAATTATTATTTTAAACTTATTTTAAAAATATTATTATATTTTAAAATATTAAAATTTTGGATTGGGTTAAACTGGGTCGGGTTGGGTTAAACTTGGTAAAAATAGGTCGGGTTTAGGTTAAAATGGGTTGAAGGAACAGAAACGCCAATAAAATGCCACTTTAAGGACCTAACAGACGAAAATGGTACTTTAGGAACGATTTTGAAAGTGGGTGACAACTTGGAGGGACAGAAGTGCTAATCAGCCCATAAAAAATAGTCACATAAAGTTCATATACACACATGCATATTGTGGGTTCCACGTGTCAGGCAGGGCCCAAAAATATAAATATGTGTATATGTGAATTTTATGTGATATTTTTTATGTAATAGTAACATTGTTGTTTTAAATAATTGTCTTATTTTTATTCTAGAAATAATCAATTAGAATAATTTTGCATAAAAACTAGAGTAGGATTAATCTTTAACAAGAGTAGTAAAATGTGACGGCTCCAGAATTGGTCCAATCAACCCAACTCATTCTGAGTCGTCAAATACATAGTACAGAATTCAAATACAATCTTTCAAATCAAACAGTCGTGCAAAATACGACCACACAACTGTGAGTGTCAATACAGACTGTAGAAAATATTAACATTCAAACTAAGTACTCATTATATTTATTATCACACTATTTAAAAAAAAATAGTGAGGACTTCTACAGCTCTAACTCGGATCATCACTCCATTCTCCGACTAGTACCCGCGATATTCTCATTTTTTGAAGAGAACAATGAAAGAAAAAGGTGAGTTCAACTAGCCCAGTAAAGAATATTATGACTAAGATAATGAAGAATAAATTATCGTTAGTCTTCAACAAATTAGATAAAATATTATGGATAACAAATTTTAGATCAACAATTGCAGCGAAAATAACAATTCATTAGAAGAGTTAAGTAGAGAATGATATCTACTATCTTCTATGATTTAAAGTCCATCATCAATATTTTATCCTTGTAGCATCAATCAATATATATCTCGAATCAAATATTCATCTTTGCACTACGGGCTAAAGATATTCATTTGTATCATCAGTGGTCATGTTCATCTCGACACCTGTCCATCTAATTTGCACTACGAGCCAAAGATATTCATCAGGTAATCATCTTTGCACTACAGGCCAAATATATTCATCAAATAATCATTCATCTTTGCACTACAGGCCAAAGATATTCATTTGTATCATCATTTAAGACTGAGGATGATGAAAAATAATATAAAAATGAATTCAGTGAGATAAAGGACAAAAATTAGGAAATTCGTAATTTAGTTTATTCAAGTTCAAGAATACTCCGTAATAATCAATTGTGGAGCAAAATTCAAGAATGAAGTTCAAAACTTGGATCCATTCAAAGATTAAAAAAAAAATTACCGTGAATAATTTGTCATGAAAAGATAAAAATTTCATAACAAGTTCAGACTAATATTCCAATGAAATAATATTTCATACGAGTATGAATGAATATACGAAACTGTAATTGAATTTTCACCCGTCATGCGGTAATCCGCGTAGACAGATCATTTCCACAATTTAATAGAAATGAATACGAAGGATGATTCACCACGCATGCGGTAATCCGCGTAGACAGGTTATTCCCACAGATTATTAAGGAATTGAATGAATACAAAAGATTTTCACCAGGCATGCGATAATCCGAGTAGACAGGTTACTCCCACAGATCAATAAAGAATGAATACGAAGGGTTATTCACCATGTATGCGGTCGTCCGCGTAGACTGGTTACTCCCACAGATCAATAAAAAATAAAGTAACAACTCTTACGAGTATTGAAAGAAAATAACATTCTTTATGAATACAAAAGAAATAATAACCCTTACGAGAAAAATAATATCACTTATCTCAGTAAAAGATTGGATACTGAAATAGTGTAGTAGCAGAATACTTTTCTTCTTTCTCTCTTTATAATTTTTCTCACTATTATAACTTTGCTCTTCAAAAATGGTAAGAAATGAATGAAATTAGCTTGCTATTTATAGGCTAGAAAAAGATTGGTTAATTACACTTTAGTACCTCTATCTTTGCTTAAATTTTTAATTTAATCCCTCAAGTTTATAAATCTTACACCTCCACCCCTACAACTATCCACCAACTATTTATTATCCACCAATAAGTGGGTCCCACATGTTAACCACCCATTAATTGCTCATTTATCCGATTAATTCTCCGTTTGGATCAATTTAACATCCGAAAATCAACTATTATCGAAATAAATGTCGATTTCTACTAACATTAATATTTTCAACACAATAAAAATATTTTTATCAATCATTCATTAATTATTATTTAAATTAATATTACAGAATCACAATAATGACAACCAGATTATTCCAAAAAAGAGGGGGCATTTCGATAAAGATTTATTCTTACTGGTGCGCAATTAACTAACCCCTTTTCTAGACAGAACTTTCTAGACATTGTCAATAATGCTATCTAATAGTATCATTTAAATAATATAACTGACCATTATTGATTTAATAATATAAAATATTGTGCAGATGATACTGTGACAATAATTGAATCAATAATATGATATACTGTGCAACAACTACTGTAGCAATTATTGAATACTGAATGACTTCTTACGTAAGCATCAATAATCAAAGATATTGTGTAATACCGTGTGCTACTTTGTAACAACGCGTATTACTGTATTTTTATCATCGGATATTTTAACAGTTTAACGGTAAAAAATTTGTCGTAAAAATATTATTTCTGTCGCTTTCTATATTCGACAATTATTCCGTTGTGGGGTCCACCAATGACTGCGCCGTCATACGAATATTCTTCAACAAAAGAATATTCTCCGACACAATGAATATGTTATGATCACTTGCTTACTTTGTAAAATTTTCGCATTCTACCCATAACTTACCACATTTATCAAATCAACACCTTACTATTTCAAAATAATATATAGAGAAAATTAAATCTTTATTCATAAAAATTGGGGTCTTACATAAAATATAACGATTCGGATCAAATCTCGAGTTTGAATTAGGGTGTAACTTAGACCGGTTGAGTGTGTTTAGGGGTCACCTCAATTCCAACTCACATAAAATTTGTTGGATATGAGTTGGGCAGGCTTAGAAGTTGGGCATGTCTTTCGTTGCCCAAATACCAACCCGTGATAAAGTTTATGGGTTCAGATTGGATTGAGAGGGTTTGGACGAACTACAATTAAAATATAACTAAAATTATAATAAACCTAGTTCGTCAAAAAATAATAGTTGGTAATCTTAAATTATTGAAAGATGACAACTTATTAACTAATTAAATAAGTATTTTTGAAAAATAGAAAATCATAATAATGGATGAGACAAGTTTTGAATTTCTCTCTTTATTTTTTTAAACAAAAATAAATATAAAAAGAGTTTTTACTATTTGTTTATTAGACAATGTAACATCTTTTTTTATAATAACAATAAATAAATAAAACGCAATAAAAATATAAGAGATGTTAAAACTATATTGATAGTAAAATAATATTTTCATATGAGCCTCTCTCACGTAGAGGTGAGACTCACTCACTATTCATGTGAGAGAGATCATGTGAAAATATTATTTTTTTATGTACAAATATCAGCTTTCTATTTTGTAAGACCCCAACTTTTATGAATAAAGATTTAATTTTCTTTATATATTATTTCGAAACAGTAAGGTGTTGTTTTGATAAATATGAAAGTTATGGGTGAAATGTGCAAATATTTTTAAAATGAGCAAGTGGTTATAAAATATTCTTGTTGTCGGAGAATATTCGTTTAGTCGTGGAATATTATTGTTGTCGGGGAATATTCGTACGACGGCGCAGCTATTTGTGAGCCCCCACAACGGAATAACTGTCGGATATAGAAAGCGACAGAAATAATTTTTTTACAAAATAACGGCGTAGTTGTTACCGTTAGTACTATTAAAATTTTCGGTGGTTAAAATACAGTGATACACGGTGTTGCACAGTAGCACACAGTATTGCACAGTAATTCTAATTATTGATTCTTACGTAAGAAGCCATTACTCAATAATTGTTACAGTAATTATTGTTCAATATTTTATATTATTGACTCAATAATTGCTACGTTGATATTTTATATTATTGACTCAATAATTGTTACATTGATATTTTATTGACTCAATAATTGCTACGTTGCTATTTTATATGATTGATTCAATAATGGCTACAGTTGATAGTTTGTATTATTGATTCAATAATTGTCATTGCACAGTGTTTCACATTAGCAACTCAATAATTTATATTATTTGAATAATATTATTAGATAGCATTATTGACAATGTCTAAGGAAGTTCTGTCTAGGAGGGGTTATTTAATTGCTCGCCAATAAGGAGAAGTCTTTATCGGAAGGCCCCCTCTTTCTTGGGGAATGACCTGGTTGTCAATATTGTAGTTCTGTAATATTATTTGTGAATAATTAATTATTGATTTATATGATAAGAAAATATTTATTTTGTGGATATAAAAGAAGGAATTAGCGCTGATGAGTTTTTATCAATATTTTGGGTGTGGATAATCATCTGTTTATGAATTTCGGATAATTTATGTTTGGAATTTGGAAAAATTTTCTTCTACAAAGTTGTAGAGAATTAAATTTTCTATGAAAGGACATAGAATTTGTATTTTTCTGACAAAGGGGCTATCTATTATGAATTATTGAAGTTTCAGAAAATAAATATTTTTTTAATAAAAAGGTGGGCCCCACTTTTGTTGAAAATTCTGATTTTGGGCAGCAGCCGGCGGCGGAGGAAATTTTAAAATTTTTTATTTATTTATTATTTTAGTCTGATTTGGCATCCTAAGTTTTTTCTATAAATAGGGTGCTTAGGTTAGAATTGAAAATCACACCAGAATCAGAAGTTTTCTCTCTCTATGATATCGAGCGTATTTTTGTGAGTATTTCAATACTTTGAGTATTAGTATTCAGTGCAAATTTCCTTCGGTATTATATCCGATATTCCAGCTAGAAGTACTGTTCTTTTGAGGTAAGGGATGTTATTTTCTTTCATAAATGATGTTATTCTTTTCAATATCATTATACCAAAATATTGGCATGAATTTTATTATGAAATTCTTACGTTTTCCGTCGGGGTTACTATTCACGTATACGACACTATTCACGTATACGGCACTATTCACGAAAAAATTAAATTTTCGTCTATATGTCCAAGTTGCTTGTTAAAGTTTTTATCTTTGAATGGATCTAAGTTTTGAGCTTGATTCTTGAATTTTGCTCCACAAAGTATTATTATGGAATATTCTTGAACTTTGATAAACTAAAATACGAATCATTAATATTCCTTTATTTCACTGGATTCGTTATTTATATGATTTTTCATCATCCTCAGTTCTAAGTGGTGATATAACTGAATATCTTTGGCCTGTAGAGCAAAGATGAATGATTACCTGATGAATATCTTTGGCCGTAGTGCAAAGATGACAGGTGTTGAGATGAACATGACCACTGATGATACAAATGAATATCTTTGGCCTGTAGTGCAAAGATGAATATTGATTCGAGATGTATATTGATTGATGTTACATGGATAAAATATTGAGATGGACTTTTAAATCATAGAAGATAGTAGACTTCATTCTCTACTTAACTCTTCTAATGAATTGTTATTTTCGCTGCGAATATTGATCTAAGATTGGTTGTCCATTATATTTTATCTGATTTATTGAAGGTTAACGATAATTTATTTTCCATTATCTTAGTCATAATATTCTTTACTGAGCTAGTTGAGCTTACCCTTTTCATCTGTTGTCCTCTTCAGGAAATGAGAATGTCGCGGGAACTAGTCGGGGGACAGAGTGATGGTCCGAGTTAGAGCAGTAGTAGTCCTCACTATTTCTGATAAATAGTGTGATAATAATTGTAATGAGGACTTAGTTTGAATATTAATATTTTCTACATATTTGTATTGACACTCACAGTTGTGTGGTCGTATTTTGCACGACCGTATGATATAAAGTTTGTATTTGAATTCTGTACCATGTATTTGACGACTCAGAATGGATTGGGTTGACTGGACCTATTCTGGGGGCGTCACATATTTGATAAACTGTAAGTTATTTTAAACGATAATACACCTAATCTATTTATATATATAATTTGGACGGACTCGGATTTCGTGAGTTTATAAAAGTATAAACACAAGCCCACCCAAATTAAATTTGAGCGAACTATGGATTGGGCAACCGGTTCTTAAAAAAACAAATCTTACCTAAGTAGCATAAAACTGTGAGCGGGTTCGAGTTACTCGTGAGTTGCCCAAACTAAATTGCACCCCTAGTTTGAATAAAATCATAATATAATAAAATTCAATGAGTTGTCTCAATAATTTATTTTTGAATTATTTTATTTTATTACAGACTCGTCAAAAAGATTATGATTAAAGATATGAATAATATCAATTTAAATTTTTAGATACATATCAAATCATTTTATATATTACGACGTGATATTAGAGTGTTGTATAAAATCCTCACAAAGTTCTTAAGTTTACACACTAATAAAATGAAAAAAACAAGGAAATGAGTCTAGCATATTTCAAAGTTACCTAACAGCATTCTGAAAATAAAAATAGGACATAGTAAATCATAATGGACGTCAAATGTTTAGGGGAAGTCGATCCCTATGGCCAAATACAGCTGTATGTCACGTTGACAAATGCACCGCGTCATTTATTGGGACCCGCAATACCCATAATGCTCCAAAGTAAGGAGATTAATCCATCTTTTAATTACTCTACCAATAAAATACTACTACCAGCTACTAGTTGTGGATAAGTTTTGAGATTAATAAGTTTTAAGACAAGGACAGTTGGTAATTCGAAAATAAAATGGACAAGAAACTTAAAACCGACAAACTAACGGCCGGCAAATACTTCACAGTCGAGATAAGATCGAAATTGTCAGTACACGACGGCAGTCCATACGCTTTGCTGCTGCTTACGACCCTTTTTTCCTCTCTCTTTATTCAAATTACTAGTATATTTTTATTACTACTAGTAGTATTTTAATACTAGGGTCTAGAGAGAATTTGGAATAAGGGATGATCGTTTACGATTAAACGAGAGGCATTATTACTATCTTTTATCTTGAATTTAATAAATTTTGACTTTGTTTATGATGAACTTGATTTATTTTTCGTGCGAATTATTGATTTCGTAGTTAATATATTAGTGCAGAAAATGGTACGTATTATCCAATATCTTATCTCCTCTCAACATAAAATTCTCTAATGATATGATCAACATGATTGATTTATTGATAGTTTTGAGACAAGGATGTGTGTTGTCTTACCCCCCTCCCCCTTTCCCTTTTTTTCTCTCTTAATTCACTAAATAGGACCAAAGGATCATTACAAATCTCAAGAGGAACTCCCTCCGTCCCTTAATGTATGTCATTTTAAGGAGATAATTTTGTACTATTAATATTTGTCGTTTGAGAATTTCAATTAAGCATTAATTATTTAATTTTTAATATTACATTAGATAGTAAATATAATTTTGGTTCTCTTACTATTTTATGTCCAATAAATAACACTATCTTTTTTCAATACAAGAACAATATAAAAAATTGATACTCCCTCCATTTCTAAATAAGTGACGTTTTAGAGGGTTTCACATTTATTAAAAAAGTCATTTATTGTTCCAATTCTGTCATTAATATTGATATGTATTACCACAATTATCCTTGCATTAATTAAGAAAATATGTATGAAGTTGTCTAGATAAATGAGATAGAAAGATACTTGAGGGTAATAGAGGAAATTTTTAATGCTTCTTAGAAATTTGTTAACGTCAAATATATTAGAAAATTTTGAACTCCTTAAAACGTCACGTATTTAGGAATGGAGGGAGTATTAATATATTTAATGTTATACAATCATTTCCTTAATACTTGTGCATAACTCTAAAACGACATATATGAAGGAACAGATGGAGTATATAATAGTACTATTTGCTATTGGTAAATAATTTATCAAATGCAATTTTGAATCATTGAGTGTCTAATTTCAGTAAAAACATTTGAGAATATCAATGTTCTACATTGTACAAACAATATCTTAAAACCTCAAACTTAAATGTTACATACACCCCCGTACAAATGCATGATATATATTATGATTGGGAATTGCATGTATTGTGTAATGAAATTTAAAAAAGCAGATATTAATTATTTAAAATAATGGGAGTTTAGTGATCTCCAATAAGAAAGTTAACAGTTTTATACTTGGTGCCTAAAATAATATACATAATATAAAAAAGTGCAATTTTATATATACAAAGGACACCATGCAAATTGTCCTTACCATTTATTGACCAAGTATTATTAATTAAGTTATCACAAATATTTAATTATGATAAATTTTGAAATTCAAAATTGATATACTTTTATTAGACTAGGGGATAACACTTTAGAAAAAGAGTGCTAGCTATAGGAGTGTATAATTATTGTAAAAGATTTTTATTGCAAGTAAACACAATAAGCAATTCTCATATAATTAAATTATTTTGCAAAATATATTATTATATTTATTTATAATAATAATATACATAATTTTATTACAACATATATAGAAACACTCTATAATTTTGTCCGGATAAAAGAGGGAGTCATTGAATTATTTTCATTTGATACGAGGTGGAATGGAATGGCATCTTAATTAAGAAGCTTCTTCCACTGGGCTGGTAGCGTAGTGTGGCTGATCTCATTATCGAAAAAAGTTGCTATTTAAACCAAGTTTTGGATAAGGATGGATCGAGTAGTATTGATAATGTTATTTTGATGGAGAACTAGACACGTTGCCTTTCCAAATCAAGTGGTGAGGGGCCACATGAATAAATAGATTTGTTCATTAATGCATAATAACAAGGGGTCATGGATAAGGTTTTAGTCTCGATCGATTTGATAAATTTGAGTTGCATCTCATGGGTGAGTAGGCTTGAAAAGCGGAGGAATATATTATTTTATAATTTATTAATGTAAAATATTTTATTTTAATTTTTATATGAGATCGAAGACTATATTAAAATAATTTATTCATCGATATGCTGAGGTGGAGTATGTCATATCATCAAATTATAAAATAATTGTAGAATAAGTTGTGTCATCGATATGAAAACTTTTCAAATTTTTTATGATAAAAAAAGGGTTGAGAAATGTCAAAATAATAGTTATGTTATCAGATTAAATATACATTTAATGATATTTTTATACTTATTTCAATAATATTTAAAATTTTGACAATACTTAATACTCTGCCGAAATACTAATTGATCTGACATTATTAATAACCCGAAAAGACGCTATACTTTAAAATTTGAGAGGGCATGAGTAATAACTTAATTGCTTTTATTATGGGTTTGTACGTAATAATTTGTTGTTCCATGCTCATTAAAGACACCTATGCAATGCCAATGGGCAAACCTGTTTTTATCTTCTAGTCATTCTTCCACCTAATCCATTGAAAAGAACAGATTTGTACGTACGTTTACTTGCATGGAGTGAAAAACAACGATCCCATTATTCCTCTTTCTTGATGTTGGATTGGATACATATCCATTACCAACTCCCAATAATTTAGCAAAGGAATGAAATAACATTCCTACAACAATGCACCTTCTCCGTACAACTTAAACCCTTTGTTTACTATCTACATTCATTGCCATATAATTGTTCCACCTCATTTCTCATTTTTGTTATTTTTAAAAATATCGTTTTCTTCCTAATACAAAATTTTGTCCAATAAATATACCACTCTAACCTACCTAGGAAACTAATATAAATAGAAAATTGATATTTTTTCATTATTTTTTGACATATTAGCTGATCTGTCGAATTTTTATTGACAAATATGTGGACCATACGTGTAAAAATATCAAAAAGTCATATAAAAATATCAGTTTCCTATAAATATGGACACACATATTCCGGCTTAGTATGGAATAAGACTTTAAGCTACTGGCCCAATAGTATCTATCTTCTTGGGTCATCTTAGCCCACTACAGGTTCACTCAAAAGTCATAACTGAAGATACTATTGGTAGTAACTTATTTCCTTATATACAAATAAATTTTTTCTCTATCTTTTGATGTGGGACTGACCACTTAAATTTCTGATGTCCTTGTCAGAATCGATCACACATACGATCCAAAGATCTTTGCTTCTCTAGCTATTGTGGGATAATATCGACTGACTTCGTGTCCCCACCTCCGGACCTCCTTCTATTCATTGTAGGATAATACCACCAGTCTTCGTGTCCCCACCTCCGGCAACCCAATCGGATGACCCGACCCGAGGTTTCGAGAGTCGGCTTTGATACCATATGTAACAACTCGGGTCAAATTCCGAATCCGGATCAAATCTCGGGTCAAATTCTAAGTTCGAATGTGTCCCCACCTCCGGCAACCCGATCAGATGACCCGACCCGAGCTTTTCGAAAGTCTGCTTTGATACCATATGTAACCACCCGGTCAAATCCCGAGTCCGGAACAAGTCTCGAGTCAAATCCCAAGTCCGAATCGAATTAAATCTATCCAAAATAAGACTTTAAACCACTAGTCCAATAGTATCTCTTTGGGTCATCTTAACTCACCACAGGCTCACACAAAAGTCATGACTGAAGGTACTATTGATAGTAACTTATTTTTTTATATACAGACAAATTTTTTCCATATCTTTCGATATGTGATTGGAGTGTTACATAATATTTAGTATTATAATTTAAGTATAAATAGTATAGTATAAATGGTAGTAATACATTGAATTAATATGAAACTAAAGAGTTGTATCTTTTATATATGTATGTTAAAATCATTATTACATTCTTGAAATAACATATACAATGAAAAGTTTAGTATAATATGTAGAGATGATGAATTCGGACTAACTAGTTGGCCAACTATATAAAATGACCCAATTAATTTGGATAAGAAGATCTCTAATGCTATGTTTGTATTAAGAGAATGGAATATAGAAATGAATGAAAAGAAAAATAGTATATTTGATGATTTGTTTGGAATATAAACCATTCAAATAGAATAAAAATTCATTTCATCCACTTGTTTTTTATTTCATGTAAAAGGTGGTGGAATAAAATTCATTCAAATGGAATGTATATATATGATAATTTTGTTATCATTTTACACCATCCACAACCACCAACAACCAAACTTACACTTGAAATACTCAATTCCTTCATCTATTTTTCATTCTTTCAATCCAAACGCAACATAACTGCCTTGTTATATATAACTTAAAATCATTCAATTCCTTCCTTCATTCCATTATTTCGATCTAAACGCAACATAATTGCCTTGTTTTATGGAGTAAGCACTTGGGGTTTAATTTAATTTCAATAATTATAAGGAATAAACACTTTATTATTTTTATGGACATCATCTTTGTTCTCTACCTTGATTAATTGGGGTGTTAGAAAACTTAACTACGTTTGATATATATAGAAATAATTAAGTGTTTGTCCAACTAACTATCAAGGATTTGATGGATAATTAGGTTATTAGTGTTTTGAAGTGGAACTAGCTAATTAGCTATAGCTAATTAGTAGATTGGCATTATATATATATATGTTATGTTACATGTATGTAGAAGTAATAACTAATCTCAACTGCGACAGAAATTAAAAACCTATATCTAACTTATATCCATCAAGGGGTGAGAGAATTGGATTTTGGACCAAGTTAGTTAATGATTACTAAGGTCACCCAAATGTTCCACCATTTACCAACATTTTAATAAATTAAAAGAATTTCTCGGACACGAACCGTGACATTATTTTGGATTCGAATGTCAATAATCTTAAATAGGAAAATACTCTTGAGAAAAGATAAAGTGAAGAGATTAAAAGAAAAAGAAAAAGAAAAAGAAAGAAAGAAACTATTTTTTTTGTAAATGTTTAATTGACATTAAAATTTGTAAGAAAATAAGGCTTAAAACTCAATTTTTAAGTACAAGTGAGGAAGGGGAATAATCATGGATGGATATATCCGATCTATCTTAATCCTAATATATACCCATGTGGTTTGGAGCATATTCACATGCATTATGCATATTCGGTATTCCTCTCTCTTTCTAAACCCAATCCTGAGCTCCTCACTTCCACTTATGGGCGGAAACAACTTCAATTGCTCTAAACTATAACTGGAGCAGGCTGAATTGTCATTGGTGTTAGTCATTCCGCCTCTAATAAAAGAGCCTACAATATGGCAGGCCGTAATAGGCCCGTGCCCTTTATCTAAAAAAAAGTGTCATATTTTTACATTTTATTTGTGTCATAATGTATCTATCTATATATACTCATTGTGTTCCAAAAAGATGAGTAAAATATAAATTTCACATTTATTAAAAATGGAATAGTAGATGAAATAGAGTAAATAAAGTTTCAAATTATCCTTACTAATCCGAGTCTCCAAAATTCATAAAGTGATGAGTAATTTTATTTTTTTATACTAATGGATCACATTAAATGACATAATCATGCTTCACTTTATGTATTTTATATCATTCTTCTGTGCAAATACTACTTATTAAACCCGATTTGTAGTAAAGTAATCATGTTTGTACAACTTAGAATGGTGAATAAAATAAAATTGTTTTCAGTACTTTTCTTCCCCCCCGCCACCCCTACTCCCCTACCCTTACTTTTTTTTTTTTCATTTTTTTTTTTCATAATATTGAGGAGAAAAATTAACTTTTAGCATAAAGGAAGAAGAAATCGACAATTTCTCAAAATTTACATAATTAGAAAAAAAATAAATGAAACAAGGGATTTCATTGTTCATTATTTGCTCTTGTTCTGTTTTTCTGTCTTCTTCTTTTAAAGGAATATACAAGTTAATAATTAAGTGGTTTTTGAGATTATAATTCCAAAGCTAATGGGGTTAATTTGTGTCCCCAACGGCCAACACCATGGTTTTGAAACTCTCTTCGGATCAGCAGTGATTCTATGTCCGATCCGATTTAACTTGATTCAATTGATTTGGCAAAAAATCAGTAGAATTAGTTGACCGGTTTAACCGGTAAAACTGGTTAAGTGACCAATGAACTAATTTTTAATTATTTTTTAATATTTTTTGTACTATTTTTTTTAATATTAAAATTAAACACTTTTAGTAATATTGTAACTCAACTTTATTATGTTTTAGTTCATAAAAAATAAAAAAAATTAAAATTTTATTAATTATTAATAATATATATTTTTATATTTTTATGAGGTGATCACCAGTTTAATAATATAATTGAACCAATAACAATCCGGCCGATAATTTTTATTCCGACCGGTCGGATTATGAAAAAATTGCCCAGCATAATTGTAAGGATCCCAATTGGAATTAGAACTGAAAACAAAAAAGACAGTTGAATTATTAATGTATAGTTGACGAGGCATGCATTTATTGGTGAGGCTGGTCAAAGAGGATGAACAGCTAGCAAAGAAGAATCCAGTGTTAAACAGTAAAAAAGATACGATAGCCTAAAAATATGAGTTAAAGTGGAGTATTATAAAGCTTCTTTAATCACAAGCTGAGCGAGTAAAGAAAAAACAAGTGATGTTCCTTACTTCCCTTTATATATACATCATACACACAGCTGATCAGCAAACAATATTTACTATATAAAGCTTCCATGCATTGTCCTGCATGCCTGATCAACTATCTCATGCGTGCATGCATGCACGCACCGTACGCACTAGCTAGCTAGCTACTTTTCCCATGCATTTCTACTTACTTGTACATTTGGATTTCCTTTCTTTTTTTATTAATTACATGCACTGATAAATATATACTTTACCAGTTTCAAACAGAACAAACAAGGAAACATAGATATATCTAGAGAGAGAGAGAGAGAATGGATGTTTACTGTTGTGAGAAGGCTACTAATTATGTGAAAGACGAAGAAGAGGAAGAAGATATGGAGACACTAAAGAAGAGAATTAAGGGCCATGCTTTGTTTAGGCTATTGGTTGAGAGACACTTGGACTGTTTGAAGGTACGTACGTACGTATATACATTAATAATTTACATATTTTATCTCTCTCCGTTTACGTTTTGATATATATGTGTGTGTACATGTGGGTTGAGTATAAATGTAAACTGTATATTATTAAGGCCTCAACTCAATTTTTTGACCAACTAATTAATTGCTTGCTTGTCATGATATATATTTGAATGAACTAACCTCGGGTTGGTATTCTTAGATGATGATAGATTGATTGAGCCTTATTTAAAGTTCATTTTTAGGCCCTAACTAGTCATTATATATATGTAGTTAATTTCAAAGGCTCACCCTCTTTAGCGATGGACCGGACGACGGTTCGGTCCGTCGCTAAAGGAGTATGCAAGGTATGTAGGATGAAAAGTATGCCCTTGATCCTTTCGTATATATATATGGGTCCTCTTAACATGTGCCCTAAGTGCACATGCTAAACACACAGTTCAAGAGAATATTCTCTTGAACTGTGTGCATATTTCTTTGATTTTTACATTTACACCAAGTTCAAGAGAATATGCACACAGTTCAAGGAATATTCTCTTGAACTGTGTGTTTAACATGTGCCCTGTTAAGAAATTCCTATATATATATATATATATACTCTCTCTAAACTCTCACCATGCAAATTAATTAATGTGAACTGAACTGATAATGATCATCAGGTGAACTTAGGGGATAATGAAGAGGTTGATCTAGCAAGTCATGCATCGTGTGAAGCTGCTACAGAATGCAATGGCCACGCGTCATTCCTAGCTTCAGATCTCGATAAATTTATGGTTCTCATCCCTTTTCTCTGTTCACAAATTTAGTATATATTTAATTTTATGTATACCGGCCCCTAGAAGCTTATAAGTAGTTAGTTTAGTAATATGATATTATAACGACAAAATTATGAAATAAAATTATAACTTTACAGCATCAAATTGTCTAGATTTAATTTTGTTATTATCTGAATTAATGCCTAAATTAAAGTACTATATATTTGCTGATTTTTTATTTTCGTCATTAGTTTTTGATAATTTTGTAACTTGAAATAAGATATAATGTTGAAAATGGGGATGCGTGCAGGAAGTTCAGTGCATGGCACTAGGGAAGCTGAAGGAAGCCATGGAAATACCTTTACAAGAAACTGTATCTTTCATCAGTGCCATGTACCAACAACTTAATTAGTTCGATCACAACTTTGTGCTGTAGAAGAAAATCCAGAGACTAGTTCTCTTAATTATTCTCTATGTTATCTGGCATCCATATATATATGAGTACTTTTCATTTGTTTTTTAGGCAATTAATTAAAAGGCTAGCTAGAAAATTTAATTGAGACCCCTATCAAAATTTATCAGTTACGAGAGAAGTTCTATACTTGAAATAGTTGGTTAATTAAGAAGTTACTAGAATATATATAATAGCAGGAATTAACACATATATATATATATATATATGTATATACGGTCTTATTTTCCAGTGAACCTCAAACAGTGAACCAAAAACGAACCGGCTATAGCAACCGTTTTTTCCGTCGCTATTACATGCAAAACCGATGACATAGCTATAGCCAGTTCGTTCTTGGTTCGCTATTTAAGGTTCGCTGGAGAATGGGACAAAACCTTAAATAGTTAACCAAAAACGAACCGGCTATAACGACGATTTTTTACGTCGCTATATCATGCAAAGTCGACGACATAGCTATGACGACGGTTCGAACCGAGAAAATGTGTAATTATAACCAATAAGTACATGCAAATGTGTGATTAATTATTATGAGAAAAATTAAAATGAATGCTCATGGTATATAGAGATCAGGAAGCAACATCCACCTGTAAAATACTAAAATTCAAATATGTACTCTGCACCAACTATATATAAAAAGTTGTGCACTAAGAGTAGAATCCATGTATTATTTACGTACTAATGAAAATGTATAAAATATTTAATTATAACTAGGTCCTGCTCCCCATTTTATCTTTTTCTTACAGTGTTCACAATTTTTTGTGTATAATTAGCCTTACTTTTATGCTTAAAGCTTTAAATTAATAATTTCATTGCATAGGTATTATGACAATAATATATTATCCCTGGTAATTATACTAATTAATAATTGAAGTTTCGCATAGTGATGCGATTAGAATAACGAGATAAACCACTTCTAACTAAATTTAATAATTTTGACTTTAGTACTTTAATGAGAAAATTAAATAGTATTCCCTCCCTTCTCAATTATAAAATAATTATTGACTTTTTAAAGTTAACATAAGAAATTTTCAACACAAAATTGACATAGTTTCATTTCGTTTCAGTCAATAAGATGATAAATATCGCAAACAATCTACAAAATATTACTCTTTGTAGAATTTATTATTTCATAATTTTTATTAAATCATCTCAATTTTGAATTTAAAAATATTTTAAATTAATTTTTAAAAGTCAATAATAATTTTATAATTTAGAACTGAGGAAGTATTTGGTTTCAAAGTCAAAAAGTTGTTTTTACAAAAATAATGATAAATAATTAACAAGTTTGTGATATGAAATTTCATTTTTCCGGCCCACAACAATTTGGGAGTAAGTAAAGAAGAAAAAAAAATTAGAAGGCCGGAATACATAACCAATATAAAAGGCTTCTAAACCTACTGTTTATGAAGGGCCCAATATAATGTAGCAAACTTCTCCTTCCCTTTTAAAAGGCCCAATTGGTAGGAAAACAAAAGTACGACTGCCTTTTTTATAGTGCAGACTGCAGAGTGAGTATATAAATGAGTCCTTTACAGAACTATACAACTTTTACAAAGTAATTACAAAAAAAGTGCATTCATAAAATAATTACAAAAAAAGTGCAAAAATTCAAACCATTCAATTTCAAATTAAATATGAAAATCTAAAATCAAGGATAACTAATAATTCAAATTCAAATCTTTTAAATCTAACAATAATTTCAAATCCATAATTCAAAATTTAAATCAAAATGAGAAAATTAAAATTAAAAAATTATGAAAGAGTTACTGTTCATCATTATCCTCCCCCGCCTCCCGCCGCCGCCGCTATATCGCCGGAGTTGCTATTCTGAATTTTTTTTTTGACGATTTAGTTACCCATAAAAATTAAAATAGTTACCTTTATACGAAGTTTGGCTACCAACTGCATCACATTCAAAATAAATTTGGTAATCAAATAAAACTGAATTGGTTACCTTATCGGAAGGTTTGGTAACCAACTACATGAAGTTTGGTTACCAACTGCATCACATTCCAAATAAATTGGTAACCTAATAAAACTGAATTGGTTACCTTCATACCAAGGTAACCAATCCTTCATATCAAGGTAACCAAACCTTTATAACAAGGTAACCAAATCTTCATAACAAGGAAACCTTTATATTAAGGTTCGGTTACCTTGGTATGATGGTTTGGTTACCTTGGTATGACTGTTTGGTAACCTACTGCATGAATTTTGGTTACCAACTGCATCACATTCAAAATAAATTGGTAACCTAATAAAACTGAATTGGTTACCTTCATATTAAGGTAACCAATCCTTCATACCAAGGTAACCATACATTCATAACAAGGTAACCAAACCTTCATAACAAGAAAACTTTCATATGAAGGTTTGGTTACCTTGGTATGAAGGTTTGGTTACCTTGGTATGCCTGTTTGGTTACCAACGTATGAAAGTTTGGTTATCAGTGGAGTTGGAGAATGGACCGGTGGTGGAAGGGAAGCAACGGGTGGTGGAGGGGCCTCCACCGCGGTCAGTGGCGGGGCCTATACCGACGACCACCTTGAATCGATTTGGGGGAATAGGAGGAAGGGGGAGGAAGTGAAGGGGGTGGGGCGGGGGCGGGGGCGGGAGGAGGAGAAGGGGGGGGGGGGCGGGAAGAGGGGGATGGTAGTGGGAGGCAGAGGGAGGGGGTGGGGAGTGGGCGGGAGAGGAGAAGGGAGGCGGAGGGAAGGGAGGGGAGGGGAGGGGAGGAGGCGGGGTGGGGCGGGAGGAGGATAAAGGGGTGGCGGTAGGAGGCGGAGGGAGGGGTGGGGCGTTGGAGGGAGAGGAGAAGGGAGGCGGAGGAAGGGGAGTGGCGGGGGTAGGGGTAGGGGGAGGGGGTGGGGGTGGGGTGGGGGTGGGGCGGGGGCGGGAGGAGGAGTGGCGGAACAGTGAGGTGGGGGAAGGCGGTGGTGGAAGAGTAGGAAGAAGGTGGGTTGGAAGAGGAGGAAGAAGACTGAGTGGGAGAGAATCATGGGAGAGAATCGTGGGAGAGAATCATGGGAAAGAATCGTGGGAGAGAATCACGGGCATAATTAAAGGGATAAGAATGCACTCTTTTTGTAATTAAATATTGCATATGCACTAATTTTATAAATATTTTATTTATGCATTTTTTTTGTAATATTTTATTAAAATGTACTATAATATGTAATTGTTCCTATATAAATTCAATACTTTCGGTCTTCATAACTCTCTCGACTCTTTCCCATTTCCCATTTCCCATTTCCCATTTCCTCATTCCGATTGAATTCTCTCTCTACTTTCCTACGCCTTTCCTTTTAAGTCTCTCTCCTCCCCATATATAAATATCTTATACAAAAATTATAAAACCCTCCTGCAAGAAAGGGTTTGATATGGTTTTTTTTTGTACGATTTGAATTAGTAGAAGAAGATTGAAACATGGTGAGGAAAGTGACGGAGGAAGGGAATCAAATTGCGCCATTTCTGTTGAAGTGCTATGAGATGGTGGATGATGAATCGACGGATGCGTTGATTTCCTGGGGGACGAACATTGATAGTTTCGTCATATGGAATGAGACTGAATTTTCCATTCAATTGCTTCCCAAATACTTCAAGCACAACACTTTCTCCAGTTTCATCAGGCAACTCAATATCTATGTAAGCATCTTCTTTTAATATTTATGTTTATTATTGTACCGGAGATTGCCAATTGTGTAATCGGTATTGTGTTTGAAAATAAGAAATCGTAAAAATGTATGATTGTTGTGAATTCCTTTGCGTTTTGAGCACGAGATAGTTTACAATATTTAACGATTGTATGGACTCAATCACAAGTAAATTTGTATCAATTTTGAATTGGAAACTACCGCAAATTGACTTACAAAATCAGACTGGGACTCTTATTTTGGAACTAATGGACTAATGGAGTATTATCTACTCTAATTATGTGCATGTTTACATAATTGGATGAGATTTGCTGTGTGGAGTTGAGTTATGTAGCTATATGTGTATGTATAAATATATAAATAGTAACTACACGCTTCCCTTATTGCATTGCTCAAAGATTGAACAATCTCTGGCATCTCTTAGCAAGAGATGCATATTCTGTGATCGGGATTTGAAGTTACCGTATCGGAAGATATATGTATTTTATAGTCAATTCTTGATATAATCTGGTATTGGTATCGGATCAAAAAGCTATATATTGCTTAAAATTGAAAAAATAAATAAATAAGAGCATGTAAAACAATGAATCATATATGCACAAGTTGTCATTTTCATAAAAATAAGTCATATGATACATAGCTGTTGGACTGGTTTACATTTACTTGCTGCAAATTTGTATTTTTTTATTTTTTTAATATATTGCACATGCCAATATCCGATGATACAGTTACTTATAAGCCACTGTCAATACTGTTGCATATCAACCACTTCCTATACCGATAGTATTGGTTGATATGTACCAGTGTAGACCGATATTTTGAACCATGCGTATGATTCATTGATTGATATAGATATATAGAGTTTTGTAAAGTTTTTATTATGTTTGCAACTACTCTAGCTGTTTTTCTTTTGTTCTTCGTGATTCTCACTGAGTTTTAGTCAGCATGGTTTTTAAAATTTGGGTTTTATTGAAGTACATGTCCTCTTGGGTGTCATGCTTATTCTTGTCGGATTATGTGGGATAAATCGATAGTCCAGAATGTGATGATAATGATTCTTAATCGATGGATATGACCACCCAACAAGGCTGCTGTCTCTACCTTGGAGGTCATGAAGTTAATTACTACTAGACAAAGGAGTGTAATTAAAAACATACAATTAGTATTGAAATCAGATTAATCCAAACAAACCTTACAATGCCTTCTAACTGATTAAGTTGTATTGTATTGCTTTTAAGAGTTGAGTATGATTGTAGTCAGTGCGAACCAATATAAAAATAAAAGAAACATTTCCAACAAGAATAAGGGAGTAATTAATGGTTAAGGAAGAATCAGTTGGGGATTGGGGTTTTTTTCTTGTGGAACAGGGTGTCAGCCTATGAGAGGGAGGGAAAAGTGGGGGAACTTAAAAGCAGGACTTTGTTAATCATCTGTATATCTGCTTTTCACCAACAAAGAGTTAATTCTGATCTATAATGTAAAATTGTCTTGAAGTTTGAGCGTTGGTCGGCAGTGATTATCAGTGGACTGATGGTGTCTTATCAGTGAAATAAGTATGACATCCCCTTTCTCTGATAGTACTGTCTCTTAGCCTCTATCTAGCATGCTATTTTGAGAATCCACTGTTTGGAGGCCAAAAGATTCTGTAGTTAGAAAAATCTTTAGAATAAAATATGAAAAAAATGAAAATAGTTGATATTAATAACAGTGATAAGCTTCTCGGCAATGGTGATGATTGGAAACAACTTGTCACTTGAACTGAATATTGGGTCAAAAATATTTTGATGAGGCACAATTTTTCTGTATGGTTTGCTAAGTGTCAGTAGGAAGAGACTACACAAACATGGAATGGGAGATATTTAGTTCTATATATTTTGACATGCTAAAATTTTGTTTGGTCACTGTGAGATTATGTTACTACTTCCCTTTGTTCATCAAGAAGTCTTCCTTCTCCCACATGAGCACATTTACCTGATCTCTATGTACTTTATTAGTTGTGGAATCTTAGAATGATATTCTAATATAGGACATGTTTTTGGATTTGATGATTTATAAATTTTTTTGACCCAAAGATTAGCAGACTGCAATCTAATGTTATTATGAGAAAGTTTATTTTACTATTTGTGCTTCATGTGTTCCTTGGTTAGGGGTTTTACTTAATTTATAAGTGCATTTTACCCAAAATGGCTGTATGAACTTTATCTAAATTCCAATTTTCACAGTGTAACCAGAGAAAAAACATAAACATTTAGAGAGCCTGAAGGCTACAGTTTGAAAAGATTATTTCAAGCAAGCCAATGCTCAAAAAGATGTTCTTTAAGACTTAGGATTTCCTCACTAGATTAAATCATTCTAGTTTTTTTTTTCGTTTCTTTTTTTAATATTTTCTCCTAGATACGTGTAGCAACAAACAGTTTCATTTTTAGGGCCCCCATGCATACTAGATCATGTCATAGTGTCATGAATGTAGGCATATTTCAACACTGTATAGGGTGCTTTCCTACTGAAGTTTTATCTAAGATATGTTTGCTTAAGTTGGGTAGTGAAGATGAAAGAAAAGAAGAGAAAACTTAGACTAGTACTCAAATGTGGTAGATTAGGTAAAATCTGTCAATGAGCTCCATTGATTTCTTGACTAAATAAGGATACATCATTCTCAGTATACTTTACCAAATTAGTGAGATCTGGAAAGCCAGTATAGGATATGACATTAAGGTAAAGAGAGGTATTGAATTTACAAATGCGAAGAATACAAATGTGTTATTTTCTGATCATATATTATCTTGGAAATATTTCTACCTTTTGGAACTAAATCTTTATATTTACATGCAACTCTACAATGTTTCAGGGCTTCAGAAAAATTGAAACAGATCGCTGGGAATTTGCTAATGATGATTTCATTAAAGGCCAAAAGCATTTGTTGAAAAATATCATCAGAAGAAAACATTCTCAAGGCATAGTTCAGCGCAAGTCTTCCGAGCAAAAGGCCAACGATGTTGATGTACATCAAGAAAAGACAAATGTTGTGCTGTGGAAGGAAGTTGAGAATCTTAAGACTGATAAGAATATGCTCATGCAGGAGCTGGTTACACTGAGGCAGCACCAGCAGACTTCTCAGAGTAAGTTGTTACTGTTACGACAACAACTAAAAGGTATGGAGAAAAATCAGCAGCAGATGCTCTCATTCATAGTGATGGCCATGCAAAGCCCTGGGTTTTTGGTTCAGTTGCTGCAGCCAAAGGAAAACAACTGGCGTGTGGCTGAATCTGGTAAAAACATACTAGAAGAAGTAACAGAAGATCAGGAAACAGTTCCTTCTGATGGGATGATAGTAAGGTATCAGCAGCCAACAGATGAATCTCGTGAGCCTTTCTGCATGCCATCTTCAGATTCAGAGAACTTATTGGAATTGGATCTATCTTCTGATGAAGTAAAAGATTTGTTTATGAATATTGATTTCATGTTGGGCACATTGGACGGAGAATTCCCTTCTTCAGAAAATCACGGGCCACTTGTTTTTCCTGATCTGCCTCATGAGGATGACATGATGGAACATCTTCTTTTATCTAATCCGCTCCCAGATATTGATAGTAGTGCCATGTTGGATGCTGAAGATCTTATAGATGCTGGAATGGAGATGGAGTCAACATTCTCCAAGCCTTGTCTAAAAGAATCTGATCAATTCAAAAACTTGACAGAAGGAATGGAGGAGTATCAGAAGAGCATGGAATTATTAGTACTTGAAACCCAGGCTGAACAACTCTCATAATATGTAAATTTTGACAGATTGAATGGAGTTCTTTGCTTCTGAAACGTTAAAACTTTTTAAATGTGCCAAATACCTGGAATTTTGTTGAAGCCTTTATCTTGTATGGTTCTAGTTTTATAGATCTACTTGACCGGAATGCCATTTTGGACTATCAATGGCCCAGTCTTGCTTTCTATCTCAAGCGTAAGTAGTCTTTTTCCCCTCGTTTCTTAGTTCAAAGTTCCTATATACTCTTTTCTGCTTGCAAGCTCTGTTAATATTACTACTGATGTATAGTTGTTTCCTATGAAACTGGCAGATATCTGACATGATGTCATCTTCCGGCTATAATCATTGGTAGGAGGAGAAGACCGTCATTTTTTGTTTCTTTAACTATATATCGCATCTTTTACCAGGATACATATGTATAAAAATTGTTATATAGTTCTTATTACAAAATTGAAATTCAAGAAATGATTTCTACTTTTTAGGTTTCGGTCCTTGCTCCGTTTCTTATTATTCTCCTGTTCCTGTTCTATGGAACCTACTGTCATTCATGCTTGGGATTTTTCGTACTTTCATCTTAATCTTATGTTTGTAAGCATTTTGTACCTTCTTACTGGAATTGTCTGTTCTATAAACCAGAATAAGCTCGTATTTCAACTCATTTGGCTTATAAGATGAATGCTAAGAAATTTGTTGAACTCCTGTGATGCTATGTTTTAAGCTATCTCGTTGCATGTCAAAAGACAGGTTATAGTAATCTCGAACTTGTAGTAAAATTAACATACCACTGCGGTCTCAAATAATAATGTCTAGTTACATCCGATTAAGTAGTGTACTGCTTCTGATTCCGCTATCTAAGGAAGGAAGTAAAGGGTGAATATCTCTCAAAGAAAGATCCTATATGAAAAATTTACCAGATGAAGATGATATGACTGCAGAAAATATGTAACATCCAATTTCAGAAACTTGTAAACTTGCTTATAAGAGACCAGGAAACAATTTTTTTTAGAAAAGATAGGAGGTGTTCAAAGCTAACAACTAAAAAAATCTTTGAAAAAGTCGGGCTACACGGTGCAAAGCTAGGACAATTTAATAAAGGGCTTCTTCATAAAAGGCATGATGCTTTGGGGGCTAGCCTTGCACAGCCTTGGCCATGCCAAATGCAGCAGCAGAAGCAATGGCTCCGATCAGAGCAGTTTGCAGAGCACTCCTAACAGGTTTGTTGCCCGTGAAGTAACCCTTGGCGTAGCCGAAAATTAGCAATGCCACTAGGGTTACGACAACTGATGTGAGCACAGCCTTTCCCGCACTTGGGATGAACATGTAGGGGATAAGGGGGACCAACCCACCAATGATGTAAGAAACGGCAATTGTAAATGCGCTTTGCAGTGCTCTTCTAGGATCTGGCTTGTCTAGACCAAGTTCAAACCTGCAACCAAATTACCAACTTTAAACTCTGGGCATACGGACAACTTCGTATATTGTTCTAAAATTACAGCAAAGATAAAATCGCCCAAGTTTTTAGAGAAATATATAGCTAAATAAGTATGATTGTGACAGGTTCTGATTATCGGAGAAGTAAGGAAACTCCTTGACCTTAACAATGATCTGACACTGATGCTGTTTCTAAGAAGTCACATTTGAACACTATTTGTGAAGTCCTTTTCTGGGATTCTAGATAATAATTAAAAAGGAAACTAAAACATGTCAACACCACGCGTGGGGCACTGCCACTTCCAGTACTGCAAATTGTATAAAAAATACTATATTGTGCGACTTTTCTTGAGGGACGGAATTGCATCAAAAGAAAAGACAAGGAGGGACCAAAGGGCTTAATTTCAGTACAAAAGCTGAAATGCAAATAATTTTCCCGTGTGAAACTGATGATAACATATTCAAAAAAAGTGTACTAACACCACCCCTTCACATTATTAGTTCCAAATTCTTCTCCTGCCCCGGTTTTTGTCCGTGTAGCAAAAAAAATTAAATGAAGTGCTTTATTAACACAAACAAATACGAAAGAAATGCACAAACGACATTTGTATATTTTAACACTATGAAAATAAAATTGATGAAACAAATTCCTGTACTTACTTCATCATAAAATCAAGCCATGCTTGTGGGTTCTTCCTGAGAGCATCAACCACTGGCCTATATTCACGAGGCTCTATCCCATAATCCGCCAGTATTTGCGCAACCTCGGCAGCCTCTGGCATTACAATTCCAAGCCAACATTCATTCCAAATCAATACTAGTGTATTAATTAATCTGTATATCTATCTACTCCATTATACTAATAAATTGGAGTACGTGTTTAAATAAAAACCTGTATCAGGGACCGTGATGATCTCTTCTTGTTCTCTCCTCAGTTCTCTCAAATAGTGATCAGCCTCACTTTTAGCGGCCAGATATCTGCACACATCCCATTGATATCACGAAAAGATAATAATTTATTCTCATCATACATAAATACTACACTATAAAATATACTCCTATACAGTAGCATGCATTTGGAAAGGGACCAAAAGTATTTGTATAACCTATGTATTAATTGCAGATACTCCAAAAAAAAAAGAAAAGAATCTCATTTAAATACTCCCCTGTACCAAAATATAAATTAATTATTAACTTTTTAAAGTCATCTCAAGATGACATGAATTTCTTTAATTTTAATCAATACAATAACGATAATAAACTGTCTAAAAATTATTACTCATTGAATCCCTCCATCTTATATACATAACATGTGTTCATAACTTTTTAATGAAATATTTCAATTTTGAGTTTGAAATGTCCCAAATTGACTTTTAATTTTTTATTATTATTATTTGGAACGAAGGAAGTATTGCACAATTATTTTTGACACCCTTAGCTAATAATTTTTTTTTAGTTTACTAGTGACGATAATAATGAAATCATGAAGACATTGTACATTATAAATTACTATTAAAAAAATGAAACTTTGCCATGAAAAAGAATTGGCAAATGAGATTTTTTTTTCTGAGAGAGAGGGAGTACAATTTTGGCTACATACCATATTAATTTTAAAGCTCATAAAACATACTATAAATGAAAAAAGAAAATTCATAAATAAAAATAAACATGGAATTATTGAAGGATACCCGCCGAGTCCCATAGAGATGGCACCGGCCGCCACCTCAGCTATGCCAGCCGTAAGAATTATGGAGGACGAGGCGTTAGCACCGGATAATCCGGCGGCAAGGGCAAAAGGAACAGTAAGACCGTCCGATACACCGATGATGATGTCACGTACAATCTCACCGGCGGTGAAATGCTTCTCTTTGTGATGATTCAACAAAGATTTCTCCGATTCTCTGTTAGTACCATTTTCTTCCGCCATTGATGATGATGATAACGACTGTCTTTTTGATTCTGGGGGTGATGAGAGATATTATTGAAAGAGGTGTTTATATATATATGGAGTATTATATATATATATATATATATAGAGCCACAAATTTCCATACAAATTAAAGTTGGAACTCGGAATGAAAAGGAGGGATACGTTGGGCTATGCGTATTTGTTTTGTTGGTAGGCGAATTGTGGACCCGCCGGATGCTTTTGATTTATTATAATTCATGTTGATAATAAATAGCTGATAATAAATAACTAAAAATAATTTATTCTATTAATGTTAAATTTAAATAATATAATAAAAAAATTAGTACGAGCGTGTTTTTACTTTTCTTTTATGTTAATATATACATATTTGTCGATATTTATTATTAATTTGTGTCATATGTAACAAGATTTTTAAATAATGATATATGAATATATGAGATACAAATAAATAATAAAGAGAGACATATATTAATATTCTATTTTCTCTTTTATTTTACGTTAATCACAATTTAAATATGTCATGTTTTAGTCTACATATAAATTATTTTTCTGAAAAAAAAATACTTATATGGACAAAGGATTTTAATGAAACCTAATTGCTATTGTTTTTAGCTTGAAATGGATATACGGAATCAGTGTGATAATACCAATATATAATCCAATCCCCGCCGCTGAATCACAAACGCAAGTAGTAGTAATCGCTAATCAGTTTTAGCTGCACGTGAACTTTATATATTTCCTATTTTTGGTATTTATTATTCACTCAATAAGCGGAATATACTTAATTTACGCCTAGATTTTTTATGATTAAAATATTAGTTTAGGGAATATTAATAAATGAGATTACATAGTTTTAATGAATTGAATCTCAATATTAAATATACATTGTGAATAGAGTTGACCACCTACCTTTGTGTAATATCATATTAAATAGGTTGAGAATAATGTCACTTTTTAACAAAAACGTGTAAAAATCTTTAATAGCGACACTATCTTTTGTTTAATATTGCTAAAAATGTTGATCTTTTTAATTAATTTGTTACTCAATGGTTGTTATACGAATAGATATGAGAATTTATCCCGTTTTCACATGTCTTATTTTAAACGGAACGATAATTTTGATTCTGATCGGATATGAGGTCAGAAATGAAAAATCACTTAATAATTATATATTGATGAGGTGGAGATGATATTTACTTTCCCTGTCCCATACCCTTTCCCGAATAGTTATATATTAATAACATTAATTTTTATACTATTATATTTTACATAATTAAAATATATGTCCTTTTATATATGTGTATATATCATTATTATTTATTTATTCTTAATTTTATCATGTACGTGCTATAAAATAATTAATCTTCATGTATGCATTATTATAAATATAACTAAAATTGAATTTTTTTATTTAAGAAAATTCACAAAGTATTATTCTTCCCGATAATATAAATTTACTGTGGAAGTTTAAATTCCGCGTGAGAATGGAGATGATTATTAAATTTTAACACGGGAGGGGAATGGAGCAGGTATGGAGAATTTTTGTAAAATCGGAAATAGGAATAAAATGTGTAATTTAATCCCAACCCCAGCCCCTCCTATATACGAAAATGTTACATATTTTTTCTTATTCATTGTATATTAATAGGATTGGTTTAATACAAGAAATATCCAACTCAAAAAATAAAATGGTAATTTAAATAATAACTAAAACATTAGTATGTATTTATTAAAGATAAATTATAGTATCATATTGATATCGTAATGATTGTAATATTATCTTAATTAAACAAGTCTAATCTAATAGAGACGTGTGCCAATCTTTGTAACAAGTGTCCAATTCATTTAAATTTCGTGTTATAAATATTTCAGTGTTTGTAATGCGAATTTTTTATTATTAAATAATAAGCATCTTGTCACAAATTGTCACCCGCAGGGGCTGAGGGATGGGGTCCCGAGAGTCCACGGAGCCTCTATCGTTGTAAATTTTTTTATATACTAGATATGTGGGAGGGTCCTGTCTTATAACATCTTTTTTTTGAAATAAAAACAGAGGTCACTCAAAATACAACAAAATTGAACGAAAACTCTATGTCACGAAAAAATAATATTTATAACCAATAAATATCAAAAGGTTAAATTAGAATAAATGTCAAACTAGCCCAAATCATAATCTGAAATGATTATTACAACTCCAATTAAACCATTTGACAACCTAAATAAAATATCTAAATCATTGGATCGAATGGAGCTCTCATCACACTTGACCTGATTATCTGCCGGAAGAAAAATACAGCATGAGCCAAATGCCCAGTACGGATATAGAATACAAGAATAATGAAACGAAATAACTAACTCAAATAAATGAACTGAACTGTAACGAACAAAACTAATACAACGAAATAATAGGCTGAATCAAATAGCTGGGTGTTATTTCATACCGAGCTCACAGAAATATATCTTGCCACACAGACAAGTCAAATAATGTCACACAGGCAATCAAAATAATGCCACACATGCATAACATACATCGGACCGGCCAGATCCAGATGTATGCAAATCAGAAGGCGTGTTTGGTACAAATATCGCCAATTCGCAGAACATAACAGAAAACTAAGGTCGACCCATACGCCTCCCACAACAAAATATCAAATGTCCAACTCCCATCGGAGCAAAAAACGGAGACGTCGTGGACTGATCACACCGTCACGAAAAGTGTCATGCCTCTCGTGCCAAGACGACATGCATGTGGTACCCCCACAGGTGATTATAGCTCACGTATATCCTACGGTATATTCTAATAAAATATCATGTCACAACACATGCGACATAATATCAACACAATAGGGTTCTAACGTGTACATGTTAAATCGAACGAATCAACACGAGTCTCCAAAAATATTAACATGTACTCTTCTATAAATATCAAAATAAATACTAAAGATGATATACTAAATCAAAGAGTACAAACACGAGTTCTAAGGATCAATATCAAAATCAAAATATCACTTGAATTTTAGAACGAAAAATCATACGAAACAATAATAATTTCGAAACGAGAAACAAAACGAACAAATTAAATTTAATAAGAGAATCGCTGAAGAAGTACGGAATCCGTACCTGGAATCGGTAATGTAATACCCAAATTATATTTCAAATTCGACTCGTTGGACTCCCTCTGTTCGAACTAAACAAAAGAATAAATAAATATAAATACGTTTGCAAAATATTTCTTCCATCTTTAACCCTTTTTACAAACTCATATTATTATTATTATTATTATTATTATTATTATGCAATCATTCGTTTTCTCTTCTTCATGATGCACTGCATCCTTAATATATATATATATATATATATACAACACCCTCCATTCCAAATAAGAAATTAATTTATATATACATATATAATAACCTCTATTTTCTTATATATATATATACTGTAACCTTCGTTTTTCTCAAAAGCATAATAACATATTCAAAATTCAAAGCTATGTAATCACAATGATTTTTATGATTCATAAAATCCATGCATGATAGCAAGTCACTTTTCAGAACTTGGCTCCCTCTCTCTCCGTTTGTTTTACTCCATATATATATATATATATATATATATAATATGTATTCTAACTTTAACATTCACTGAAACAAAGAACTAACAATTTTTAAAAGAAGATAATAATAACTTACCAACAATCAATTTCAGCGAATTTCAATTCTTCAGTTGTTATGCTGCCGCACCTACTTTTCCTTTCTTTCTCAGTTGTATAATGAAGGTACGTGATATAGATTAGGGTTTAAATATTTATTTATATAACTGTTGAACTCTCCTAATTTAAATAGAATTTTAATTTTTAATAGGATTTAAAATTGCTCAAATACTCCCTCCGTCCTATAGTTATAGGCTGATTTCTTTTGGCACATAGTTTAAGAAAATTATTTAAGTTAGTTTAAGTGGCAATTTTTAAATGAAATATTCTACATATACCCCTTAATATGAAATTAATGAATAAGTTAATTACTCCTTACTTATCACACTGGAACTCTCAACTAAATTGATTAACGTGTATTGACCATTAAAGTCCTTAACCATAGAACTTTAACCAAAGATGGAGTTTTTAATCTACATAAACTTTCAACCAATCACAAAATATGTTAAACTAGTAAAGCCTAAAAAGTTGAATTCTTTTATTGAGAATACAACAACATTAAATATGGTGATAAAAATAATGATGCTGAATGTTGTTTCTTCAAAAAAAAGAGTAATGGTTGAATATTTATTATAAGGGCATAAAAGTAAAACAATGAACCAATTAAATTTTATAAACAGTAAGTAGCCTATATATTGGGACATCCCAAAATGGAAAATCAGCCTATGACTATGGGACGGAGGGAGTACAAATTAGGCCCAATTAGTAAAATTCTTTATTTATTATAGTCCATATAAATTAAATACAATATTTTACCCAAACATAAGAAAAGCCCACATACATTAAATGATTAGTTGACCCAAATAAAAAAACTAAGTTCAATTAAAATATTTAAAATGTCATTTATTTATTTCTTATTTTTCTGGGTATTACATCATATACACCTTAAAAGGGTTTCGTCCCCGGAATCAAAAGAAAAGAACGAACCTAATTATCAAAAAGATGTGGATACTCCGCTCGAATAGACGCCTCCATCTCCCATGTGGCTTCTCGCTCTGAATGGTCCCTCCACAAAATCTTGACGAATGAAATTGTCTTCCTCCTCATAACCCGCTCTTGACGATCCAAAATTATCTCGGCTTGCTCCACATAAGTAAGATCATCACGAATCTTATCTAACGGATATTGCACCACATGCAACGGATGATATTTATAACTCCTCAACACCAACACATGGAACACATTGTGCACATGAGCTAACTGTGGAGGCAAAGCTAACCGATATGTAACCTCACCAACCCTTTCCAAAATCTCGAATGGGCCAATATAACGCGGACTAAGTTTTCCTTAGAAACCAAATCGCCGAATACCCTTCCAAGGAGAAACTTTTAGAAACACATGTTTATCGGGTTCAAACTCTAAAGTCCTCCTATGTTTATCAGCACAACTCTTCTGTCTTGATCGAGCCGATTTCAATTTCTCCTTAGCCAATGCTACCTTCTTCATAGTGATTTGGACTAACTCAGGCCCTTCTATGGCTCTCTCGCCAACTTCATCCCAACAAGTTGGTGCCCGACACTTTCTACCATACAACGCCTCAAACGGAGCCATCCCAATACTTGCATGCCAACTGTTGTTCTACACAAACTCAACTAGAATCAAATAGTCATCCCAATTACCTGACCACTCAAGTGCACAAGACCTTAACATGTCCACCAACGTTTGAATGTCCATTCGGATTGCCCATCAGTTTGCTAATGAAAAGCAGTACTAAAGTTGAGCCGAGTACCCCAAGCTCGTTGAAACCCTTTCCAGAATCGTAAATTGAATTGTGGGTCCCGATTCGAAATAATAGACACCGGAGTACCATGAAGTTTAACAATCTCTTGTTGAAAGATCTGAGCCAACCTATCCACCTAGTAACCCTCATGGATAGCCAAGAAATGTGCCAATTTGGTCAACCGATCCACCACAACTCAAGTAGCATCATTTTTCCTGAAAGTCTTCGACAAACCAGTCACAAAATCCATCGTGATATCCTCCCACTTCCACACTAGGATATCTAACTGTTGCAGCAAACCACTAGCTCGTTGATGTTCTATCTTCACTTGTTGACAAGTGAGGCACTTCCCAACATATTCAGCCACATCTCGCTTCATCCCATTCTACCAAAAAAAAAAATTCAAGTCCCTGTACATCTTTGCAGAACCTAGATGAATAGAAAATGGCGAACTATGAGCCTCCGCCAAATGCCCATTTGAACCTTGCACATGCAACTCCAACTCTAGCCGCTCCATATCCAAAATAAGCTGAGGTTGTGTAATAAGAGCTGCTACACTTCCTGAACTCTTTCGGCTAATAGCATCTGCAACCACATTTGCCTTCCCCGGGTGATACTGAAACCTCGCATCATAATCTTTTAGAAGCTCCAACCAACACCTCTGCCTCATGTTAAGCTCCTTTTGAGTGAAAATATATTTAAGACTTTTGTGATTAGTGAAGATATCACAAGTCTCTCCATACAAATAGTGTTTCCAAATCTTTAGGACAAAGATCACCGCTGCCAACTCCAAATCATGTGTGGGGTAATTCACCTCGTAAGGTTTAAACTGTCGAGAAGCATAAGCAATCACCTTACCGTGTTGCATCAAAACACACTCCAATTCTTAGAAGCATCACTATAAATCTAGTAACCTCCTATCCCCGACGGTAATGTAAGTATAGGAGCTGTCACCAGCCGTTTCTTCAACTCCTCGAAACTCTTCTCAGGCTCCTCATTCCACACAAACTTCATGCCCTTTTTCATCAACTGAGTTAATGGCAAAGCAAGCAAAGAGAATCCTTCCACAAATCTTCTATAATACCCTGCTAAACCCAAGAAACTCCTAATCTCTGTCACATTAGTAGGTCTTGACCATTTAGTGATAGCCTCAACCTTTCCAGGATCCACCTTAATGCCTTCAGCAGAAACAACGTGCCCCAAAAATGCAACTTGCTCCAACCAAAACTCGCACTTAGAGAATTTAGCATACAATTTCTCTTTCTGCAAAATTTCCAACACTATTCGAAGATGCTCCTCATGCTCCTCCCTAGACTTGGAGTAAACCAAAATGTCATCAATAAAGACAATAACATATTGGTCCAAGTACTCCTTGAACACCCAATTCATCAAATCTATAAACACCGCCGGAGCGTTAGTCAACTCAAATAGAATCACCAGAAGCTCGTAATGCCCATAACGAGTACGAAAAGTTGTCTTAGAGACATCCTCATCTCTCACCCTCAACTGATGGTAACCCGACCTCAAGTCTATCTTTGAAAAAAAAAACTTTGCCTCCTGAAGTTGGTCAAACAAGTCTTCAATCCTTGGCAATGGATACCGATTCCTGATAGTAATCTTGTTCAACTCTCTGTAGTCTATGCACAACCTCATGGACCCATATTTCTTCTTCACAAACAAGACCAGAGCACCCCACAACGAAACACTCGACCGAATCACACCACGATCTAACAGTTCCTGCAACTGCTCCTTTAACTCTTGCGACTCCAATGGTACCATCCGATACGACGCCTTAGAGATAGGCCCTGCACCAGGAACAAGCTCAATAGTAAACTCAACTTCCCGCTGTGGTAGCAACCCTGACAACTCCTCAGGAAATACATCGAAAAAGTCACGAACAACCGAAATATCCTTAATACGAGACTCACCCTTGGAGGTATCCTGAACAAATGCCAAATACCCCTCACAACCCTTTGCAACTAACTTCCCAGACTTCAAAGCTGAAATCAACTTCACCACTCTACTCGACTGTGAACCCTGAAACAACAATTTTGGAGACTTCACATCTCCAAATATAACCTTCTTCACCTGGCAATCAATAGTGGCCTGGTGCTTATCCAACCAGTCCATCCCAAGAATCACATCAAAATCGTGCATACACATCGGACGAATATTATCCCCAAAACTGATTGGACACCCTCGATATAAATCAAAATAATAACAGAAGTCCCCATCGGGGTAGAAATAGACATAACAGAATCTAAGTACTGAGATGGCACACCCAGGTGCCAAACAAAAGACTAAGTAACAACTGAATGAGTAGAACCAGTATCAAACAAAATAAAACCCTCACGACTGCCAACTAAAGTAATACTAGAAACAGTACATGACGCACCTACCGCCTAGTTATGTATCCAGGCAAACACCCGACTACACTGACGATGACCTCCATTGCCACCATTATCACCGCCTGCATCATTACCACGTGGCGCAGTACAATCTCTAGTAATATGACTCGTCTGCCCACATAAGAAGCATGCACCAATAACTCTATAGCACTATCTCCCCGGATGATGACCCCCACAAGTAGCACAAGGAACGATCGGAATAAGATTTGGGTTACCCTCACCAACTGGTCCCAGATAACGACCCTAATTCTGCCCTTGCCGACGATTCTATCACTGCTGACTATTTTGACATTGCTGAGGTAGCTTAAGCTGACGATTATGCCCTTACTGAGGCTTCTGTTGATAACCCATGTTCTGATTCTAGCCATGTCATTACCACAATTTTCACTCCCTTTTGCATATATGTCGCCAACAACACAATTTTTTTTCGAGCGCCCCAACAAAACAAAGATATTATCTAAATGAGCAATCCAATTCTCTACATCAATTGGACAAAAAAAACTGAACTGAATGAATTAAGTTTTTGTTTTCGAAAGCTTTTAACCACACGTACATCGAAAACACAGGATGGTCAACACCATCTACATTTCATTCATCTCCGTTTGCGCGTGAAACATTATTTCTCGGGTTTCATTGATCAGGAATCTATGGCGGCGGCTGCATCGCCTGTACCACTTGTGCCACTAATTATGGAAAAGCCTGATTAATCACCTAATTCACCAAGGTAGCCAACGTAGTATTATTCTGGTTGTTAGGCTTCATGTTGGGCTACTCTTCGCCCCTTCCTACATCGTTGCCTCCTAGCAAATCTAGCGAATTTACGAGCCATTTAACAAAGAAATCAACGAATAGATAACTAAACAGATTAGAGACAGATTCGAATATAGCTGAACAAAAAATCAAACGAAACAGAAACCTAACCCAGAAGTCTACCCATAACTCACAGGTCAAACCTAAATAGGTTTTCTACAAGAAAGAACCTAAGCTCTGATACCAACACTGTAACACCCCCTTTCTGAAATAGAAAGAGAGGTCACTCAAAACACAACAAAACTGAACGAAAGCTCTATGCCACGAAAGAATAATATTTATAACCAATAAATATCAAAAGGTCAAACCAGAATAAATGTCAAACTGGCCCAAACCATAATCTGAAATAGTTATTATAACTCCAATTAAACCATCTGACAACCTAAACAAAATATCTAAATCATTGGATCGAATGGAGTTCTCATCACACTTGTCCTGATTACCTGCCGAAAGAAAAATACAGCATGAGCCAAATGCCCAATACGGATATAGAATACAAGAATAATGAAACGAAATAACTAACTCAAATAAATGAACTGAACTATAACGAACAAAACTAATACAACGAAATAATAGGCTGAATCAAATGGCTGGGTGTTATTTCATACCGAGCTCACAGAAATATATTTTACCACACAAACAAGTCAAATAATGCCACACAGGCAATCAAAATAATGCCACACAGGCATAACATACATCGGACCGGCCGGATCCAGATGCATACAAATCGGAAGGCGTGTTTGGCACAAACATCGCCAATCCGCAGAACAGAACAGAAAACTAAGGTTGACCCATACGCCTCCCACAATAAAACACCAAATAGCCAACTCCCACCGGAGCACAAAATAGTCACACTGCCACAGAAAGTGTCATGCCTCTCGTGCCAAGATGACATGCCTGTGGTACCCCCACAGGTGGTTATAGCTCAGGTATACCCTACGGTATATTCTAATAAAATATCATGCCACAACACATGCGACATCAGATCAACACAAAAGGGTTCTAACGTGTACATGTTAAATCGAACGAATTAACACGAGTCTCTAAAAATATTAACATGTACTCTTCTACAAATATCAAAATAAATACTAAAGATGATATACTAAATCAAAGAGTACAAACACTGAGTTCTAAGGATCAATATAAAAACGAAGCTATCACTTGAATTTGAGAACGAAAAATCATGCGAAACAATAATAATTTCGAAACGAGAAACAAAACGAACAAATTAAATTTAATAAGAGAATCGCTGAAGAAGTACGGAATCCGTACCTAGAATCGGTAATGTAATACCCAAATTATATTTCAAATTCGACTCGTTAGACTCCCTCTGTTCGAACTAAACAAAAGAATAAATAAATATAAATACGTTTGCAAAATATTTCTTCCATCTTTAACCCTTTTTACAAACTCATATTATTATTATTATTATTATTATTATTATTATTATTATTATTACTATTATTATGCCATCATTCGTTTTCTCTTCTTCATGATGCACTGCATACTTAATATATATATATATATATATATATATATATATATATATGCTATACGTACAACACCTTCCATTCCAAATAAGAAATTAATTTATATATACATATATATATATATATATATATATAGAATAAGGCTCTGGAACGAACAGTTCGTTTACGAACATATGTAGGGCCCAGTGTTGAAGGTTGTTGATTGGCCCAATTATGTACCATTATATATTCATAATTAGTGTTAAATATTCTCATCCAATCAACAACCTTCAACACTGGGCCCTACATATGTTCGTAAACGAACTGTTCGTTCCAGAGCCTTATCCTATATATATATACTGTAACCTTTGTTTTTTTCAAAAGCATAATAACATATTCAAAATTCAAAGCTATGTAATCACAATGATTTTTATGATTCATAAAATCCATGCATGATAGCAAGTCACTTTTCAGAACTTGGCTCCCTCTCTCTCCATTTGTTTTACTCCATATACATATATATATATATATATATATATATAATATGTATTCTAACTTTAACATTCACTGAAACAAAGAACTAACAATTTTTAAAAGAAAATAATAATAACTTACCAACAATCAATTTCAGCAAATTCCAATTCTTCAGTTGTTATGCCGTCGCACCTACTTTTCCTTTCTTTCTCAGTTGTATAATGAAGGTACGTGATATAGATTAGGGTTTAAATATTTATTTATATAACTGATGAACTCTCCTAATTTAAATAGAATTTTAATTTTTAATAGGATTTAAAATTGCCCAAATACAAATAAGGCCCAATTAGTAAAATTTCTTATTTATTATAGTCCACATAAATTAAATACAATGTTTTACCCAAACATAAGAAAAGCCCACATGCATTAAATGATTAGTTGACCCAAATAAAAAAACAAAGTTCAATTAAAATATTTAAAATGTCATTTATTTATTTCTTATTTTCTGGGTATTACATGCCTGAAATCCGATAATGGCGAGGGATCCGGGGTGCGCTGGGAAGAAGAAGGAAGGGGAAGAAGAAGGAAAAAAAAGAGAAAAAAATAGAAGTAAAATGATATCACAGGTACTCAATTGTTTATCTATTTATACTTCTAATTATGTTTTTGAATATATAAAAGTAATTTTATTTTATATTTTTTAGGTTGTTGATCGTATTAGTCAAGAGATGGAGAATCGTTTCACTGAGACGAACACGGAATTGCTCTTGTGCATAACATGTCTTGATCCTCAGAATTCGTTCTCCAATTTTAGTCTTCCAAAGTTAGTTCGACTTGCAGAACTATATCCACAAGACTTTTCAATGGATGATCAAATGGAGCTTAAAGAACAATTAAAGATGTGGATTTATGAAATGAGAGGAAATGCAAGATTTTCTAAACTAGAAGATGTCGGAGAAATTGCAACTAATATGGTTGAAGTGAGATATCACACTACTTTTCATTTGGTATATCTTCTTATCAAGTTGGCTTTAGTTTTGCCTGTTGCGACTGCTAGTGTGGAACGAGTATTTTCTGCGATGAATATTGTTAAGACAGATTTGCTCAATAAGATGGGAGATGACTTTCTCACCGACTGTTTGGTGTGCTATGTCGAGAGAGATGTTTTTAGGCGCATTGATAATGAAGTGATTATCCAACATTTTCAGAACATGAGAACTCACAGGTTGGATTTACCGCCTTTACTGTCCGAACTCCGAAGAGAGACTCCGTCGTTCTAGTACCGTTACCGGTTCAACAGTCAACAAATCTTAGTTGTATTTGTCATTATTTCTATTAAATTTGAACATAATATATTTTGAATTTTTTTTCTGTATGTTTATATATATTTTGTGTTTCAATTTGTAGTTGAATTTTTTTTGTTTCGATTGAATTTGAGGAACTAATTGAAATGTTAAATTTCTTGTGATTTAGGATTATGATTTTGTTAATTGTTGAATTACTTGTGATTTAGGAATATGAAAAAAAAAATTCAATGAACTAAGAGGCCGTCGAAAAAAAAATTACATGCATAATCCGGACCCCCCCTCCCGGCTGAAAATCTCTGGCTCCGCCACTGGTCACCCGTAAATAAGTTTGACAATTTAGTTAGTTAACTGGTGGGTCAGTCCATATTAGTTAGACATACGAGTTGATTAACTGTTTTATTGGAGCTGAGTTGGTTAGAATTTAAAACTATATTTTAGAAATGAAAAATAGGTCCAAACTGGATAACTATATTTTAACCTATTTTTATGTTCATTTTATTTTTTTCAAATATAATCAAAATTTGTTAGGAGAAAATGCATGTAATCAGATTTTAGAAAGAGAGAAAGTGTAATCAAATTTTAAAGAGAGAAAATATAAGACCCCGAATTTTATAAATAAAGATTTAATTTTCTTTATATATTATTTTGAAATAGTAAGGTGTTGATTTGATAAATGTGATAAGTTATGGGTGAAATGTGCAAATATTTCTAAATAAGCAAGTGATTATAAAATATTCATTGTTGTCGGAGAATATTCGTTTGGTTGTGAAATATTCTTGTTGTCGGGGAATATTCGTACGACGGCGCAGGCATTTGTGAGCCCCACAACGGAATAACTGTCGGATATAGAAAGCGACAGAAATAACCTTTTTATAAATAACGGTAAAACTGTTACCGTTAAACTGTTGAAATACCCGGTGATAAAAATACAGTAATATGCGTTGTTGCACAGTAGCACGCGGTATTGCACAGTATTTCGAATTATTGATTCTTACGTAAGAAGGCACGTACTCAATTATTGTTACAGTAATTACAGTTCAATATTTTATATTATTGATTCAATAATTGCTACGTTGATATTTTATATGATTGATTCAATAATTGCTACGTTGATATTTTATATGATTGATTCAATAATTGTTACGGTTGATATTTTATATTATTGATTCAATAATTGTCACTGCACAGTATTTCACATTATCAAATCAATAATTCATATTATTTGAATAATATTATTAGATAGCATTATTGACAATGTCTAAGGAAGTTCTGTCTAGGAGGGGTTATTTAATTGCGCGCTAGTAAGGAGAAATCCTTATCGGAAGGCCCCCTCTTTCCTGGGAACGATCTGGTTGTCAATATTGTAGTTCTGTAATATTATTTGTGAATAATTAATTATTGATTAATATGATAAGAAAATATTTATTTCAATTATGATATAAAGGGAAGAATTTTTAGTAAGAGACATTTGTTGAAAATTGACATTTTATCTTCTCCAATAAAATTAATTAATTCAAATATATTATTATAATATTACATTATAAAATTATAATGTGATAATATAATAGTATAATTTTATAATTTGAGGTGGTGATATTGTTATAATAAATTTATGGCATAAAAATAAAATGAAGTGGAAGAGAAAAGAATTGAATTGGAATTCTTTTAATAATTATAAATGTTTTATTATATATATATATATATATATATATATATATTATAAAGCATGTGACATATTTTTTTTCCTTCTGTGCTGCTAAACTTGCCAAACTTTCCAACTTTTTCAAAGTTTGTATGCTGAGAAAATTTCATCCGTCTGCAGTTTTATCAACATTGACATCCTAGCTTTTTCCTATAAATAGAGTGCTTAGTTAGATATGAAAATCACACCAGAATCAGAAAATTTTCTCTCTATAATATCGAGCGTATTTCTTGTGAATATTTAAATACTTCGAGCGTTGATAACAGTGCAAGTTTTCGTCCACATAATATTCGATATTCCGGTCAAAACTACTCTCGTGTTAAGGTAAGGGATGTTATTTTCTTTCGTAAATGATGTTATTCTTTTCAATATCATTATACCAAAATATTGTCATGGATTTTATTATGAAATTCTTACTTTTTTCGACGGGATTACTATTCACGTATACGGCACTATTCACGAAAAAATTAAATTTTTTTCTATTTGTCCAAGTTGCCTGTTAAGGTTCCTATCTTTGATTGGATCCAAGTTTTGATCTTCATTCTTGAATTTTGCTCCACAATTGATTATTACGGAGTATTATTGAACTTGGATAAACTAAATTACGAATCCCTAATTTTTGTCCTTTATCTCACTAGATTCGTTATTTATATTATTTTTCATCATCCTTAGTCCTAAATGGTGATATAACTGAATATCTTTGGCCTGTAGAGCAAAGATGAATGATTACCTGATGAATATCTTTGGCCCGTAGTGCAAAGATGAACAGGTGTTGAGATGAACATTACCACTGGTGATACAAATGAATATCTTTGGCCTGTAGTGCAAAGATGAATATTTGATTCGAGATGTATATTGATTGATGTTACAGGGATAAAATTTTGATGATGGACTTTTAAATCATAGAAGATAGTGGACTTCATTCTCTACTTATCTCTTTTAATGAATTGTTATTTTCGCTGCGAATATTGATCTAAAATTTCTTGTCAATAATATTTTATCTGAATTGTTGAAGACTAACGATAAATTGTTCTTTATTATCTAGTTATAATATTCTTTACTAGGCTAGTTGAGCTTACCCTTTTTATCTATTGTCCTCTTCAGGAAATGAGAATGTCGCAAGAACTAGTCGGGAGACAGAGTGATGGTCCGAGTTAGAGCAGTAGTAGTCCTCACTATTTCTAATAAATAGTGTGATAATAATTGTAATGAGGACTTAGTTTGAATGTTAATATTTTCTACATATTTGTATTGACACTCACAGTTGTGTGGTCGTATTTTGCACGACCTTGTGATATAAAAGATTGTATTTGAATTCTGTACCATGTATATGGCAACTCAGAATGGGTTGGTATTGACCCTATTTTGGGGGCGTAACAGAAAATGTAATTTTAATAAAAAGTAATAAGATTTTAGACAGAAAATGTAATTTTCCATCTGCTACTGTTAATTTATTTATAAACAAATGTTTGATACTAATATAATATAGGAATTTCTTAACATGTGCCCTAAGGGCACATGCTAATCACACCGTTCAAGAGAATATTCCCTTGAATTGTGTGCTTATTCTCTTGAACTTGGTACAAATACATAAATCAAGAGAATATGCACACAGTTCAAGAGAATATTCTCTTGAACTGTGTATTTAGCATGTGCCCTTAGGGCACATGTTAAGAGAACCCTATAATATATACCATACATATATCTACATGAAATACATTAATAAAAATTTACTTTTTTCATTCTCCTAGCATAAAACTGATCCTAGTCGCAGCATAAGCTTCATGACTCTGGTGGCAGCATATATAAGACCTGACCACATGTAACGTGTAAGTATTTAAAATTATATAATTTCTTCCTGCTATTATTATTTTTGTTCAGAAAACAACGTTAAGACATAAAAACCAATTTGAGCACTTATATAAGGGGGTCAAAATTCAAAAATATCTCTTTATGTTACAAGAAATACTTCCTACAAACAAATACAATTCGATCTCGAGCATCTCACAAGCTTCTCATGAACCAATCGAATTGAACCGAACCCGAACAGTTCGCGAATAAAGTCGAACCAAACCACATGATTCGCGAACATGTTCGATCGAGTAATTGAACGTGACATCATGTGCGAAGTTCACTCGACAAATTAATCATCTCGAATCGAACTCGAACCGAACATGTTTGCGAATAGGTCGATTCGTTTGTAGACCTATCAGGAAGGCTGACTGAAAGACATTAGAAATTTGTGCAATGAGATGGTATTTTCATTCAACAATATTTCTTGTTTGGAGGTCTTACTAATAAATTTGTAGGGGGACTCGAGCCATATTAACAAATTTGTAAATTATGAGAATTGTTAACGCCATAATATTCCACAACGTTGTCGTTGCTAGTGTAACAAATCGGTTACCCGCACGATCGTAGTCGTCGGGAGAACCCTCCGTTGTAGGAATCAGTACATGCATTTAGAGACATTAATAGTATGTGAGGTTAGAGTGTGTGAGCTCATGAGAGCCTTACCTTTATTGTTACATTTGTTTCATATTGAGAGAGAGGGGGGGAGAGAGAGAGGCATTTGGGCTTGGTAACTATGTGGGCCGCATGGTCTTTATAACCATACAAGAAATATGGGCCAATGTATTGGGTCAGCCCAAATGGTTGATATTCCTTTTCCTATCAGGAATTATATATTCAGGTAATTCAAAAAATATTTAAGAAATGATAGATTTGCCAACTAACTGAAATACATAGTGTTTGCATCAAGTCACTGCGGATGAAACTTTATAATTATTTTTATGAGCAATACTATTGGATTGGTTAAGAATATTGGTAACGACCAAATCTTGTTTTAATTATTAATTTTTGGAATAAATCCTGAAATAGATATATTAAACTGGCATTTGAAGTAAAGCCAGAAAATTTATCTGTATTTTTTGGGGAGGGTTGTGGGCTTTACTTGGACAACAAGGAAAGGGATTTCGAAATTGTTAACTGAAATTTCTGGAAATTTTAAAAAATATATTGTATTTGTTAATTAATTATAGTACCCTTGGACCCAATATGAATTTACAAGTAACTAATCTCACAAGAGGAGTACAAATATCAGCCCCAAAATATAATTAAGTTACCAAAATAAACACTGAGCTAAAATTTGGTGAAAAAAATACTGGTCGGAGTGAATGGTGATCACATACTCCTAGCACGTGATTTAAATAAAAATTGACTGTATTTTTTAATTGTTCTATTGTATAAATATATATTTATAAACTAGCTAAAACTAAAAGGTATTAATTCATATATATATATATATATATATATATATATATTATATTGTATGAATGTAAATCCTAGATAAACAAGATGATTCGCTAATTATCCTAGATAAACTAGAATTTTAATATAATTTTATACTTGGGTCAGAAGTAAGAGGTTTAATTACCATATATATATATAAACCGGATTCGGCAGGGGTGAAGTTTTGTATATAAGCACGTATGTCTAAACCCTTTTTATGTTTTACGTACTACTCCATAACCAACCAAACCTGAAACCTGAAACCTGAAACTCTCCTCCCATGCATTCCATGGCATTAATGCCATCATTAATACTTAACATGCACGCAGTAGTTGATCAATTCCCCCAAGCCCGCCTTCCTAAAGTTAAAAATAGCAGCCTACCTGAACTACTAGAGAAAGTCCAAGTGCTTGGCAAAGGAAGGGAAGGCACCGTCTACAAGGTTCGTCACAAGAATACCGGGGCCGTCTACGCATTAAAGGAGGTTTACGCAGCCAATAATAATATTCACGATGTCATTCAAGAAATTGAAATTCTTGGATCCCTGGATTCACCATTTGTTGTCGGATTCCATGGAGCATTTGATCAGGAGGCCTCGGGTGATGTTGCTATTCTAATGGACTTGATGGATTCCGGGACACTCCACAGTATGGTCAAGACTCATGGTACTCTCTCCGAAACCATGATCGCTCACATAGCCCGACAGACGCTTATGGGGCTCGACTATCTTCATAACACAAAGAAGATTGTTCACTGCGATATCAAGCCATCCAATCTGCTTGTAAATCAGAGCATGCAAGTCAAGATTGCCGATTTTGGGGTTAGCAAGGTGATGACCATGAGTAGTACTAATAATGATCCTCCACACTTGGTAGGAACTATTGCGTATACGAGTCCCGAACGATTTGACTCATCCGGTTACTCCATGAATGGTGCGGATGATGTTTTTGCTGGAGATGTTTGGAGCTTGGGATTAACACTGATGGAGATGTATATTGGCTACCAGCCTTATTTCCCACCCGGCCAACAATTTACCACTGAGTTCGATCTCATCGCCGAAATATGTTTCGAAGACCCACCCAGATTGCCTCAAGATGCATCTGACGAATTTCAAGACTTTATTCGGTGTTTCTTGCACAAGGAGACCACTAAAAGATGGACAGCGCCCCAGTTGCTTTCTCACCCTTTTCTCAACAAATAATTTGTTCGTCTTGTTAAGTCCTTGAGTAAGGTTTTGACATTGTATATTTCTGTGTACGAACTTGAATACAATACGTTGTTCTTGATATTAAAGTTAATTTTATTTACATTTATTAAAGTTGTTTTTTTTTAAAAAATTTGTAGCCATGCATGGGAGAAGTAGGATTTTGGATTGTGAAAGGTTCATGTTCATGCCGTCTCTGGTTATTCACATTATTATCCCAACTTTGGTGGGACACCTTTAGCGCCAAGGTTTCAAAGTCGACAAGAAATTAGAGCAGTAGCTGTTGTTGTTAGGGTCAGCAGGCAAACAAAAGTAATACTCCCTACGTTATACATTCATGAAAAGACGAATTTTAAGAGTAATTTTATATTCTCAAAGATTAGTTTCGGAGACTTGATATTGAAAATGATAGTAAAAAAGTAATGACATATTAGGAATATCATGTCAATTTATAGTCCTCTTAAAATAAATATGCATCTCTGATTTTGTGGAACAGATGGAGTACATAACATACAGCACTGTTAAAACTTCTCATCTGTATTACAAAGATATAGAGCGGAAGGGTTTCAATATGCTACGTCTCCAAATGATATGGAAAGGAATATATGATGAATGAAGGTACCACAAGCTATACATGTGACCTCCCCTAATCCAAAGAAAAAGCTCCATTGCAATACCTGCATAATTAAGAACACTATGTATGATTAAAAGATAAATGAGTTCAAATCAGTGGAGAACTCATGACAATAGGTGTCAAAAGCATTTCAATTAAGTTTGTAGCAAGCAATATACAATAGATGGGAGACAAGATAAAAGAAATGGCGCCTGTGCTTAGGGTTTTGTAGTAAACAATATACAATTGCTGCCTCTAGCATTACCTGTATAGGGTAAGTTGGTCGCTAAATAAATATAAAGTTGTTTACAAAAACTACAAATGAGGTTAGAAATGGGTAAGTTGCAAATAATCATAACTATTTCTTTAAAACTAATTTAGTACATGTTGGTTAAAGCAAATGCATCTTCAAATAATAACACAAGAAGTTATAGTTTTAGATGCCACAAACTCAACTAGGTAGTTCCAAGTTAGGTAAGGTAAGCCGAAAGAAAGTGAACGGGCAAATATGTTAACACTTGGAATACAATGTAAAGTTGCAGCAAACTAAAGGAAAAAATAATAATAGTAATAGTAATGGAGAATGTAGATGGACAGAAAACAGCTGAAGAGCAATAGTAGATACACTTGGTTAGTTGTTTCAAAGCCCTACAGACTTGTGAGTATGTTTTAAGTTGAGTAGAGATCAGAACCTGACATTTACGAAATTTTACTGGCTGGCCTGTTTGTTTTTTGAAGTGAGACTGTGAGAGGAGATCAAAATGAAAAGAACTATGGAAGAGGGGGAGTGAGGGGTTAGAATCCTCAAACAAATTCCAGTTAATATATATTAATCATTTAATATGAGAAAAACAGATATAATTTTCTTTTCTTTTTTTGTCAGTTCTAAATTGAAAGGTGCTTCCTTAATTCCATTTCGAGTCATGTAAACGTACAGTATTTCATTGTAATTAGCTTACTCGAGTGCAAACAACATAGAGAAGAAAGTCTTACTTGTTGCTAAACTTTTCGACAGCATCAGATGCATAAAGAAGTGTTTCATTGGCTTTTTCAAGAACCATATAAAGCTCCTTGCCTCTTGAAACCCGTGCAATCACCCATGCGTTATTCTTTGCTCTAATGCATATTTCTAATTCTTTCTCATGTTCTGGGTCGTCCCATTTGGCTCTGCCCTTCTCCAAATCAACCTTGTCTCGAAGTTTACTTACAGCAACTAAAGATTCCTGTGTCACACAGGATAATTGGCTGATTATAGTCCATAACAATAATTGCACCTCTTCACACAACAAACAACTATATTTTTCTTAACACCTCAAATCCTATGATTCTACGAAGAACGAGAACTCAATGCCCCCCTCCCCTTTTTCCTTTTCGACGAACTTGAGTTAGTGATATAGCAAATATGCATTTTTGTTCTTCAACAAGCTTTACAAATTCATTTTTTGCTCCCCCCCCCTTCTTCTCTTTCATGAATAGCGGCCTCCATAGATTTTCAGTTTAGTATTATTACTAACCAAACGTTATCAGGTGCAACTGTAAAATCTTAACCAAGAACCATGAATCAAACGCTTCTTGCAAAATAATATGATAGACTTCAGACTTCTATCTAGGTGGTCCAGCAGCGTGACCTCTTTTTTATGGTCATCAGTTTTAGGTTTAAAACTGGTCTAAAAATGTAAGAATAAGGAGAAAAGTATTTAGCTAATAAGGTTTGAGCCTAGGCCCCAAACTACCTCAATGGTCAGACCACCTATCGCTTGCTCCTATGTCATATCAAATTTGTATAAAGGAAAAAATTAAATTTTTTCTGTCCTATAATGACAATGTTTTTCACATACTTTGCCCAGGAAAATATCTTATTCTGTCAACTTAATGCAGTAGTTTGATCATGTGTCCACTACTTCCCACTGCTTACATCCAAAAATTTCAATGACCCTAGCCAATCTCATACCATCACGTTAAACCCCCCCCCCCCCCCCATTAAATGTCACCATTGAACCTGAGATATTGAGGTTATGTTCCTGATCCACAGAGCCAAACTTTTGTCCTACCATTTGAGTTCTAAACCTAAAAGCTCTCCATTACCTTCTCTATTTAAAACCTAATTATGGGCAGCATATTACAATTGACTTATTTATACTTTTTCTTTTTCTTACAATAAAATTTTGTAGTACACTTTAGAGAGGCCAACAATTAGTCAATTGAGGGGTTACCCAATAGGTTTTTTATCAAATGTGCACACAATGAATAACATGAAAATCAAATGATAAAAAACTTTAGGATACATGTAAGGTCTAAAATGTAGGCATTAAGCTTTAGAAGCTTTATTTTTCCAACCAATATAAAAGTGAGCAAAAAAGAAAATGCATAGAGAAGCAAAGACAATCTGAGACTCACTATTGCCAATAGGTATAGGCTATAGAGCTCATTGAGCAAAGAAATGGATGCAGGAGGAACAATTAAGATTAGAATAACTGGTGAGCACTTACAGTTTTAAATTGAAGCATGGACAGCATGTGTACAGTGAACATGCATGTTATATTAGACAAAAATATTGTTACTGTCTAATTGAAGGAGAATTGCTGACCTTAGTTAGGGTAGTTACTTTTCCAGGTGGAGAAGCCCTAGATATACTGCTATCATCATCCACTAGTAAGTAACGATAACCACTAACATGATATGCGTTCTCACCTGCCCATCCTTTTGATAATTTCTCCTCAACTCTGAATATCTTCACTGAAGCCTGAGATATTTTAATGGATGATAATAAGCATACATATAAAATTTCAACCAGCGTCTGCTATACAAAATCAAAGATGAGTTCTCAGAGAGCATTTCAGCAAGTTAAAATATAAGTTATTGAAAGTTGGACTCCATAACAACAAATTGGCCAAATTTACATCAAGCAATGCCTAAAGAGAGTTAACATACGTGAGGATAAGTATCTAAGATAAGTTCAAACCCAGACATCAAATAATTAGTTAAGACAGGAAACTGACATTTTCAAGAACTTGCTGCTTCACCATGGAGACCCCTTGCTCCCCATTGAGAATGGACGTCACAGGAATAAGTAGGATTATGGTAAGGCTTTTATGCTGGTAAACACATAGATACATCTTTTCCCCTGTTTGCTGAATCCAAATTGCTGGGGTAGGTATGAACCAAGCTACCAACCTCAGCACCCCAAATATCAGTTAAAAGAAAACCATCCTTCCCTCTCAACCACTTGTCACGCCGAAGGGGTCTCACAACATCATAATTGTTATCTCCAATAGGAAGAGAATCACGAGAAGCAAAAAATTGATCCAAACCAGAACCAGTGTTTGCCAGCATAGATGTCGGACCAGAAGTGTGAGAAGCAGTATGTCCTTTGCGTAAATAGGACCAGGAACTTGCTCCAGAAGAAAGGGCACGCGGAGACAATCGTAGGATCGCGTAAGAAAATAGGTTTATAGTGTCATCCTGACAAAAAATATGATAATGATTAGTGGAGTGGCCTAGAGACAAAATGTTCCCTGCAAATTCAATCAGACCAACTATCAACAAAAGCTATTATTTGGTTCCCAGACATCTCCACATTGTGTAAAGTCTAAATAGATTAATATAAAAAATAAAAGTAAAATAGCCTAAAGAAGAAATCACTAAAAATAATGGTGAGAGAGAAATGGACAGTACATAGATAATACAGAGATTCACACACACACACACACACACACGCATAGAGATAGAGAGAGAGAGAGAGACAAAGAAGAGAAATACGCATTAGAGATCAAACCATACAGGAGAAAGTGTGGTTGACACCAGCAGGTCCTGGAACAAGATTAGGGAGTAGCATGATGTGCTCCCCGTACATGACTCTAAGGCTCTGACAAGTGACTGCCAACACCAGTTGTAATCAGTTAAAACATGCACAAAAATAAAATTACAGTAATTATTGAGTGGGCAAACAAGCTATCTTTTTTTCATTATTCCTAGCAGATATCTAGGAGTTTACTCAACTAAGAAATCAAATATTAAATAAGTAAATATGAAAGCTATTGTTAGCCGTGTTCCTTTGTTTGCCAAAGCAAGATAGTAAAAAGGCTTTTGGCCATGTCAACAGAAAGTTGCTTCTATACATTTCCGAGAGGAATGGTTTTTTGTCCGAGGAACTAAATTACAACATTAACTGGTCAACATGGTTTAATGAAATAACTGATGATTATCCTAAAGGTTCCTTTTCTTTTGAAGTGTTTTACACTTCTACTTTACTTTCCTTACTTTTTAGTGACGGAAGCAAATACCTTGAGAGTGGGAGAGGGAGGGGCATAAGGAAATCCTTTTGTATGCAGTAAAGGTTTTGTTGAAGCAGTTCAAACTAATATAAAGTACTTGAAAGATAAGTTGATGGTGATGGATCTGGTGGTGGAAGCAACAATACTGGTCCAAATATTATAATCACTGAAGGTCAACTACTCAGAGGAAAAACTTAAAGATGCAACCAAATCAGGTTCAATACAATATTTGGTTCTCAGTACATGTAACTACAAAAGGGAACTTTTCAGCGAGAAAGTGCAAATCGTGTGACTAGTGAATCTAACGTCCTAACCAACATTAGTTAGTTGCTGCAGCATGCCAAAACATGAAACTTACCTAAATTTAGAAAGAAAAGTTTGACAGACTGCTCTTTCTAAAGTCAAAATGCCATGTGTAATGTAAGGAATGTAGTTGGGACAGAACACACTAAAGAACAGAAAGGAACTTACAGAAGACATACCTGAACTTCAATTGCAGCCTCCCGGCTTACAGTCAACATCTGTACAGTTCCACGCTCCTTTAATGAGTCACGAAAGTTGGGTAACTGGATTTTCTTCCCAATAAGAAAATCTGCCTCAAATACAAAATTCATACATAAGGTGTGAGATAGAGCAACTTTACATTGCTCCAGTAGCAGAAATCCAATGAAAATCATTTGATACAGCAACTGCAGCATTACCCCAGCAGCACAAATCCATTGGTGACCGCTTTTGACATGCTGACAATTAGGGACTTCCAATGAAATATTTTTAACTACATGATTATAAGAAGATGGATTTAGGTAATATAGACAGCATATTATTCAGTAACGTCTTACCGTGTAAATAATCCATGATGAAAGAATACAAATGTGCTCGAATAAGTCCTCCGCCAGGTTCTCTATCCAGCAATGCTCTTATAGATCCATGAAACATCACAAAAAGAGAGTGTATTTCCCTAAGAACTCTACGCAATGCATCACTTCGCCATATGGCTTCTGTCTCCTTACTTTTTTCAACTACCTATAATGATCATCAAAGCATGGAAAACATAAATGCCGTAACTTTCATTAATATGTTATAATTTACTAAATAATGAAAGGTAATGATTGATTGCCATTAAAAAAGTCATAGACTAGGTATACACTATACATGGAATTTTATTGATGCATCCTTAGTACTTCGGTAGGGCGAGCAGCCCTTAAACCAAAAAAGGGTTTGGAACCCTAAGTACGTACAAAGTGAACTCTAGATATATACACAATCATGATTTAAAGCATTTGATGGTAAAAAAGTACTCAAATTCTGTGTTCTTTAGTCATTTTATAGAATGTAAATTAATTTTTTCAATTTAATCTTTCAACTTCAAATTAACATTCAACTTCTACATTTGTAATTAGAAGACATAGTGAATATTATGTGTATGGATGATTTTTGAAATAGTACTGTTTATGCAAACTTATACATAATTTTGTGAGAAAGGCATTATGCCAGTACAGAGGTCAGGCCTAAAACAAAAAAGTATGAGGTATCTAAACTCTACAGTTCAAGAAAGGTCAGCATCTGTAGATGATACCAGTTATATGAATCAACGTCCAGTAACCCTTATAGAGCATACAGTTAAAAACAAAAATATACCCAAAGACAATTTACAACCATAAGCAATTCATCACACTAATTAGTAAATGTACTGACAATCATATGATTTAAGGGGAAGCAATCATACCAATACCATCCAGATATCTGTCTCTGCCTCATAAAAAATATGAGAGTGCATCTCTGCTTCTATGACCTCACAAGCTGCTTCTGGAGAGAAAATTCTGCAAATCACTAATTCAGGCTTACAAACCAGAAAGCATATGAACAAAGGGGAAAAAGGAACTTATACACCAAGCAAAATCTGAACTAATCCACTTCCCCTTTTAGGATTAATCTGAAACAAGACATTAATGTTCTTTGGGTTCAGAGAAGAAGAAGATAGAATAATGGAAAGTGAGTATGATCAAGACATTGAAATCTGTCAAAAATAATAGGTCTCAAAATGCCAATATAGAAAAAGACGGAAGGAACTTGCCCATATTACTGCAGCAAAAATCATCTGGGAATTGTCCTAAAAATAACTTGTCACTTTCTATGTTAATGCCTAAAGGGAGTTGCCATTTAGAAAGAAAGAAAGAAAATTTCCAAAGCTATCATTATACATCAGAGTGGCTACTGACCTTGTAAATGTGATAAGTCCCTCACTGAGCCCTATCACAGAAAGTTGTGTCGAAAATGGCATATCAACAGGAAAGAAAAATAAAATCTTGTCCAGCTCCTGTCCTTCATGCTGTCCACGTCTCAAGTCAAATATGCATAATTTCAACGCTTCACTACTAGAGGTGGCTGATGACAAACCCATTATAGTTTCCAATTCATACACCTTCACAAGAAAAATGAAACAATTAACAATAAATCATACATATACAAAACTACTGCATAAGAAAATAACATCAGATTCAGAAGCAAAAAAATGTGCATAACACTAAACAAATATTTCATAGTTTCACATCAAATAAAAAACATCATGGCTTAAGAGAAAATTGGTGGGATACCACATACAAAATCAATGGAAGAGTACTATTTTAACAAAACTATTACAATCTATAAAGTGAGTTGAAAAAACATTTTCAAGATGAAAAGATTGGGATGCAACCATGATTTTTTTGTGGTGTAACCATTAGGTATTTAGCCTTAACACTTTCACTAGTGCTTGGTTAATTACTAACTGAATATTCATTTATAAAATTTGGTTTATTTTACACTTTGATATCTGTCTCACTATGGTCAATGTATCCCTGAACAAAAAAAAGTTAAAATTTTTTATTACCTACTGGAGAGCGAAAACGATTGCCCCAGTTTACCATTGCAAAACAAACAAATTACCAATGCACAAGTGAATAGATTTAACAACAATCCCGTTTCGAAAAGATGGTATCAAACTATAGTAATATACAAATGTGCCCGTTTGGACCTTTTAACAATTAACAGTAACATGGAGCATAACCCCCCTTAACGAGATGTTCTCGCAAAATCATAAATAATCAAATCAGTTATTAACTAAATAGTTCAAATTGTGTATTTGAATGTGAATATATTGTTTATTTTAAGTGCAAGTACATGTAAAGGAAACGCGCATAAGGGCATAAAATTGTCGAATTTTATTGAAAGCAGATAATCCAAAATATGTGTAAATTGAAGAGACAGATTGCAAGGAGCGCTTAAGGAGAGAGTGTTACCGATATAGGAGAAGATCTGACCAGAAGGCTGGCCTAGAAACTAGAATAGAGAGGGAAATATGGTCAGTGGAGCTCCGGCAGGCGAAAACGGGAGCCAACAAATTGACTCGGCTTATTTTCAGTTTTTCTTTTTGGTTGTCCAGAAATAGCTGATTGTGAGGCTTTCCGCTTTTCAACGAATTTTAAATGAGAGCAGAAAGCGTAAAAAACAGTGTCAATATACTCTAGTACTAATTAATACTCCCCAAAGATCTAATTAATAAAATACCGTATGATGACCTAGTTTAGTGATAAATCGAGTAATTTAACAAATTACATAGGTTTTACGTTCATTTTTTTCCGAGAAAATTAATATTTTGGGACACTCACATAGTGTGTACGGGAGTGATTATCGTCAAGTTAATTTTGATTAATTGATAAATAGAATATCGACATGTAGGTTGGGAGTCAATCGACCAATTTATCATAAATTTAATTCATGTTAACCAAATGCATGTGTATCATAGAATATTTGATAAAAATATTGTCCGTTATAAATAAATACAATAATCAACTAATCTAAATATGATTCACAATCTAATTGACTTGATTGGTTAAATCTTTTATCATATAAATGTAAAAACTTGTTATATTACAAAAATATGATATATATAAATATATACATATTCAAGAGAAAGATGAGCTGTATAAATGCCTACTTAATTGATGCCCTATTAATAATTTTTCATTTATTTGGACCTCCTCCATTTCATCGATGTTATCTCAAAAAAAGTTAATCTCATTGAGAACATTTTTATTTCTTTTTTCATCATTTCATTTATCAAGATTACATTGTAATTATTTTTTGTATAAATATTTTATATATAATATAACATTAAATTCCTTTTGGTTTAGTTGCATAATACATTTAGTTTTGAAATTTTATATATTTCTTTTCTCACATGAAAATTAAATGAGACTTATTTATTATTCATGGGAATTTTTTAAATAAAATTATCAATTTTATTGTTCCCTATTAGAAGAATGAATTATTTATCATTTTATATTTAGAATTTTGCAATTAATGAAGATAATGTACGGAACTCTAAAATTTCTACAATATATTTTCAGTATACCAAAAACAATACTACTGTTGCAGTTCCCGAAAATTTATCATCTTAAACACATAGCACCCAAAGATATTTTAATGTGTACTACATGATAAATTCTAGTAGTACATGATTTACTCTTATTGAATCGGGAAAAAAAACAAAGCAAAAAATAAAAAGAGACGAAAGGGTTGAACTGAGTTTTAAAATAAATAATATTAGGGGTCTTAAATGATATGACATTAAATAAAAAATATATATATTTTATGTTGTTGCCAATCATAAGAAATTTATGTAATTAATATAATAATGTCACATCAAAAATTTTAAAAACTAATAGCACAATACCACTATCTTTCAAAGAGGGGTGGCTTGCTGCAATTATTCTGATCATGTTAAAAGCTCTTGGCGCAACCATAGCATGTGGAACTTGGCTCCATCTATAGAGAAACAAATGGCCTTGATACGAATGTTTGTAACCAAACAGAAACCGTCTATTTTTGTGATTCTCCCTCTGTTTGTGCTAATTTTGATCAAAACCCACAATATGTAAGCATAACTTAAAACTTTTTTTTTTTTAATATAATCTAATGTGTTGTTTTGTTTTGCGAAAAAACCAAAATATAGATTGTTCATGTCAAAAATAAAATAAAAATAATCCTCACATTGAAGGAGAAATATAAGTCTATTAACGGCCGTTAAGCTGGCAAATAACAACTTAAATGACCAAAATACAAAAAAGCCTCGGACTCCACGTATCAACGTGACGGAGGTGAAGCAGGAATAAACTGGTACCCCACGCCACCCTCTCTCTCCTCAACGTTTTTAACCGCTTCAGTCGAATCCCCGCACGCACAACACACACTAGCTTCAATTCAAAACCACACTTCTCAAAAAATTCACTGTTTCTTCAACAACAAATAAGTTCCTGAAAATCTCAAAAACACAAAATGAAGCTCCGATCGAAGATTCCTCGCCGGAAACGGACTCAGATCTCTCCAATTCTCTGTTCAAACATTTCTCGTTCTATTGCCTCTTCTCACTTAACTCGAGAAGAAGTTTCGTGCGATTCAAGCAGAGTTTCTGCCAATAGACCACAAGCAGTTTCACTGAAGAAGAGAGGCTTTGCGGATACTGTTAGTGATGTTGCAGGGAGAGAGAAAGTAGGTGGCGAAGACTTTCGTAGGATCACGAGATCGTACTACAGGAAGAGAGAGAATGAGAAAGTACTGCAAGTGTCGGAGTCTTCGTGCGTTGAGTCGTGTTCTGGAGCTAACACAGGAGAGAGAATTTTTAAATTGAAGACCAAAACTGATGAAGTAGCTGAAAATTCAAACGAAATTAATCAATCCCAAGGTTTTTCTCGTGTTCAACAATTTTCTGGGAAAATTTTCATGTCTGAACGAGAAAATGAGAAAGGAGCTGAAAATTCATTGGACAACAATCAAACAGAAGTCGTTTCAGTTACTTCTGGCTTAGAGTTGCTTTCTGAAGCAAAATTTGGCAAATTATCCGGCAATATAATCAATATCGGCCAAAACAGAGATGAATTGTCTGAAGTTTTACGAAATTATGATACAATTTCGAATTCCGAATCTAACACAGAACGAATACCGAAGCTAATTGGAGCGGAATTTGATCTGGCTTGCTCAGAGCATCTCTCGTGCGAAGAAGATTGTGATAATGAGTATTCCTCGGCAGCATTCTCTGATCTGCAATCGGATGTGTTCGAAGATTTTAGTTCACAATTGGATTTCTCCGACTATAATTCATCTCTGTGTTGCGAATCTGGAAGTCAATTTTCGGAGAGGTCAGTTAATGGTACCAGTCCATCGGCTACATACCAATTGTTACTTCAATTCAGACAACAGTTCTGTAGATCAACATCCTCTGCTTTACGTTCAAAAGTCAGTTCACCTGATGAAGTCATAGTAAGCTTTCACAAGTTTGTTTTTTGTTATATTAATCCATTTTAGCATATAATTAATTCCAAGTGTATGCATGTGTTTGAAATGTATTGATTTAATAGAAATTTCCTTAATTGTTCATAAAAATCTATAACTATATATAACTGTAGTTCAATGTCTTTGAATAGTGATTAATTAATTTTTTTTAGCTTGAAGTGAAGCTGTTGAGATTTGAAGACGAGGAGCACGAAGACAGCTACCAGATGATCAGAAACAGAGAGAGGAAACAACTGTATCTCTACGACTACGCTGAGGAGTACTGCTCCATGACGGAATATGGCGAACTTGTCATTCAGCAACGGCTTCAGATGGTACACTGGATAATTGAGGTCACTTCTTTACTCCCCGTATTGCAATCTACTCGTTTCATAAAAAAAGCGGTTGTGGCGATTTATTAAAGAAGTACTAATTAATAAAAATATAGTTTCAGTTAGAAGAGTCTAAATCACATACGGCTGTGTTCTCCACATTTTGGATTTGTCCAATTATTTTATGCCACGTCATCTACTTTGGTTGGAACTTGTTCTGTTATCAATAGTATATGTAATTTCCACGTAGACAGTACTCTTGAGTCTTGAGTTTTGTCACTCTCATTTGGTGTCAGTCATTTTCTATTGCTTACTTTTTTAGTTGCTTTAATTTCTATTGGTTTCATTACTCCTTTAAATTCTGATGAGTTTCAACCAGCCAAAAATTACTATCACGTGAAGTCTAGTTACGGAGCGTGGTAGATGTTATTAGAGATTTAGGTGTCTTTGTCATTTTCAATGGTTTGGGCGAGTGAAATGACAGATTCACTGAAGAAATTGTGCATGGTTGATACATGTAACATGCTTTTCCTTCGGAAAAATCTATTGCAGCTGGAAATTTTACATCCGAGAAATGCATCACAATATTGTACTTTATGCATTTCTGGGAATCCAGCAGTAAAATTTCGGGCAGTTAACATTAATCTTTCCTTGTGATGAGTCCTGTATTTCATTAACCAAATAGATTTGTTGGACAAGTCACAGATCACATGCACCCCTCATTCTTTACCCTGGTAAAATTAAACCGCAACATTTTATGCATGTATATGTTAAATATTAAAGGAGATAATTGAATTGATTGTCACAATTCTTTGACAGTGGCAATTGTAAGGAATTCATTATTTTACTATATTCATTAATCAAAACAGCTCATATAATTCGCTTATTAGAACTAACTAATTCTGATAATGTTATTTTTATCCTTTTTTACTTATTGTTTTGTCCATTGTACTCTAAATCAAGCAGCAATCTTCTAACAAGGAGTTCCAGAGGGAAACAACGTTCCTAGGTGTAAACCTTTTTGATAGATTTCTGAGTAAAGGACACTTCAAAAACAAGAGGAATCTTCAAATTGCTGCAATTGCATGTCTCACTCTTGCAACCAGAATTGAAGAAAATCAGCCCTTGAACAGGTACGATATACATACACATTCTGATTTGTAAATTGGATTGTGCTTGTTTATATGTAGCCTGGAAGAAAAAGCACAGTTCCGTGATCTTAAAAAGAATTATTTGCATAACTGCATAAGCAAAGTTCAATGCTACTTTTGGCTCTAATAAGGTGTCAAAGATTATGAATGAAAATAGAATGAGAAATAGGCCGAGAGCCTAACTGCTGGAATATATACTCCATCTAGGACTTGTAAATATTTCTCTCCAGTCTCCGGTAAGGAAGTGCATGACACTATGTAATTAATAAGGTTGAAATCTAAAGTTACTGATGGTTTCTTCTTGAGTGGAAATTCAACTATAAATTTTATTGTTAATTTTCAGTGTTCGTCAAAGGACATTCTATGTAGGAAGCAATGCATATAGCAGATGTGAAGTGGTAGCAATGGAATGGTTGGTGCAAGAAGTCCTCAACTTCCAGTGTTACTTGCCCACCATGTACAACTTTTTATGGTACACAAATTTTCCCATCATGCTCTTAGGATGCGTACATTCAAAAGTTTATGCATAAATTCGCTCTAATCCATTCAATTTTGAGTAATTTTTTTAGAAAACAAACTTTTTGTTTCCTCTACTAATTTATTGCTAAATACGAAAATGTGACAGGTTCTACCTCAAAGCTGCAAGAGCTAATGAAGAGATGGAGAAGACTGCAAAGTACATAGCAGTTCTGGCATTGCTGGGCCATGAGCAGCTGTGCTATTGGCCTTCAACTGTAGCAGCTGGGCTAGTCATTCTTGCTTCTTTAGCAGCTAATCAAGACGCTGCCTGTCACCGAGTCACAGAGGTATATATGCATCTGGCGCAACATCAGTTTTAACTTTTTTTAACTGTGTAGCTTCATCCTCGTGACAAGGAGCAAATGTATGCTCACGAGTATCTTCATATCCCATGAAAATAATATGGGTACTCTGCTTATTTTGATTCTGAAAAATATCCTTCCTTATTTGATTATGAATTTATGAAGATGTCTTCTGTTTGTCTAGTTTGTCTTCCGCCAATTACATGTGTTGCAACTCGGTTCTAAATCTATTTTCTAAAAGACATCTAAAAGTCTCTCTAGTATAATTTACAGATATTTCTGCAAAATTACTGTGATATGGAAATTGCATTTAGGTCTGTATTAACCAATCTAATGAATTTTGCATTCACAGACTCATGTCAGAACAAAAGATGACAATCTACCAGGATGCATAAAGGTATTATTCTCTCAATTCCAAAATTAAAGATACATTTTCTTTTTTAAGCCGTCCAGAAAAATATATGCACTTTTAATTTTAGGACACTATAAAATAAAATGATATTCTTAATTTGCCATTACTTTTTACTTCCATTTTTTGCATCGCACCACCACTACTATATGTGTCTACTAGTTCATCTTTTGTACACCATTTCCATTCCTCTAAGAAAGCACTCAAAACTCAAAGTCAAACTGCTAGCAAAACTCTGTTCACTTTTCTTGACCATCTACTTAAGCTAGATAGACTTATACTCCGATCACTTCCACACACACAGACACACATATACGTTAATTTGTTTCTTAGTTACCGGAGAAGGTTCCTGACAGTGTGCGCGCATTTTTGACAGAGCCTGGAGAGGTTGATTAAGTACATATCCTAGAAGGCAGGGAATGCAGTCACAAACATAGCTCTATTTTTGTTCACCGATGTCTGATTTCTCACCATCAAGTTACTCTTCTGGAGGTTAAACAATATAGTAAGACATTTCATTCATCCCCAGCCCTTTGTAACTTTAGAATTACATTCTTGTAAACTGTTTATAGAATAAAATACTTGATATTAGCAGAATTAGCATCGCCATACACAATAATAGAAGTACAGTTGAACAACTTATTGAGCAGCAGACAATTGAATAAAATTTGTTTGCTTCTCTTTATTTATTCTTGTTTTGAGGAGTGTCTCTAGCTAATCTCTCTTAGGTGGTTGCACCATTAGTGACTATATATAGTGTCATGCAGTATACCACACGTACATACATTCTCTGCTTCGGATTAAATTCTGCCATTCAACACAATACTCGATTGAGCAATAATGACCACACTCTCGTTTTAACTAAATGCAATTTCTACTACCAGGGTAGTGGTCCATTGAAGCAACTCAGCATAATTCCACGAGCAGCTTGAAAACCCTATATCCAGTACGGTTTATGAAGTTCGATGGCTGCAGTCCTGTGATCACAAGAGTACCATGATGCTACTTCAAGCATACATCAATTCATCAAGTCTATGAGTTAAATAATTAACCCATATGCCCATCTGCATACAATCCCCTAGTATAGCTGCATGCCAATAATGGTTTACGTTAAAGAATCTCCAAATATAGTTTTGCTTATAATATGTGTATACATACACACACATATATATACGTATACACACTTTCTCCTTCAAGATGATAACCTCGGCCTTTCAACTAGCTAGCTTTATATATATGTTGTTCCTTAATTTAGGATTATCGTTCATATAAGAACATTTTTTTTTTATCTTTTTTATCTCATATATATTTAATTCCTCTTTTGATCCTCTGGCTATTAGTTAAGGACAGAAGAAAAAAATGCAACAGAGTCTCAAAGCCTATCTGAATGAATAATAAGACCAAGGAAATTAATCAACAGAAAAATACAAAACCGAGCTCTGAAATTTTTGTATGTATTAATCTCATCATCCGTATATAAACACAAGGAAAGAATCTATACATGAAGAATCTGCAATCTTAATGCCTTCATTGTTGAGAATCTGCAATCTTAATGCCTTCATTGTTGGTAAATTGTCGGCCGGGTGGGCAATAAGGCTGGGTACCCAATATACATCTCCATAAGAATCCCAAGCTCCAAACATCTCCAGAAAAAAACATTACCTTCACCAAAACTACTACCCATTCATGTAACTTAACGAACTTGAGCTATAAATTAATATGAACTTCAACATTAGCCTCAATGATTCTAGACAATAACTCTCGAAAAACTTCAAAAACAATGCATCATCCAAAATTTCAACTTATTTGTCAATCTTATTTCACTCTCAACCCTTTTGTGTGTGTGTGAATCCAAATGTATCAAACTAATCAAAACTCATATAAATTTATGTAATCAATGCCTCTTAGGAGATATAAAAGAAACCTCTATACACTTATTTTTCACATCACTCTCAGTTAATACAGGCAACCATAATCAGAAGATGAAAAAGTTTTTTTTCTTGGACTATTATTTTTTTTTAGGTGAGTGCATTTTATACTCCATCTCACCAGTGAGTGCATTTTATGCTCCATCTCACCAACGAGTGCGTTTTACGCTCCATCTCGCTTATCACATTTTATGAGTGAGTGTATTTTATGTTTCATCTCATCAACGAGTGCGTTGTACGTTCCATCTCGCTTATCACGTGTTTATGAGTATAAGTGCGTTTTACGCTCCATCTCAACTCACCACATGAATCTTTTTTTTTTTCAATAATCCTAGCAAAATTTACCCAAATCATTCCCCTTTCTTATATTATACCTAATATTCACTTCAAGTTATGATCAAATAAATTATAGAGTTCAAAAATATCTCCCATAAACACTTGATCAAATAATTTTTTTCTAAGTTAACATCAGTTCAAACAAATGGATACGTGCTTAGTAATAAAGAGTCTCAAATAAAGTAATAACCAATAAAAAAATCAAATTCAGATTACACAATGTCTATCAATTTTTCAAAAAGTTATTATATAAAATTTTTGGCCAATAATTAAAATTCAAATTAACTTATCGTTCAAGTGACTCATCCTAAAAACTACCCCATTTTCGTAGAAAACACGATTACGATTACACTTGGCATGTATAACAAGTCTTTGAACCCTAAGTTATCTTAAGTGGACGAGTTTTGTCTCGTAAAGATTTGCAGTGAATATACTCACAAAATTCAAAATTAAAATAAAACAAAACATAGTAAGAATATTTTACTATGACCTAAAAAACCTAAATAAAATAAATCCTCTTATTTTTTAATTTTTTTTTGTTATTTTTGTTTTTCTTGTTTTTTTTTTGTTTTTTTTTGTTTTTTTATTTTTAAAACTTGCATTGTCCCTAATGAAAAGTAAAATGCAAAGAAAAGTGAATGTACTCCCCTTTTAGGTTGACATCGATCATCAAGTTTCACATTGTTCACTTTTTCTTCTCCGAAACCCTAGTAGAATTTTTTGAGTACCTATAACCCATTCACCGTGAACACTTTAGAGATCACTAAACTTATATAATTTTAAGTGCACCATGAGAAAAACATTAGTAACAACAAAAGGTGGGGTAGGCAAGATTTGGGCGGGGCTTATATATAACTAATTGTTGAGAAAAGGGTGAGAGAGCAACTGGGGCGCTGTCCATCTTTTAGTTGTATCCTTGTGCATGCAACACTGAGTAAAGTCCTGAAAATCCTTAGATGCATCTTGAGGCAATCTGGGTGGGTCTTGGAAACAGATTTGGGTTATGAGAGCAAACTCAGTGGTAAGTTCTCGGTCGGGTGGGCAATAAGGCTGGTATCCAATAAATAACTCCATAAGCGTCAATCCCAAGCTCCAGACATCCCCAGAAAAAACATTACCCCCACCAAGACTACTTGCCGACAAGTCAAATCATTCAGGACTCATGTACGCAATAGTTCCTCCAAAGTGTGAGTACTGATCATGTGGAGGATCATCATTAATCACCTTGCTAACCCCAAAATCGGCAATCTTGATTTGCATACTCTGATTTACAAGCAGATTGGATGGTTTGATATCGTAGTGAACAATCTTCTTTGTGTTATGAAGATAGTCAAGCCCCATAAGCATTTGTCGGGCTACGCGAGCGATCATGGTTTCGGAGAAAGTACCATGAGTCTTGACCATACTGTGGAGTGTCCCGGAATCCATCAAGTCCATTAGAATCGCAACACCACCGGCCGAGGGCAACTCAAATACTCCACGGAATCCGACAACAAATGGTGAATCCAGGGATCCAAGAATCTCAATCTCCTCAAGGACATCCTTAATATTATCGGAATAATAAACCACCTTTAATGCGTAGACGACCCCGGTATTCTTGTGACGAACTTTGTAGACGGTGCCTTCCCTTCCTTTGCCAAGGACTTGAACTCTCTTCACTTCAGACAGGCTTCCTATGGTGGTGGTGGGTTGGGGGACTACTGCTTGCATGTTCAGGCTTGGTTAATTATGGAGTAGTACGTAAAACATAAAAAGGGTTTAGACGTATGTGATTATATACAAAACTTCACCCCTGCCGAATCCGTTTATATATATATATATGGTAATTAAACCTCTTCCATCTGACCCAAGTACAAAATTTAATTAAAATTCTAGTTTATCTAGGATTAGCGAATCATCTTGTTTATCTACTAGGATTTACATTCATACAATATAATATATATATATATTATATATACGATAAACCCAACTCATCCCTCATTTAGCGACGGTCCGTCGCTATATATACAACCGTCGTTTATATATTGTCCGTCGCTATATGTTGTCCGACGAACTAAACCGTCTCCCGGTCCGTCCTTAAATGGAGGTGAGCTTTTAGTTGGGTGAGTTTAAGATCCGGACAGATTATATACATATATATATGTGTGTTTGTGGTCGCATTTGAAGTTAATTTAATACTTTTTAGTTTTAGCTAGTTTATAAATATATATTTATACAATATAACAATTAAAAAATACAGTCAATTTTTATTTATATCACGTGCTAGGAGTATGTGATCACCATTCACTCCGACCAGTACTTTTTTCACCAAATTTTAGCTCAGTGTTTATTTTGGTAACTTAATTATATTTTGGGGCTGATATTTGTATTCCTCTTGTGAGATGAGTTACTTGTAAATTCATATTGGGTCCAAGGGTACTATATATATAATTAACAAATACAATATATTGTAAACATTTTTCAGAAATTTCAGTTAACAATTTCAAAATTCCTATCCTTGTTGTCCAAGAAAAGCCCACAACCCTCCTTCCCAAACAATACACATAGGTTTTCTGGCTTTACTTCAAATGCCAGTTTAATATATCTACTTCAGGATTTATTCCCAAAATTAATAATTAAAACAAGATTTGGTCGTTACCAATATTCTCAACCAATCCAATATTATTGCTAGTAAAAATAATTACAAAGTTTCATCCGCAATGGCTTGATGCAAAAGCTATGTAGTCCAGTTAGTTGGCAATTCTATCCTTCCTTAAATATTACTATTTGGAATACGTGTATATATAATTCCTGATAGGAAAAAGGAATATCACCATTTGGGCTGACCCAATACATAAGGCCCATATTTCTTGTATGGTCATATAGCAATTAAAAATACAGTCAATTTTAACTGATAACAAAATTTTAATTCCAAAAATTAATAATTAAAACAAGATTTGGTCATCACCTATTCTTAACCGATATTATTGCTCATAAAAATAATAATTATAAAGTTTCATATTCCAGTTCCCTAAATATTACTACTATTATGTGTTAGTTAATATGGCTCGAGTCCCTCCCCCCTATAATTATTAGTAAGACCTCCAAACAAGAAAACATATTAGTGAACAACAATCATCAAATAAAAACACACAAACAAACAAACCAGTACAACATTTTATTATCATAAAGTTAATGCACATTTTAGATTGAGATTTGTAATGAATAGTAGATATGGCGAGTAAAAGTATTTACATGAAAGCAATGATTGTGAAGGAAAGAAACATCAGTTATTTGAGAAACTCAACTCTGCTTTTGAAGTTCCTCCATTGTTATAATGAACACCATTGCCGTGCGACCCTTTGAGCTTCATGTTTCCTTGATTTAGGCTTATGCCCCCCCAGACACGAATTGTACGATCATCACTGGCTGACGCCAACATTTTGGGGTTTGCTGGATTCCAGCTTACGCAGTTGACAGCTCCAGAATGACCTGCTAGTGTTTCAATGAGCTCCCCTGACCCTCTATGCCATATATATACCTGAAAAAAACATACAATGACAAATATATATTGAAAACAAATATTCTCCTTGGGTTGCTACTCTCAGAATCAAAGACTAGCGCACACGAAAACACACATATATAATGAAAACAAAATGCAAAAATAAATAAAGAATAATAAAAAAAAAAGTATGATACATAACAATTTGAAAAGGAAATAAATGTGGTGTTCTTCAAGTATTAAGATAATTTAATAACTGCCATAGATCCTTTGACGTGGTTACACTTTTACAGTAAATCCCAGCAAACACCAAAATACTTCTTAGGCTTGTTTCATGACCCAGGCCAAAAAAGCAAGAAAACTCCCAAGGATGTGATTGCACAAAATCATTAACAGATCTCAAGCCACTCATATCTTTTTGACATGGGAAGGAACCATCAAACTACTTGGCTTGTACATGTGGTACCTTCCACACAATACAATTACTGAATATGCACACAATCTCAAACTAATACTACTTGCTAAGAGCTATTCACCACAATCAAGCATTACATTCTACTTAAGATGATCGTACACGATCAACTTTGTTCAAAGAATTAAGCATAAAGAGGTGATACCTGTGCATCCTCACTGCCACAGGCAATGAATGATTGTTCGAATCCACCAAAGCAGGCTCTAACAAGAAACCTAGTACGCTTGTGACCTTTGTATTTTCCCACAAGCTTTATATGCCCCTCTATGTTCCAAAGATGGATTTCTTGGTTCAAAAGACTAACCAAGAGGAACTTACTGTCGCTGGATAATGAGAACGAAGTTATTGTCTGATCCTCCTCAACAAAATTTTCTACTTTTGCTTCTCTGTCAAGCAGTAGTATAACAGTTTCCCTACAAATAGTAATGATCTGCTTCCCGTCGCTTGTTACTCCCAAGTCTGAGATCCTAAGAGTTTTTTGCCCTTTCCAACATTCCAGCTCTTTCCCTTCCAAATCCCACATGCTAACACTTTTATCAGTAGAGCCTGAGAATATCCCTTTTCCATCAGGCGCCCATCCACAAGAGACCAAACCAACACAGCTTTTTTCATAAACACGGAGGCATTTACCAGAAGAAACATCCCATCGTCTGACAGCCTCCTCTACCCCACAAGTAAGAAGCTGATGGTCATCAGGGCTCCATGTAACATAGAAAACAGGTTTCTGGTGACCAGATAATCTATGCTTCAAGGAAACTCTACCATCTGCATTAACCTGTTAAAAGAGGGAAAAAACATAAAAAGTTTAGATGACAGAATAGGTGAAACAATGGAGAGCAAATTCATAGTAGAGACTTTCATAACACAGAACACATAAAACTTGGGTTTCAACAAAAGAATGCCCTCCAAAAATTCAACTTATATGGCTATATATAATACTAAACCAAAAATTGGTTGCACCCTTTGAGGTTCAAATGAGCATGTCCGAATTGGCGCAAATAAACAAAGATGCAGGAACCAATATCAAAATGATAATTGTTACGACTAATTACTCTACAATCAACAATGAAAAGAAAAGCAGAAAGAGAATAACACGGAGATTTATGTGGTTCGGCTTTGGCCTATGTCTACGGGCAAGAAAGAAAGAGATTCTCTATAACTGAGAAGCACAAATATGTGAAGCGAATCTCACAAACCCTAGCCCCTCAAACCCAATCTTCTAACAGCTCTCAGGATTGAGTGCTGGCTGCACAACTTAAGCCAGTGCCGACAGGATCCCAAATGTTGCAATAACTTTCTCAAGAATTGACAAAATTCTGTAGCCAAAACACTGCCGCCCAACTCAAATATGAGTGCCGACCAGCTCTCCTAATGACAACAAACTATTACAGAGAGTTTTTACCATAAACCAAAGCAGGTATCAATAAACTGAGTACAAGCCAACAAAGAGCTCGCTGCTGTTAAGTGGTCCTTTGACACCAGCTAGGTATTAAGGCATAGATCTAACAATAATGATATGTACACAAGGAAATTCCTAAAACATTCAGACAAAACAAGACAAGGTCAAAATAAAATGAATCTACCCAAGAAAAAGAAAAGTTGAACCACATTGACCTGTTTATATGATCAAAACAAGAGTTTTGGGACATGCAGCCTTGAAAGATGAGATGTGAATCCTAAAAAGCAAAGCACATAAACACCAAGGTCACAAAAAGACTAACATATATAAGTATATCATATATAAGATCCTCATATAAGTATTAAATATATGATAAACAAACAAACAATGATGCCAGAAAGTTATTAAATAGATTCTAATCAGATAAAAAAAATAGATTAAATAAATTATGAAAAATAACCAAGATTGAATAAATATAATGGCAACATGAAAGAACAGATAAATATATATTAGAGTGTTGGAAACTTTAGGGGTGTTCATCTTGCTTTCCGACGCAACTCTTAGAAGAAATCCTCATGCTACACAAGTCACATATTGAGGAGTACAGTACATGTCTCTCACAGAGCAAGCAACAACAAGAAAGAGTTGTGGGTGTCAAGCATATATAGAAAAACCATGATGCATGATACACCAAGATTCAATCCTAGAACTCGGAATGCAAGTAACTCTGGTCACTCTAAGCACAGAAATATAAGGGAACAACTGCAAATGAACAGAGGGAATATGAACCCTAGTTTAAGAATAGAAGTCCATGTAGACAATGATACCTCCCATACAATTGCTAAGCAATCACTCGATGCTGAAGCCAAGTATTTCCCATTATGAGAAAATTGCAAGAACCAGACTTCATCAGAGTGTTCTTGAAGCACCTGCACCATTATGAGTATTGAAAAATTCCGTGTTTGCAGTATCCAAAGGAAAATACAACAGATATATCATAACAATCAACTACGTTCTCCAAAGAGATATTTCCTTAAATATAAATAAGAATACATGTATTTAAGCTTGAAACTGAACAAAAGCAGGTGAAATCGTCATAAATAGGACAATAATCATGCAAAATTAAACACAAATCTGAAAACTCAGCCACTGAAGCTCCAGGCATTCAGCTTCGTCCATAAACCGTGGAAGAAGAAGCTTCCCACAGCATAAAAAACAACCCATACTTACCCTCTGATAAGAAAAAAGTCTCCACTATAATGTACTCCCAACACCCCAAATAAAGAAACCCAAAGCTGGCACGCCATAGGACAATGAAAAAAAATCTGAGAACTAGTCTCACTAGAAGTCATACCCATCACACCAGCATATATATGGAAACAAGGACTCGTAAGCTCTGACTTTGAAGCAAATATTAGTACTGCGCATATCAACCCAAATCTTAGGATTCATTGCCTTCCAAATGTAACTAGCCGAAGGAATCCTATCAAACGGTCACTGATAAGGTAGGCAAAAAGGCCCGACGGACTGAGAGTCCTAGAGAAACTATGAGGGGAAGAACGGAGAATGAGTAAGACGAAGAAGGAAAGAGGACAACCCTCTGCCTCCCGGTCAATCGTGTTGCAAAAAATAAAAATATATAAATAAATAAAATTCAAGAATTCAAGATTTGAACGCCCCCACAAGAGTGTCGAAGCTAACAAATGGAGAATTACACCAAAAGAAAGAAAAAGAAAGTATACTATGGTCAGAGTGCTCCATGACAGGTGAAAACTGGTTTTTTCCTGCTCAATAAGTTGTGAGAGCAGCACAACACACTCACTCAACTCTATCTAACTCAGCTCAACGCCTTTTATCCCAAACTAGTGGAGTGGACTGAAAATGAATCCCATATGTAAGCGTAAAAGTAGAAAGGCAATAAGAAAACTAAAAAGACAAAACAAAATTAAATAAGAAAAGAATAAACTAAATAATTTAAAATAAAAGATTAGAAATGAACGGAGATATATAAAATAAAGCACGCCCAAATGTCAATAAGGAAATACATACATACATACATACATATATGTAAAAGTCCAAAACAATTTTTTATCGTATCTTCATTTTTTCTTTCTTTTTCCTTTTTTCTTTTTGTCCTTTATTGAAAGGGTCTTAGTTGCATTAAACAGATCCTGATTTGTTAGATTCCTCTTGGATCAGGTAGAAACAACTTACAATCAGTAAATTATGACCTCACCTGTAGAGTTTGAGAAGGAATCTGATCCCGTCCACATTGATGATCAGAATATAATGACATTTCCCCAACTAGAGAATTGTGAAAAATGCAAGCATCTCGTTGCAAGTCAAGAGCCTGTTCAACAAGATGGACCAATCTTCTTTCTGGTATAAACACTGTTGGCGGAAGCAACACCTGCAATTCCTCTAGTAGTTTTGACCGAGACTTCAACCTCACAACATTTTGAGCAGGAATCCCAATTTGACCATGCCATGAAGGAGATATAATACAGGAAGAAAGTTCGCGGATTCTGTCACTGTTTATGCAAAGAGGTGCAATCTCAGTTCTCAATGTCTTCAAAGCTGATATCAAATTTTCCCCATCAAGAAGTTCAAGAAATTTCTGCTCTAATAGTAGAAAAGATGCCAACTTAATAATAGTTTCATCAATATGGCCAATTTTATGCAATGTGGTTACACTTTCATCCCAATTTCCATCAAGAATTTGCTGCATAAATTTTTTTACTACAGATGACTGTAAATGAACCCCCGACTCTTCTTCTAGATGTGCCCCAGTCTTCTCATAGCCAAGCGCATATAATGCCTCGGTTATGATTCGGACAAGTTCCACTTTCTTAACAATCCCTTTTGAACCAACAATCTCATCGTCCCCTTGGGATGACAGGGGCCGAGCCATCGAGATACTCAATGAGCAACTTGCAGGCTCCCTGACAGATTTACCGTTTGCAAGGCCTCTCAATTGTTTAGAGGATACTTTCACACGTTTTGAGGGTGGTTCATCATCCTCTACACCTCCCATGAAATGTGCACCTCAGCCCATATATAATTCAAATCAGTAAAGCACAGAGGTAACAGGTATGATTTTATTTGAATAAAATCACAGATACCTCCAAAAGATCACAAACAATTTCCTGGATAACATAATTGCAAAGAAATGTTAGAATCCTACAAACTGAAAATTAGAGCAGGAGAATACAGTAACTAAAGACGTACACTTTGAGATGGAGATAGAGAGAGAATAGATGGATAATATACTCTTCTATTTGTTTTCATTGTTTAACTATTGAAAGCAAAAGAAAAAAAATAAAAGGAAAAAAAGTTCATATCATTACTTGAGATTAAGTTGTGGCTTAAGATGAAAATTCGCAAACTACATTCAATTGTGACATAATGAGGGTAAGGATCAGAGCTAAGCTAGGCAGACGTTCATACAAGCATGACATGATCTTTTATTTTTCTCGAGTCCACACTTAACACTGAGTTAAGCTATCTCATGCTCCTGCTGCCTCAATATGAGAATCTAATTTCAAAATTATTGTACCAGCTTCAATTATTAAATAAACTGTGGTCGTGGCCATTTATCATGAGCTGAATGAACTCCCAAACAAGGTAAACCAGAAAATTGAAAATTTTTGACAATAAAATATAAATTAAAGATTCTATCTTTTACTGAACTGAGTTTGGTAAACATAAAGTTGGCCTCCGGAAATTTCCATCTCTTGTAGAAATTTATAATTACAGCATTCTGATGAGCCATAAATCAATTTCTGCTTCCTAAGGAGTTTGATAGTTGACACACTTATTTGGTACTTGAATGATTAGGCAAATCAGAAAAAGACAGTGCAATCTCTCAAAAGCATATGTTTGATTCCTCACATGAGCACCTAAGCTTCAATTATAATGATAAACCCCAAAATCCATAACTTCATGTGCTATCCCTACACAAGCTTTTATGTTGGGTTTTATTGAAATTTCACTCTATGTAATTGGTACACATGCTAACTGAAATCTTGAAATGACTTTTTCCACTTCTAATTATAAGGAGCAGAACATATGCTCTGAACACAGAATAAACTCTTTAGTCTTTTCTGCATATATGGATGCCTAGAAATTCAATCCAAATAGTTCAATATGAGAAGCAACTAATAAATTGACAAACTCAAATGTTTATGTTCACATCACTAAACGATAAACATACAATTAGAAGAAACCACTCTGATATACTGGAAAGCACAAAATTGATTGACTATAATAATTTAGCAACAAAAATCTAACCATAATGAGTTTTCAAAAAAAAGAGAGAGAAAGAAATGATAAATTCTCTACAACATATATCCTAAAGTAAACTTTCTTTAGTAAAAAAACAATTCTTCCAGTTCGAAAAAAAACTATAAGGCTATAACACCATTGCTTTCACATAGCAGATTTCTAGAATCACAAATCAAACACATCAGGAATTTGATGATCAGAATAAGTTTCAGAAAGGAAATGATATTTACTTTACATATATTCTAAAAGTAAAACCATTTTTTTTATTGAAATGCAACTGTTTCAGTTCAAATATAGCTAAAATATCAAAAAATAACGCAAAATCCATATCAGAAATCAATCAGATTAAGGATAATCTTGTGTTACAGGCAAATCAAATCAAATCCAACAAAAAATATGATAACCTTCCAAAGGAACACATGAATTTGGTAATATTATGTGAATCTGTTACACACCTCTGACCTCACGAAATCTCTTCTTCTGCTTCTTGTTTTTCTTGTCTGAGTGTGTGTGCGGGCGTGAGTATGGAGGGCTATGATGGTAGAATACCCAAGATACATTGTTGACTGTTTGTTGCACAGCACAGATAATCACATCTTCTTAGTATTTGTAGTTTGACCCCATAATTTATTGCATCATAGTAATTGTTTCCCTAGAACTCTCTCTCTCTCTCTCTCTTCTCTCCTATTATTGTAAAACAGTATATTAATTATTACTGCGAATATTAAATTTATATTGATAATAAATATAGATGTATGTGAATATGATGGATAGAATAAAAATAAAAGAAAATTCATATATTATTATTTTTCATAATTCAATTTAGTTATGAGAATTGTAGATAAATATATTATTTTTTTTTCTAATTATAAAGAAGAATGCTGTTTGAATATTGATAGCTTGCTCTCTAAATTTATTTCAAATAAAATTAATATTTTTATACAAAATAATGAAATGTTTACTTGTGTTAATCTGATATGGATGTAAGTTTTAGACTCTTTAAGAAAAAATAATGTAAATCATTATATTTTCATATAATGTAAATCATATTTTAGACTTTTAAAACTTTTTTTTTCTTCTTAAAATTGACTAATTATAAATAAATTTAACTGTTTATAAATAATTTCAAATATATCCGTTTATATTAGGGAAGACTATTTTTATAAGAAAAAAAATAGAAAGAGTATTTTCTTATTACATTATAATAAGAGAATAATGTATTATGTTATTCTCTTATTTCGCGTAAGCTATTTTTTTTAATATTATTATGGCTCTACAACCTCTCAAGCTTAAATAAATTTGCAAAAAAGAGCTTTCTAATTTGTTATTTTTTTAAAAAATAATAAAACTTCATTGAAGGCAATATTTTTATGTTGGCAGTGACTTATAAATTTGTTAAACTAACTTATAAGTCATTTGCTACTGTTTGAGTTTGAGTATTTGACAAGAACTTATTTTGCAACTTATAAGTAGGTTTTTAAGTAAAAAAAAAAAAAAGCAATTAATTGTAACTTATCTAAAAATGACTTATTCTTAATAAGTTCGTTTGACCAAATCTAATAACTATTTTGCCCCTCTTTTGTGTTACTAAATTACATCTCTACCCCCTCTTAAGCTAACAAGCCTGATCTTCTTCCGTCTTCTAACGTTCCTGCTACCCATTCTACTCCTTCGATTGCTGCTACTCCTAAGATTGTTGTTAGGTACCAAACCCTAGATTAAATATTTGGTACTCCAAACACAGCTTCTTCTTCGGGCACAACTGGGTTGAGTTTTTCTTTATCCACGAAAACACCTACAACTGCCTCAGCATCACAACCACAACCAGCAGCACAGTTTGGTGAGTGTTCTAATCTATCTATGTTTTCAGTCACTTTTCTCTTCTGTATAAATCACAATTATAGTTTCGTCCTACAATAGCAAGATTTAATTTTTGTTATTTGGATTCTACAATGTGTTTTGGTTGTGTTTTCCTGAATGACTATCAAATTATGTGCATTGTAAACGTAGACGGTAAGTGATAGTTTAAAGAATCAATGAATCTTGGGGAATTTTATAAATTCAGATAAGCAGCAAAAAGCTTATCAAATTATTGCCGATTTCGAGCGACAAGGTCTCGATCGCCCTCAAATCATGCCCAGTTAGCCCATATATCTTTGTTATAGTACATATACATATATTTATGTTCTGATTTTTTATTTTATGAATTTTTACTCTGTTTTGATTAATTGTTTTAGCTTAATTATCAATTATTGGAAGTCCACAGGCAGGTCTCTTTTACAGATTTTCCTTTTATAGACCAATTTTTCCAATTCTATTTGTAAATTTTGAGCTCAAACTTTAGTTTGATGGCTTTAAGGATTTATATATACATTCTTTGATTCTTTCACATTTGTAACAAGTCGAAAACTTTGTATGAAGGATAGGAAATTCTTTCTTCCTTAACTAGCAAAATTGTGGTTTTGTATCCAAAACTTCAGCTTAGACAAGTGTAATGCTATCTTTACACGTCACTTGGACAAAATAAGAATTCTTGCAGTAGCCTCAATCCTTACTGAAGTTGTAAATGAATCGAGTCGAGTAAGTTTCATAAGATATAAGCTGACTTTGTTTTGCTTTGAAAGTAGATAGTGTTTGGTCCTTGCTAATGTACTGCATTGTTAATTTGATATATGCAGGAATAACTGAGATAGGATATGGTTCTTTTGCAACTATATTTTTTTTTGAAGTTGCACATGTGTTAGTATGTCATAGTTATGTGAAACTTCTTCATGTCAGCTTTTATATTTTCCAACCAGAAGTTAGGAGTTGTTTGTTTAGGACTGAATACATCTGAATGGCTGAATCGGTCAGCCATTAAGTGCGTTTGTTTTGGAAAAAAATCGTTTGAATGGTTGAATCGTTCAAATGATTGAGCTGAATGGTTAAGTCAGATTTTTTGGACTGAATGAGCAGCTTAATAAAGTAAGAAAAATTAAAAAAATTAAAAAATTAAAAAAAATCATTAACTATTATATTAGGTAATATTAAATAAATTTACAACAACTTTGAATTTTTTCAGAGGGATAAAATAATAAAATTATGTCATTCAGATGTTTCAGACATGTTAATTATCAAACAATTTTTTTCATTCAGATTCAGATTCATTCAATTTTTATCAAACACCCCCTTGGTGAGGCATTTAAGTTTATTTAGACTAAACATACATCCTGACATCCTGTTGCCAAACCATGTAATAAAATTGTTATTTTGTCTTCTTATGCATCATGCTTAGTTCAACAAGTCAGAGCCACATTTGAAAAAACATCTCCGGGAAACCTAGGATTGTTTTAAATATATATTTAGATGTAGTATTTGGTATTAACTTGTTTACAGTTTATTTTGGATACAGATGCATTAGAACTTTGTGCTTTTCTTGATTCGAGGAGTATCAGGTAAAGGTTCCTCCAAGTCTTCAATGAATCTTTATTCGTAGAGATAATTGTTATTGCATCTAGAAAGGAACAACTGAGATGCACAATACTTATTACAATGGGTTAAAGTTCAGAACTATAGTCAAATTATAATAATGTCTAACAAAATTATTATATGCACAGGTTATATTGTTTGTGTTTTAATTTTTCTTCTTCTAAATTTCAGTTTGTGATATGCCATTTTTCTAACTTGGAATAAAATTGTAGTTGATATGTTTAGAGAATTTGTTTAGTGCAATTGTTGATGATTGTTATGATATGATATTGAATCAATGCATCTTTTTATAATTTTCTTTTTAGTAATCTGAATACAATAGCTATTTAAATAACATGTTTACCAATAATAAGTTGTTTAAATAATAAGTTGTTTACCAATACTAAGTTGTTTAAATAATAAGTTGTTTACCAATAAGCTGTTTAAATAATAAGTTGTTTATCAATAATAAACTGTTTACTAATAAGCTGTTTAAATAAGTTGTTTACCAACAAGCTGTTTAAATAATAAGTTGTTTACTATTAATAAGTTCTTTATCAATAATAAGTTCTTTACCAATAAAGTGTTTAAATAATAAGTTGTTTACCAATAATAAGTTGTTATCAATAACCTTCGATATGATATTGAATCAATGTATCTTTTTATAATGTCCTTTTTAGTAATATTACATTTTATTTTAACTTATAAGTTGTTATTATCAGTCGAACACCTTTATAACTTGTTTTAACTTAATTTATGACTTATAAGTCATTATCAGCCGAACGATTTACTTATAAGTCACAACTTAAAACAACTTATATTTTAACTTATAAGTCATTCTAAAATAAGTCATACCCGAACAGGCCCTTAAAGCAGTTTACTTTCTTATTTTAGCTTGTGTTTTTGTCTCTTTAAATTCATTCAATCAGCTGCAAGTTGTGGGTCTCCGACTAGTTGACTGAGCTGCTGCTGCTGCCTAGTTGACTCGCATCTTTCGGGAAACCATCATTCATTACATCGACAGGAAGAGAGACAAATTGTATTTTTTACTCGGTCTCAATTTTCTCAGAAACATAGATCCTCTCTGGTTAGTGATTGTCCTCATTTATTTTATTATATTGGTACAATAAATTTGTGTTTTGATGTTCTTGGGTTTAGCTCTACTTTTTGTTTATGAGTATTTGGATTCTTGAAAAAAAAGGTTTGCATTTTTCTTCATTTTAAGCAGGGTTTCTTGCTCTGTATTATGTAATTCAACTTGTGGTAGAATATTGGGTGAAATAATTGTTTCCTGTGTTCTTATATTTGGGGTTTTGATATCTTAATCTAGAAGCTCAAGCACTTAGAAAAAAAATATGGTTAAAATGCCTAAGGGATGCATCAGGTCTTGCAAATGTTTTTGCATTTTGTAGTTGATTCGTTTGGTTATTACTAGTGTGTATTTGTCAGGTGTCATTGATTACTTTAATTTCCGTTTAGCTTCCTGGTTACCTCGGTTTCCACAAAAGAGTCCAACTAGCAACAAAATTTGCTAACATTTAAGGATATATTTTTCGAATAAATTTATGTGCGCATCCAATGCCATAGCCAAAAGAACACCAAGGTAAAATAAGAGTAAAGAGGAGAGAGAAAGTGTTGCAGAGAGAGAAGAGATAAATATTTGTTATTATTTTACCTTCGTGTGCCTTTGGGTGTGACACCGGATGTGCACATAAATATACTCATATTTTTCATCCATATTTATCCCTATAGTAGTGGTGGCATGGGCGTGAAATTGTCATGACATTATTTTATTTTATATACTATCATCGATAGGCAAAACGGAGGGAGTATTTCATTTCTTCTGACCTGCCTCCAAAAGCAACTCTTCAGATCTCTGTCAAGTTTAAGAAGCTCAAAATTTTCAATGCTCTCAAACCTAATTAACATCCAGCAATATCAATCTACTTTTTAGTTTCATGAAGCTCCACCACTTCTCAGTTCTCCCCCAACTTCCTGGTAAATAAGTTCATGTTTTGGGTAAAATAGCAGAATCAAATGGGCTAAGAGTATCACCATGGTTCGTCATCCATTAAAGTTCCATTTTTTGAATTAATTTTAGGACCACAAAGCATACCTGTCACCCGCAGAGCATTTTCTATTATGGAAGTGGGGATATCTGGCAAGAATTGAGAATAGATGTTACTCTCTCTGTCTTGCAAAATGAGTCCCATTTGATTTTGATTCTAGTTAATTTGTGAAATCATTAAATTCAAAAAAAAATATATGCGAATTTATTTTCATTTTTGAAATAACAACTTTGTACATATTTTGGATTTGTCGAATTTTGGATTTCACAAATTGACTATGAAAATAAATCAAATGGGACTCTTTTTGTGGAACAGAGGGAGTATTATATTTTGTTTCATACATCATGATGTTTGGTTTTGAAGCCTAGCAACTGATGGGCTATGTGCCTGCACCACCAAGTTTTAATGGTGTAGCTATGTCTGCAGTTGTGTGACACATTGATGATTGGACATTGTGTTTACATGATGATTAATCCTGAGCAGTGGTATAATTCAAAATGAGTTGTCATGCGATAACTTAATATTGTTCTACAGACACCTCAAGTGAGACTGCCTTCTTGGAATTGCAGGTTGGCACGGAAAGAAGATACAGTGAACACTATCAAGCCACTGCCATCTTCCTATGTCATTTGTCCTCAATTGAAGAGAACAAAATTGAGTGAGAAAAGCATAAGTTAAAGGGGAGAGATGGCTGACGCTGTAGTTGAGTTTCTCTTAGAGAATCTAAAGCAGCTACTACTCTATAATGTTGATTTGATATCTGGGGTGAAGGATCAGGTTGAATCTCTTTACAGAGAGCTTAGTTTGATGAAAGCCTTCCTTAGGGATTCTAAGGAAAAGCGCAGTGAGTATGAAACAGTAAGAGAGATTGTTAGACAAATCAGAGATGTGGCTTTTGAAGCAGAAGATGTCATCGATAAAATGGCAAGAAACACGTCTCTTCTACTGTATTCTTGAGAAACATATACCCATGCACGAATGCAGAAGTAATACTCAACAGAGGGATCCATATAAATTTTTCTGGCAAGAGTCGTCTTGCCAAGGCCACCCATGCCAACAACTGAGATGACGTCAAGTTGTTCTGCCCCATTAGTGAGTCGAGTCACTACTGTTTTTGCATCCTCGTCAAAGCCTACTACATTATCTTCCTCCACCACAGGAGCCCTTTTCTGTGATGAATGTTTACTAGAGGACTCTCCACCTTGAAAAACTTCAATACCGAATTTCTTGTTATCATATATGTCCTTGACCTTCATCTTGATGGTTTCGATCTCTTTCCCAACACTACGAAGCTTTGCCGGATAATCGAGGACATGGACAATTTTGCTCAGGGTGCTTCTTGCCTTTACTGTAATGTTCAAAATGCTTCTCTGATTCCAATCCAAAATTACCATCGCCGCCTTTGTATTCATTCGCATGTTCTGAACTATATTTCTTCAAAGCCTTCTAGTCCACAAGTTCGTTCTTTCTTGTGTTTTGCAATAGAAGAAAGTGAATTGCCCCCAGAACATACATCATTCATCCATGAAGCCTTCAAATTGGTTTGAGTGTTGGATGTAAGGTCCATTAGTCTCTCCCGTTTTCCCAGTGAAATTGTACAACTAGTTCATTTGAGGTATGTAGCCCTCTTTGGTAATTTCAAGTGTCTTCCTGCATCGATCTCCAAGCTTTGGAACCTGCAAACTCTCATTGTTGAAACTAAATCACGTGACCTCGATATTAAAGCAGATATTTGGAAAATGCTGCAGTTTAGGCATTTGCATACAAGTGGGTCGAGTCGTTTACATGGGCCTCCTGCCAAAACCCGGAAGGATAATGAAGATCCTTTGTAAGGAGAAATATACAAACCATTTCTACTGTTTCGCCAGATAGCTGTACTGAGAATATTTTAGCAAGGACTCCCAATCTTAAAAAATTAGGAATTCGTGGGAAGCTAGTCACGCTTATGGAGGTGAAGGGAGGGTCTAGTATGTTTGACAATTTTGCCAAATTAGATAACCTTGAAACATTGAAATTGTTGAATGACACATTCCCTTGTCCACCTTCTTAAGGTAAACTACGACGCCTTCCTCAATGGTACAAATTCCCACCGCACCTGAAGAAAGTAACTTTGTCAGACACCTTACTGGATTGGGAACACATGTCAACAATTGGGATGTTGCCAAACCTAGAGGTGCTCAAACTAAAAGAATATGCTTTCAAGGGAGAACGGTGGGAACCACTTGATGGAGGTTTTCGTCTTCTGAAAGTCTTGCAACTTGGCAGAACAGATTGGTGCAGTGGGAAGCTTCTTCTCATCACTTCCCTAGGCTTGAACGGGCCGTTCTCAAACACTGCTCAAAATTAGAAGCGATCCCATCTGGTCTTAGGGGGTGTATCTGCATTGCAGACTATGGAATTGTATTGGCCCACCAGTTGTGGTTGCAGCTTCTGCCCGGGTAATTCAGCAGCAACAGCATAGCATGGTAAAAAATGGGTTTAAGCTGCTTGTCTATCCGCCAGATGTACAAGTAACACTTCACCGCGAATCTATCTGTTCTAGTATGACTGGTGAGTAAACATATTAGTATTTCATAATTATTGCCATTTATTTTCTTAATATTGTCTTTTTTAGTTTTTATAAAATTTGTGTCTTTACTAAATATGGGTACTGTAGGACCGTAATAATAGGCATATGTGGATGAGAATAAGAAGTAAGAGAACACAAAACAGCCTCAGAGTAGGTACCTACCTTAGTGTGATCAGAGCTATTACAGTTGCATCATTTGTACCTTAGTGTGTACTTTTTTGACAAGTAAACATAAATTCTCATCAATTGCTCCTTTTTACTTGGTACAGGAGATAGTACAAGAAATAAGGAAAAGCAGGTAAGGCCAGTAGACATATACATTCTTCTAGTTACCAATGTTGTTTTTGTGGAGACATTATTCTGATTGTAATTGTGTTATTTGTCTGTTACCATTTCTACTTGTATTTTGAACCGGAATGCTCCGTGTATAAATATGACATCTTCGTACTTGTTTTTTTAGTAAGCTCATATTGGCACTTCCTTGTTATCCATAATATGTTCCAATCAATGGAACTCAATGTTTGTGATGGGGCTAGGGCTAGGGCTATACAATTAAAGCTTTATAGTAACTGAAAAGAGCAAAGAATAGCCAAGCACAACAATTTTTTTGGAAAAATTGCAGATGAATAAGCCCAGTGGATTGTCAAAACAAAGCAATCTCTGTTTTAACAACAATTGTATTGTAGGAGAAATAAATGGTGAAACAGATTTCCTTCGAGAACAAATAATAAAATTATTAGCATTATTACTATTATTAAGCTGCAAGTCGAAATTTGGCGGGAAAATTGGGGACTGACTGACTTACTGACCTGGAAATCACGTTTTCCCGTTCGTGTATGAGAGCGACGGGTGAGTTTGATTCGTGCAACTGAGAACAGAAAATAAGATATTGAGAATGGTTATGGCTATTTACACAACTAAAAATTGATATTTTTACAAGGTCATTATTCTGCTGGATGGAGGGAGAGGTTTGATAATTAGTTAAGACTATGGATGGGATGAAAACATCCCATAAGCACAAATATAGAGACAATTTTGTATTTTAGTAAAAAAATAAAAAAGTTAAATTGAAAAAATAAGAATAAAAAAAATGATACAATATTGCGAATAATTACGTAAATAAATATTATTAATAATGGTTTTAGATAAATACGTAATAAATAATATATTCATATGTTTCGCTAATTCAGCACATATCTCTCTTCGCAATGCTCTAAAAATAATAGTAGTGCGTACTACTATAAGATATTTAGGTTGTAAACAACTATTCCAATACCCACCGCATAGAATCTAAGCCTGTATGGAAGTCGGTTCACTCGCACCCCCAAACCATGTGATCAACAGAAGCAAAAACAAAGCAAAAGAAAAAAATATGTCATCACCAAAACAAAATGACGAAAAGCCCCACTTAAACCCTCCAAGCCTCCCACACTCAATGCAGACATACATGTCATTTCACTCCAAAACCCCCCCTTAATCGAGCGCGAATCGCACCAGCAAAAAACACAACAGATTGTTCCCCTCTTCTTCTTTTCTCCATTTCTTTCTTTCTTTCTTTCGTTCTTTTTTCTATCTCTCTCTCTCTCTCTATTATATATTTTTTCTCTGTTGATCTGATAATGGCGACCGCGATTATTGAGCCCTATAAGAGTAGAAAGAAAAAAAGAAGAGTATTTGGGTTTCGGAATTTCGGGTCGGCGATGGATCAATATCTAAAGAGCCCGTTTCGAGATAACATCCGATTGTTTCTCCAAGAATTTGGAGAGTATGAGAATTACACTGTTTCTGGGATGCCCGTTTGGTCTACTTTGCTCTTCAGCGATACAAACGACTCCGTTTTCCCTCTATACATAATAGAAGAAACTACCACTTGCCACTCTCCACGCCCCTTTTGTCATCACTGTAAATTCGTTGGTTAGTACCCTCCTCACCTCCAATCTTGTGTGATTCGTTTGAATTTTAGTATGATTTTTTGTTGTTTACACAATTTGATCACGCAATTGTGATTGAATATTGGAATTGTTTGTGAATTTTTAGATGGGTTTTTGGTGTTTTTTATACATTCAAACTGATGTATATGGGAATTGGAATATGATTGTGTTTGAATCTTGATGTTGTGAAGTGTTTTACTGAGATGGTTTTTGATTTTGTTTTTGAAGGATGGGGTCACCATTTTGTTTCCAAGAGGAGGTATCATATCATAATTCCAGCAGATGATAATTGGAATAAGCCATTGAAGGGAAATTATATTGGTCTTCGAACCCATCTATTGCATGGTTTGATTCACTGCAATGGATATGGCCATCTTCTCTCTCTCAACAGATTGAATGAGGATTCAAATTCTCTTAATGGCAGTGATATCATGGATCTTTGGGACCGCATTTGTACAACTCTTCAAACTAGGTATTTTGGCTATCTATACAAGTATAATGAATTTCTAATTAATCAATTGGAAGTTTCAGTCAGATCATATGATTCTGAATTTGAAAATAAATTGCAGGAAAATTTCTGTGAACGACTTTTCCAGGAAGAAAGCAGTGGAGTTGAGATTGCTTCATGGTGTGGCATATGGGACCACTTGGTTTGGGAAATGGGGTTATAAATTTGGGCATGGAAGTTTTGGAGTTACTGAGGATAAGTATGATAGAGCAGTCCAATTTTTGAGCACATTAAACCTTGACAAGGTCACGAATGATTTCAAGAACACGGTCCGAGGCAGAAAAATTGAACAATTGGTAAGAGGTTATAGAGAAGTGAGTGAAACCCAATTGGTTACAGTTAGTGAACTTTTACAGTTTATACTTGCTTTCAATTCTAGAGCCCCAACTCAGAGGAAAACACCATTGCCTATGATTAAACATGCTTCATCAAGAAAAACTCATCAAAAAGATGGTCAGAAACTGGACAAGCCAATCAGTTTATCTACATTTGTTTCATCTCTCGCCAAAAGTGATTTTGCCAAGAGTGATTGTAGATGGCCTGCTAGGAGGCTAGAATTTACAGTTACAGTAATTGTAAATCTCTTGAATGAGAACAATGGCAAGTGATGAAGGTAAAAGCGCTATGTCTAGGCAGGAACTTCGTTCCGGGGCACGAAATCATATTGGAGACACAGGGCTAATAGATTATGTGCTCAAATCAATTAGTTGTGTTGCTGTTGGTGATCAGATTGTTTCTCGCTCGATTAATAAATTAACCAAAGTGTTTGAGTTCAGGATTCATGACATTATTGAGGAAGCAGATCAATCAGCTAGAGAGTCAAATACATTTGTATCTTCACTTGATTCCAGATGGCCAAAGCAGAGGTTAGAGCATGTTGCACAAGTTATTGTGAATATATTGAAAGCTAACAAGGCAGTGGGCCCTGGCAATGGGACTATGTCACGGCAAGAATTACGCGACCGGGCTAGGCAGTGCATTGGTGACACCGGCCTCATTGATTTTGTTCTAAAATCAATCAACAATTGTTCTATGATCGGAAATCAGATTGTTTCTCGGTCCAAAAACCCATCAACAAGATTGATCGAATTCGCCATTCGAGAAGAAAACATGGTGGAGTCACCTAGTATGGCTCATGAACCAGGGTTGGATGTGTATGGAGATGTCCTGTTTTTGTATAAAAATGTTCTGCTGGGTTACCCCGAGTGGGACTCGGTGAGTTTGGCGACTCGGGTGGTCTTGGACAGCAAGCATTTTGTGAAGGAATGGGTGTTTAAAGAAGATGAGACGGGTCAGCTAATGGCACTGACATGCCGAGTCCTTCCTAGTTTTGACGAGTTGGAAACCGAGTTGACCCGGCCGTTATGTCCTGGTGAGGTAGTTATGGTCCCCCCTGGGATGACAATTGGTGAGCTGAAGTTGGTGGCGCAGTGCGCACTGAGGGACACGTACTGTGTGATGGAAGTGTTGGTTGTGACGCAAATAGGCGGGTTGAAGGGAATAGATGACGAGTGGATGATATCGTGCGCGGTGGAGTCGGGAGCGCAGGTTTGGGTGAGAGGAAATGGGCTGGACTTGGATACAAAATTGAGGTACGAAGGTGGACCTGAAGATGGGAAGTTGGATTGTGTTTGTGGGGCCAAAGTTGATGATGGAGAGAGAATGGTGGCTTGTGATGAATGTGACGCGTGGCAGCACACGAGGTGCAGAGGCATCGATGATGATGAACCGGCGCCTTCATTTTTCCTGTGTTACAAGTGTGTGGTGCAACGCCAGCATGCATGATGATTGTTGATGGACCCGAGGCTGACCCACTATTCATTTTTTGCAGTTTGAAGATTAAAATTTGATTGGTGGTAAAATATTCAATTTTCCAGGTACTGGTACTGGTAGGTATAAAGATTGTCTTATGTATGCCTGGCAATTAGTAATGTTTATATATATATAACAAACAGTTTAATTAAAAAGATTTGGTTGAGAAATTAATGATACTAGTAACGTACGTATAATAATTATATTATTATATATACTATACTACTACTGTTGTTATATACTACTACTGTATGAACATAATTATTGAAAAGTAGAAAGCTATATGTCGTTGAAGCAAGCATGGTATTAATTCCACAATAACAGCTAGCTAGTTCCATTTAATTTATTAAAAAAAATCTGTTCCATTAACAAATGACGGTGTATAAATCATTAATCGTTATATCTTTAATTTCTTACCTGCTATTTTGTTTGATTGCCAAAAATACAAGCCAAATCATATGTCATCACCGGCCATATAGTAGAGTAGACCTAGCTAGCTAGCTAGCTAGCTAGAATCAAATTAAAACAAAGCAAATTAAGGATGATGATTTAATTATATCCTCCTAAACAACACTTGACCTACTGTACATGTCACTAGTGATCTCACGTACAGCCGTGCCGGGAATTAAGGTCTAGATGATCCTGAATAATTTACAGGCCGGCACCCATGCACCGTACGAAGATTAATTTATTGATCGATCTATGTATGTATGTATGTATAATTCATCAGGCCTTCTTAAAAGTAACAATAAGTGGATTAATATCACGATCACCACTCAAACCAAGACCAAGCCATCTCTTCCCATCTTCAGAAAACACCACCACATTCCCACACACAACCTTGCAAAAACTACAAACACTTGGACAAAACACAATCTTATACCCATCCCCATTCTCATACTTGTCAACCTTGAACCAATTACTCACCGTACCCACCCCCGGCCGCCCCGTCAGCCCACCGCTCTGCACATATCTCCGCCCCGTTATCTCATCCACCCCACCAACTTTCCACCCTGTAGACTGCACACAAATTGTCGCCGCCGCGTGGAACACTACATTCACATCACTCGACAAGCTTATATTCACATCCTGCCTCTTGTTCATTGCCAACAATCTGACCGGTAGGCCGTTGGACACTTCACGACTTTCCTGCATCACATAAAACGGGCACCTCCCGTCTCGCAACCAAAGGGCGAGCCCGCCGCCATTTCCACTACCCTGGACGGCCGGTAGTATGTAGTACTTTGTGGTGGCTTGAACCTCCTGACCTTCTACGTCGAGCACGACACTGGTGGTGCTTTCCGGGTTCAAGGGATGAGTCGGGGTTATGTAAGAAGAGGAGAGTACTAGTACCATAGATACAAGTGTGGATAAAAGGCAGCTGAAATTCATGGTGTACATTATCTTTTTAACTTGTATATAAAAAAGATAAGATGGATGGAGAAATATATATAGTAGTAGCCTTATTATACTATATTATATAAGTTGTCAATTTCGTGTGTGAATTTATTTATTGCGTCTCATATATGTTGGCCATTTTCAAGATTTTGGCGCTGACAAAATATTGTGATTTGCATATGCTGACAAATGATAGATCACGAGGGAGTAGAAAGTGGTGATAATTTCTTTTGTTTTTGTTGTTAAATAATTGGTTGGGTATGATTTTTGTGAGGGAATTTAAGGATGGATGTAACGGTGGTTTCAGGTACAGAACAGACACATGTGACACAACCAACCAAACGAAACCCGATGCTTTGCGAATATGTAGACCTCTCTTTCTTTATAAATTATACATGCATGCATGTCATTTTCTAGTTTATTCACTGGCATTGCATTGCTTCTGACTTTATTCTCCAAATTAAAGTTTGTATAATAATAATAATTCATAACATAATAATGTAAATTACAAATGTAATGTATGTGATGGGCTGAAAAAAATAAAATGGTAAAATGGAGACGCAGGGGATCGAACACTGTGCCTCTCGCATGCAAAGCGAGCGCTCTACCATTTGAGCTACGTCCCCCATGAAATTCTATGATTTTGATGGTTTTACTTAGCGGATAATCTGAACTTGAATCCCAAAAATATAACAAGCCTGCGATGAGTTTCGAAATTTCTACATCTATTGAGTGGTGCTAAATGTGCCAAACTTGAACTTTGAGCGGAGTACGTAGTAACTAGTACGTATTAACATTATTCATTAATTACTCGAGTAAAGAAGTTTGACGCATAATAATAATCTTCAAATAAATCTTTATTGACATAAGGAAAAGTATATACATTAACAAGATTTGAGGAAGATTTCTTTGTTTTATTTATTTATGGATCGAGGCGAGGAGGCATATATGCAAATTAAGATCAGTATGTATATATGCATGAAGCTAGCTAGCTAGCATTTAAAAAAATATCTTTTGGTCAACAGCCACTGAGCCACAGTATCATACTATCATCATATGAATATATACTAGCTTTTGGGGAAAAGGGTACTGATCGAGCCACTAAAATAATTCATCAAGTCATTCACACACTTATAAGTTACACATGAATCTTCAGATATATTTGGGCTGCACAACATTCTCTGATCACGCCATCAATGTGATAATGAAAGGACATATACATATACATATATATAGCTAGGCCATGCATGAGTACTCAATACTTCGGGGACACCTAAACATAATTTAATGTAGACTTTTTCGGCTTGTGTTAATTTATAAAGTATTGTGTAGTGGCTCATTACGGCCAGGCCAATTCATCCGTCATTGAAAAAACAAAAACAAAAAATGATTCTTCTGTGAACATGTAGTACGTACGTACATACTTGTACCACTAGAGAGCATTGTCATTGATATACAAGTTACATCTAGTGCATCTTCATCATTCATGATTTGATCAACTGGTCTCTCTCTCTATATACAAGTTACATGTATGGTACATAAGTATTAACCACCGGTGTATATTACATGGACGATAAGAGAGTATATATTCGTAAATTATTTGGACTGGTGTTTTCACAAGGAATGTCCTCTTGAAGAAACTGCTTCAAAAAATAATTTAACCCCCCACCCAAAATGCACCAATGCTTGAAAGAGAGTACACAGGCACGGTAGCAACAAAAAGGAATAAAATCCTAACTCAATAATAAGGATAAGACCGAACCTCGTACATGTATGTATTGAGGTTTTGGAATCAATAGCTCACCACTTTCTGTTGCAATCGCCAAATGAAACCATAACTTGTGCAAGTGATGGAAGCTTGATACAAGTTCCCAACAATAGAGCACGTCTGCTGGTCCAGTGGTATTCTGATATTGATTGCATATTCCCCATGACCAGGAGCAATTATGTGGAAGGCCTTTTTTTACGACAAACCCTGTCAAATTAATCAGAGTGCAATTTCCTCTTTTGGCAACGATTCACATACCAAGTTGCATGTTTTTGAAGGCATATGCCAATCATCACTTTGAGGCTTGTAAGCATCACAAAGGTCATGGCTGACAGGAGTGAAGTCCAAAAGAGCCTCCACAGGAGGGGGCTATGAAAAAGATGAGCCGCATAAACTGGACTTAATACTCGAATTACCTGAAATATGGCAAAATATATTTCTAAAGGTCTTCCTCAAGCCAACAACAATATAGATGGATACATATAGGCTCTTTTTTACCTTGATAGAAGGATTTATAGGTTTCTCCTACATTTACAATAAATTATTTAGCCCTTTTATGCTTTTTTTTTTTGTATTCTGCTTAGAAATAGTTTTTAACTTTAAAACGAGGTACACCATAATTGGTAGCTCATAATGGAAGTACGAAAAGTGTAATAAGCTTGAGTTACGCTTACCACGCAAGCAGGCGCCAAAGGTACGAAAGTGAGGTTTTTCTTCCCATTCTCTGGTTGTAAATTTAGTCTCTGTCAAAAAAAGATTATAATTACAAATTGAATGTTTACTTCAGTAGAGCATTCATGATCAAATCACAATTTTGGTGTGACATGGAATCAACGCACATTCCCCTTAAGAGGACAAAGGCAATAAAATTTTTCCAAATCAGTAAAATTTAAGCTATCCAACGATACAAGCCATCAAATTAACCACACTGAATGTCACCAAGTGTAACATTATATGAAAAGGTGCTTCAAGGCATACATTTGTCAAATGAATCCAGAAAGCTCCCTCTCCATCCATAGAATGAAAAGGTGCTTGGTATTTCATAAGTTTTAATATTATAAAAACTTAAATTTCTGTCTCATATTCTTGTGATAAGGTGTTTATAAAACAATACTATTTCTTCTTGATTTGTCTGCTATCCTCTTCACTCTATCAAGTCCAGACCCGATTACGATTTTCCCTTCGAATGTGTCTGTCATGTCAAGTCAGTAGCGAGTCTGCACATGCACGAGCATTGTGTGCGTGGCATCTCTAGTGTGTATGTGTACTACCTAATCCAGCACATGCTTGCAGGGTTGGGGGAGGAGGGAAATCAAGATTAAAACCTAGCAGGGGCAAGAAACTTTTGAACGCTAACGTGAATCTCAATAATAATTAGATTATATTGATCAATATATACTATTAGTTTTTTTTCCTAGTAATTAAGAAAAACTTCAATAGTCGATAAAGGCCTAAAGGGATACACAATATATGCAGTTAATTATAAACATCAATATATATAACTAAAAAAAATAAAAATTACTAAAAACACCACAGCAACAATAACAATCATACTCCATATAGATGTACATTTAGTACAAATAATTTTCATAGTGAGTGAACAAACATGTTTACAGATAAAATAGTTCTAATTTAAGTTTTTAACTGATTGTAAAAGTATTGTATAGTGAGCTTTTAAGATTTTTAAAGAAATTTTATAAGTGCAACACCATATACTTGGAAGGATTTATTGACAATTAATATATAATAAGTTTTTATCTAAAAATTAGTACTCCCTCTGTTCCAAAATATAAGATTGTTATTGAATATTTGAAGTAAATTTATGATATTTTCGAACTCAAAATTGACACAAATTCATTTCATTTTAGTCAATACAATAATGAATATGATAAATTGTCTAAAAAGTATTACTAATTATAAAATTTATTGTTTCCTCTTCTTTTCTTTTTTCTTTTTTTGAAACAGGATTTATTTTTTCGTAATTTTTGATTAAATCTTATCAATTTTGAGTTTGAAAATGTCTAAAACTGACGTTCAAAAAGTACAATATTTTCGAATCTTGATAGATAGCTTCCCCACCTGCCATATACTAGATCCTTCCCTGCACAGAGTATATGCACCAGAAACAACATGGACTAATACTGTATTCAAGTGGAAAGCAATCATTTCCAACCTGCCAAATTGCGAGTGTATATGTGCAGATCATATGCATTGCAGAAGTTCCTTATTTAAAGATCCAAAAGCCAAAGGAAACAACAAATCCACAATCCAGCATATTGCTAAAAACAAGTGAATAAATTCACAAAAAGAAATACCTGTCTGCAAAGGTCTTCAAGAAAGTCGGAGAATACATTGGGCTTTAAGTCATTGAACTTTGCAATGAATGAATGCTTGATTATATCAATCATCATTTCACATATATAAACCATAGAAGCATTCTGGAATTCCAGGCAAAGCACGAGCAAATGAAGAGGCAATATAAGAGAAACAATTTTCATATTATACTTAGTAATGTTCAGTTCATCGCTTAAAAAGTGTAATTTACTCAGAGAGATGAAGTAAACTTACAACAAGGAATTTCTCGAACCAAGGATACTCAGCTTCCAGAACATATTGAGCTAAGACGAATAAAATGAATGCAGAAATATGGAATCTCTCAACTGAATCTGGTCACGAGCAACGCCATTGAACCAAATCAAACAAATTGAACCCAGAATTTTAGTAAATGTCTTAAGCAAAAGATCCAAACCACTAGTCAGTTTCTTAGCATTTTATTTTTATTTTTTATACAAGTGCAGTCTCAAATAAAGAAGACTAGAAGAGAAAGTTATAAGGAAATATAGATAAGAATATCCTCATTCGCAAAAGAACAAGTAATAAAAGAAAACAACTCAAAGATATGCAAACAAAAGCAAAAAATAAAAAGACAGGGTGAATCTCATGATTTATTACAGTTGAGTATGCCAAAATTGTGTCGTAACAAATGCAAAACAGAAGTTGCTAATCCTAGTCAATATGATTAACTGTGTGAAGCGTCAAAATTTTCACTGTTCATTATCTTGAGCAAATCTACTCCCAACCACCAGAACCACCTTCCACCCCCATTGCACCGCAGTTAGCCAGTAATAAAAGCATATATATTTAGATTTGTTATCCTAAAGAGTAAATTGGTATATCTTTTTATAGTGCCGATATGAGATGATATTAACTTTATACGCAATTTATTGAGCAGGAAGGTTGCAAAGGAGACAAACTTTCCCATTTTACTCTTTCCTTCTCCACCCTCCCACCCACCCGCCCCAAGCCCCCAAAAAATCAACACAGATAACAACAAACAGTTCCAAACAGGAAACACACATCAAACACTAAATTGCACTTTTAAGTTATTAAAAGAATGAAGAAGATCAAACTTGAGAAAGAAAACGCACCACTATATACCATACTCTGTACATTATCCTTACTAAAACGCTTAAACACATTGCTTTTAATCTCAGCAAAATTGTTTGATACCAGCAAAGCCAGCAACGCATTGTTGTGAGCAACTATACAGGTTGATAGAGTAATGGCCTGAGCTAATAGGATGAATGAATGAATAAGTATGAATGGTTAAGGAATCAAATTTCTGATCGCATAAATAACTATTCTAGCACCAAAATAGCAAAAGCATTGCAGGAAAAAAAAGAGGATATTTGATGAAGCCACTGCTAAAGCTTCGTCAGAAATAAATCTCCATAGCCAGTATCTCATGGTTTCTGGGGAACAATTTGCAAGTCCCTCTGCGGAATTGAACAACGTCTGCAACACATCTCCACCAAAACTTTGGCATAATCTATCAAATATCTGTCGCCAGGGGGCATATATCAGTTTGAAGAAGTTTCATTCATTATAACCACCACACAAGGCAGGAAAATATAGGTAAGAAAAATGAAATATTGACTAATAGCCAGGATATCTGTTCAACAAAGATGAACCAGATTGTGCTAAAGTATAATGATAGATCAGACATGTCGATTTAAAGAAGATTAACACGCATGAGATATAAATAGAGAGTATTCAATAATGGCACAGAAATGTTTCGGATGATTTTCCAAAACTATTTACAGTCATTCCATAAGTTTCAGATTTAAGATTTTATTATCAAGATTGATTCGGTGAGGCTCCAACTTTATTGGAGCCCATTTTTAGGTATGGATATGCATCTGAAATTCTACAAATTACTTCCATATTTAATCTCTTCATCACAGCATAAGATTGACATCAGGGGTGGGTGAAATGACAAAGTTCAAAGAACAACCTCTAGGTCACTGGTTCTAATCCCCACACCAGAGACAAAGCTTGCCTATTCCTGAAAAAGATTGTCTTAATTATGCTACGCATCATGTCGTTGGTGGAGAGAACAAATATCTCACGTTTCAGCTTTCATAGAAAGATAACAAGTAAGAAGACAAATTGTTAGGTTCAGAATGGCTTATTGGTATATTGGAGGAAAAAACGCAATTGTAACTAGGAAAGCCTGAGAGAATGCCTACCAATGTTACTAGATGATTTAGACAAGATTAACATTGATTCAAGCACTTCTTCACAAAATGGCAGCATTGATATCATTGATCTTAACATATTGCTTATTCAAGCAAATATCAGTCAGTTAAAAAGAACAAAGGCAGTCTGCATCTCAAATCAATAATTTTAAAGTATATATTTGGTAGTTGTTGCTAGAAAGTTCATCTTTTCTTACCTCCAACACATTGTACACCACATAAAGTTTGATTGTCCCTTGACCACGAATTATGTGATATATTAGGCTGATATCTGAGTAACAAAATGAAAATCAAAAGAAAGAAGTTAGCATACAACCAAACCTGATTCAACTGTGGCACATTATATTTGTTCTCTACTCAGCAGCCATTTTAGCAACAAAAGAAAAAAGAAAAAAGAAAAACAGTAGTAAAGAGCAGAAATTCTTACTAAACCTGTCTGTTGTAAAAGAATGACCCCACAAGCCAGCGCAAAAAAACAACCAAAATCAGACAGCTCTGCTGTTGAAGGCCTCCTGAACTGCCTGCCACAAGCATGATCAGGTTACTATAAATAACAAAATTATACAAACTCCACAACATGCTAAGTTTCATAGCATGGACATACGCAAATAATAGAAAAAATAAATAAACAAGGGAATAGATAAACAGAAAGAAAGAAGAAAACAAACAAGAAAAATAATTCTGTCTCTCGCACTGTGTGTCCTGTTCTTCCTCAATCCACATTCTCCAGTCCTCTCTCTTTATCACTATTAAAGTGTTGGTTGTTATTATAGTTTGCACCAGATATTCATAGAATCCTAGTTGTCAAGAGGCAAAGAAATTAGTTATGCTATGGTCAGTAAGATGAACCCTCAAGCCCACTCTCTCGTCTAAATGTCATGCCAGCAGTCTTGCCATAAGAATTTAACCATTATTGCTAAGGTATCACCTTCTTTGGTATCTTAATGCACCAACCTATTAATTCTACACTCATTTTTATATGTGATTATAAAATGCAAGGAAGTTGTGATCAGAACACACAAACTGTAAAATTGGCAAGTGTCCCCATCTTTGGTTTTTTAAATGCTTCAAAGCAAGAATATGTACTACATAAGGTAAAATAGCAAACATATATACTATGTCTAAATATAAGATAATATAAATACATTTAAGAATAAATGGTTAGGAGAAAAACAGTCATTTAGAAAGAAAAGAGAAAGCTCTAAAGAAAGCATATCTCTGATCAGGAATTTTAATTCTTTATTTTGTCTAGCACCCCTCTGACTAACCAGAACTAAGAAGTAACAGTTTTTAAGGCGTACTACTAACTGAAATCCTTCACTGAAAATATTTTCTGTTCCATGATAGTAATATCAGAAGTTCAAAACTTCCAGCATAATTTTTGTAACACTTCCATAAATAGATTTTACTTGTAAAGCAAGAATGACATATATCCATATCACTAAACCAAAAGATCAAGGGAAAAAACTATAAGATCCCTTTGAAACAATTTCTAGTTAACAAATGTATGTTCATATGATACACTAGTTAGCAATAATTTCCCCAGATAGGTGCTTAGTATCAATGTCATTAGGGCGTGGTTTGAGTGGCAGCATTTAGGTGTTTCTTGATCACTGTTCTTTAATCAGGAATAATTTGCACCTGTCAAACCTAATTATACTTTAATCCAAAACGGAACTACTACAAAAGAAAGACAACTAACCTTGAATTCAGAAACCTCCAAATGGTAATGAGAAGCCTTGCGGGCATGATAGTTAACAATGATAGAAATGAATCCAAGCAAACAAAGTAGCCAATGCTTATGAGCTGCAAAAGCAAAGTCATCTTTAGAATCTACCACTAAGGAACTATACAGTGATGTATAGATTTAGTATATATACTAGTTTCAAGTATATAGCATCTATATGGGATCACCCTCTTCCAAACTCTAAAAGACTGATACTTTCAGGAAAAATGAGAGAGAAGTCCCACTTTTTACCGAAAAATAGATGAGATTTCCCAATTCCAACCTCAATGATGATAATGTAATGCTTAAAAAATGTACAGTGAGGTAAAAATAACAGAATCACAAGAGAACAATGAATTATTTGTGCATCAAGAAAGTATGAAAATAACAACCATAAAATTATCCCTTTAAAACATGTTAATTCACTATTCTCAGGTGGTTATAATAGATAGATAGAATGTACCAGTTCACAACGCCATGGCAACCGGAAAATAGTATCATATACTCTTTCCCGTTCTTTCTCATTGGCGAGAGTTGATGTAGTCCGTAAGGAATTTCCACCATTCATTTCCTCCATAAAGTATTTCAATGGAGACTTCTGTAAAAAATCTGAAATAAAATTATGAAATCATGTCATAAAGAAAAAAGAGAGGAACTCTGAGGATATCAAAATATGACAAACCAGAAGACGACGCATTTACTGGCCTAAAGGGCACTAGAGTCAATCCACTTATCAAGATTTTGGACATTCTCCACGAACAAAGGGCATAACACTGATTCACCCAACATCACATTCTATAAATATCATATAACACCAACCTTTTCTACTCACTTCATTCATTCTACAAGAATCTAGAGAGAGAAATACTCTCTTCCTCATCCTTAGACGCATACTAACTCCCACACCAGAGGGGCTACCTGAGGTCCTTCTAACCTGTTCATTTGCAGCAATGTTCTAAAAATCCCCGCCTAGGTCCGATTAATCCCCGCCTAAGCGTTAGGCCCCCCGGCACCTCGCCTAGGTCCAAGGCGGCAAAAAAATCCCTCCAGAAAATTAGACGGGGCCTAGGTGGAGAGGTTTTTATTTTTATTTTTAATAACTACCAAAACCAGATCTTGATATATTTATTTTTCTAATTATTTACCATATTCATAATGAATGTTGTAGCATATCAAATCACAACAAGAAGTGAACAAGATCATGTCAAAATGGATAATTTTATTATAGTTATAATTTTTTGAACTTGTACCAACTTCAAATTATATAAATAATGATACATTTGTAATATTTAGTTTAATTCAATATAATTCTTAAATTTATGTTTAGTTTCTTGAGTTTTAATATTGAATTGAATTCTTGAAATTTTGTATTTTATTATTTAATAGCAATCTTATTTATGAATAAAATTAATACGTTAAAAATATGTTTGAAATTTGAACAATTGCATATTTGTGTTTGAATTTTGACATTGACAATATGAATATGTGTTTCAACTTTAAGTAAAGGCCTTTATTATCTTTATTATAGATTGTTTTGCTTTATATTATTGTTTTGTTTGGATAAATGTAAGATAAAATATTAAAATTGGCTTAAAATAAAAAAATCCCGCCTAGCGCCTTTTAGAACATTGCCTTGTAGAACTGGAACTTGGACTCGGACTTTGGACTAACATTGGACCCGGCTCATCACCTAAGATTCTTGCAGGAAGCCCCGTCCCCAAACTCACCCTTAACTCAAATTGAGTGTTACAACAGGAACTATTTGTTTCTGTTATCAAAGGAACCACTGAAGGGTCCATGGACCAAACTTGAACATGATCGACTAAATGTGTTTGTCTTCTAAAGAAAAATTGTCCTTTCAAGTAAATAATAACCCAAGTAACTTGTGCTCCCAGAACAATGCCTGGACTAGCATGTGCAGGATGATCAGTTTCTGATACGTGTACAAGTTCGTAAACTTCTGTTTCCTGTGTGACTTTTATCTCTTTCTTGGATGACTTGAATCATTTCACTAGTATGAAAGTATATCCCTAAAGTTGCTTCTTTAAAACTTAAAATTTCTACTCCACATATACTTTTTTTTTGTTTCTTCTATTTTATGAAAGCTCCTCATTTCTTGTGTGCAGCTTATTTTGATTTTATTGGGTAAGATTTCTTTTTGAGTTGTTTATCACTTTCTTCCTCCAAAGTAAAATCTCATTAGGCATTCCAAACTGAAAGGCTGCTGAACAGAGTGTCGAATGAAGAATCCCTTGCATCTTTCCTATCTATGGGACCAAAAAGAACGAATGTAATGGAATGTATTTCCTCATGAAAATCTCATTTCGTAATTACATTAACTAAATTTCATTTGGTAGTTTATCATTTTCAGTTGTTTTACCTAAATGGAAATTTTCTAAGAATTCGCACGCTATACCTCCTTAAAACAAACACTATAAGCCTTATGATTTATACTTCAGCGAATTTTCAAGCACCATTCAAAACAATCATAAAAAACACAAAAATGCAATACTCACAATTTGGATCTTCAGCCATAACTCGATTCCAATCCAACGATTCTTCTGTCTCCAGCTTCATAGCAACACTTCCATTCACTTCAGGCCTTTGTTTAGGCGTAGAAGAATCTAATTCCTTACTATTACCACTACTACTCTCCCCCTTCACATGCTCACTCGCCTCCTCTCCGCCATTCACCACACTCCTCTGCCGCAATTCTCCACCGTTTAAAATGAAAAACTCCGGTCTTGTAGCCGAACTCACCTTACCAACAACACCGTTCTCCTCCGGTACCCTCACTTCCTCATAAATAACAGTCTGAGTCAAACTACTACAACTTTTACTTTCCAATTCAGTTGAACCTTCTGGAATTAAAGAATCCATAAGTCTCTTCTTTTTTGAGCCTTTGTGTTTGCGTTTCCGTCGATTAGGTTTAGGAGATTCGGATGTATCGCCACTTTGCATAACTGGAGGATCGGAATTGGATCTATAGAAGAAAGAGTTGTTATCGTCTTCGAAGGAGGAGCTGGTGGTGAGAATGTTGAAGGACAGCTTGCGTCCGCGTGATCTTAATGCCATAGGAATTTTAGAGAGAGAACTGTGTGAGCTAGGGTTTTATGATGAAGATGATCGATGGAATTTTTGGTGATAATGCGGACTGACTCGGGGAGAGGGAAAATTTTCGGTTTTTGGGTATTGGTCACGACGACTCACTAGTGGTGATCGAATACGTAGCAAGTAACTGGAGTGAGTAGTAATCCAATCATTTAATGACACGTATTTGTCGGGTTCGTTTTTTGGGCGTAATACTGTAATACTGCCATGAGTGATGAGGTGTAAACTTATTGATTACATTTTGTATAATTATATTTTATTATAGTCAATATACCTCACCATTATTTGTGCTACCAAATCAATAATTATCATTAAAATATTATATATTACTATAAAAAGTGAAAATATTAAAAATATAAATATTAGCTCTAGCAATATAAATAGTGACCTTTATTGCAAATACGAGCCTTCAACTGCCAATAGCATGCGAAAATTGAATTATTTCATTTTTAATAAAATATTATGTTGATTTTTAGTCAGCTATACTAAATGCTTTAACTGTAATTCAAAAATACGTAAAAGGATAAAAAAAATTGTATTCTTTAAATTATTTAACATCAAAAATCCAAATAAAATATGAGTATATACATAAATTATATTCCATAATAAAAATTATCTGATTAATAAATATTTTCAGAGCAAAGTTTTAGTAAACCAGGAGCAGACAATTTGAGTTATTGGTTGATGGATTTTATCTATGTTTTACAACCATCATATAGGAATTGGATATCAAAACAAGTGCAATTGAGCTGGAAGATTTTGACCCACATTCATTGCGTCAGTTCAGCTATACACTCGCAGGTTATCCAATGTTGTTCTTGATTAATTGACACTGATTTTATGCCACTCCGACGGGTAATGCACTTCATGTGTTTGAGAAAAAGCCCAGCTCAATCTCGTTACTTGGAATTTGTTCTTTTGGTTGCTTTTGTAGTGATGATTTTGTGGAACAATGTCAAAAGTTTTATTCAAAGAAATTTTGTGTAGACTACATGTTTGAACTAAACTGATGTTATTCCGCCCATGTCCTCTTGTTACTAATTAGCGGCTCTCCAGCCTCCAGTGAGGAGGTCTACATTCATAACATATTTGTTGTCTTCTTTGCAGGTCTTTTTGGTGAAGGCTTTAAACTATAATCCAGTTGGCAGAAGAGATTTGGTTGATGGTGAACACTGTAATTCTCATAGAGTGAGGTGTGGATTGATTTTCTTTATGCTTTGATAGGAATATAGAGATGTAGTTGCATGCTTAATATAGAGTCAGAAAATAAAATACAAAATGGGGGTTTGGCTGGAGCCACCGGATGATTATATTATTATATTCAAGAGTACATTTTATACATAAAAATTTATATTACTAACAGGTAGTACAATTTATTTACTGGTCTTCTGCTATGAAGAATATTGTTGGCTTTTTTGGTTCTATGATCTCGACTGTCCCTTCCAGCATCTTAGCCACCTTCCCCATTGACGGCCTCGTCTCGGGTCGATCCTGTAGGCACCACATCGCAGTCTTCACCATCCGATTCACCATATCAAAGTGTGCCCGGCTATCGTAGGTGTGTTTAATCTGACTGTCCAAAATGTCCTCTACATTCATTTCCTTGTAAACCTTGTCAAATGCCCACATAGGAAAATACCAGTCTTCACTATCCATTTTAGATCCTTGGATCTCTCTATTCCTCACCCCACTCACAATTTCCAACAATACCATCCCAAAGCTATAAACATCAGCTTTCGGTGTGATTGTGTCTGATTTGGCCCATTCCGGTGCCATGTACCCTGGGGTCCCTTGGATTCTTGATATGTTCACCACATTCTCTTTCTCTTTCTTCTTCAGCTTAGCCAATCCAAAATCCGCTACCTTGGGGCAAAAGTCTTCCCCCAAAAGTATGTTCTCCGGCTTGATGTCACGGTGTAGCACCCACTCTAAGCACTCCTCGTGGAGGTAAGCAATTGCTCTTGCCACACCTACAGCAATTCGGTACCTTATACTCCAATCAAGTATTGGTTTTCTTTCCGCGTCCGACTCAACACCACCTGCGGACCTGCTGCTTTGTCCCGGACGAAAGAGGTACTTGTCAAGTGAACCATTAGGCACATACTCGTAAACAAGTATTCTATGACCCTTCTCAGCACAAAAGCCCCATAGACGGACCAAATTGAGGTGGTGCATCCGGGCAATTATTGTCACCTCCGCCCAAAATTCACGAAACTCGCCTTTTTTTTCTTCAGCCGCTGTTATGTTTTTCAAGCATTTAACCGCTACGACCCGGTGATCGCTCAACTCTCCTCTGTAAACATCCCCAAACCCACCTTTTCCAATAATGTTGGAGAAATTATTAGTAGCAGCTTTGAGCTCCGCATAGCTGAACCGTTTTGGTCCGCCCGCTGGCAAAAATTCAAGCCCAAAGGTCTGAGCCATGTCCCTGTACTTCACATACTTCTTTAGGAAAGCCCAGAAGAAAACTACTCCACTAATAAGCTCTGCAGCAAAGAGGGTACATATTATCATTATGTTTCGGGTTGTGGCAGTGGATTCCTCGGGTGGTTCAGGGAGGCTGATCCGAACAGGGCATGTCGTCTCGAGCACGTTCGTCATGCCAGTGAAGTTTGATGTTTCAGTTTCGGATTTAGACACCCGGAGAAAAGTGGCTGCTTCTATACCCGGAGACCAATATCCATATAGTAGCCTATCCAACTGTAGCACACAATAACCACTCCCATCATACTTGAATGAGAACCCGAGACAATTCCGGGAACTCAAGCATTCGGCTTCACAAGTTGAATAATTCCTGGCCTTGAGGTCTGTCTGGTTTGAACTTCCTCTAAAAGCCACATAGTCTAAACGTAAAAACCTGCTGTTTTTTGGGTCGTTGTTGATGGGAAGTCTCCTTTCACATGAATCCCCGCCCTTTGATGAGTACCCCGGTGGGCAGACACAGGAGATAGAGTTTGAAGCATCATAATTAGTACAAATAGAGTTGGGACCACACCTACCCTGTATTCTGCATAATTCAAACACTGCTTGCCAAACACTAGTCCATTGACCCAGTTTCGGATCAAAAGCATAAACCAAGAGATTACCATCTTCATCAAGAGTCAATCTCCTCAACTTGGTTTCGCCAAAATCCGATGTAATGAAAGAATCGCCGTTTTCTTTGATGATCTTCCCATCATCATCGAGTTGCAGAAACACGTTTGATGCATTCCAGTAACTCTCACTGCCGTTATAGTAAAGGCCTTTGGAACTCTCAAACTTGTATTTCCCATTCTTTGAGGATAGTGTTGTCCGTGTTCCATTTATGGGTTGATTGGGAAGAATAGTAGTGGTTGGATAATCAAAACTATTCCACTTTCCATGGACAAGATTCCCATCATCACCAAGAATGAGTTTTGTAGTGTTTGCATCCTCATCAGTCGAGTTAAATGGCCATAAGTTGTGGCCGGAAGAAGCATTTAACCAAAGCTGGCCAGAGCGCGTGATGACGAGTGGGAGTGTTCCGTTGACCGGGGTTCTATCGTTGGCCGACCAAACTAGGGTCTTAACGGAGATGTTATAATACCAGATTGAGAAGTTGTAGAGGTTTGGTGAATTGGGAAGAGGCTGAAAACCAGCAGCAAAGGTTGAGTTTGGCGAGAGAAGGATTTGGTTCTGCTCTGGGAACCATGGACTGTCTGAGAAAGAGAAGGAAGTGATGGTTTTTTCTCGCTGTGTTTGGGCTGATGATGGTGGAGGGATTGAGAGGAGAAGGATGGTAAAGAATGGGAGAGAGAAAATGTAGGAAGAAGAAGAAGAAGAGAGAGGCATGGTGCTGTGGGTGGGTGGGTTGTGAGATGGAAAAGGCTGGATGTGTTAATTTGGATATTTGTATATTAGGAAGCTTTGAATGTGTTAGGCTGGGTGGGTGGCTGGCTTGCTTAGACTTGCGGAATGGGAATAGACCTTTTGCTTTGACTTATTGTTTTATTAAAAGGAAAATTAAATAGTCGTCATTTAGATTTAGTTGTAGGATAATGAAGTGAAATATCATTTGATTTTTTCAAAAGAATATTTACATTCATGCAAGTATACCTTATAAAAATATTATTAATTTCTTAAATAAATAAAAAAAATATTGTGATTTTAAAACTTGTAGTAGATCTCCATTACGTATATAATTATTACTCTAATTTATAAAGGAAATATGACAAGTGGTAATTAGGAAATGTCAGAAGCGCATGTGAACATCTATTTTAGTATTCCACACTTGGTATTATTATATTTAATATGCTGCTACTTTAGATGACCGATTAAATTAAGATAATTGACTGAAACTGAAAGGTAAGGAGGACTAGGGAAGGGGATGCCAATTGCCTCCTAGTTTATGGTCACTGTTAGAAATTTATCAGTACTAAAAGATGACCCTCCATCATTTATTGCTTTGGAATTGGCCCACTTTGTGCTTCAGCTGCTTTCTTATTACTGAAACCCTGAAACCATGAAACAATAAAAAAATAAATAAGTAAAAAGAGAAAGAAAAAAAAAACCACTTCTCCTGCTCTCCCCTGATAATATAGAGATAATGCATTAGGAGGAGGAGTATTTTTAATAGTAATTTTGTACTTACAAATTTTAGTTTTAAAGGCAAAGAAAAAACTAAAAAGTATTGTGTCTAAATATGTCTTGGAAAACTTTAATAAAAAAAAGAGTAAAATGAACTCTTGCTTATTTCTAATCAGAGATTGAGAAATGAGGAGACGGACCTAGCACCTAGAAGAAGGTCCTCCATAATTTCCACTCCCTCTTCTTACTTCTTACAGACAGGTGCTTGAACTGTTACGGCCCAGAAGGACCAATAATACTAATGCCCAATTGTGCTAGACTGAACTTTTGAAATTTAAGATCAGAAGCCCGTTGAATCTATTTCTGTTATATGTCTGTATACTAAAAAAACAACAAACTATTCAAATCAAAGCCATGATTAATTGTCTTGACTAGAGAAGTCGCACCTTAATTAATTGACATAAACACAAAAAATACACCAAGTAAAAGAAATTTGAATATATAACCTATGAATATTCATTAATCATATATGCACGTCACAAATTTATATAAGAAAACGTCAAATAAGACTCATATTTTTTTGCCACATTCAATGCCATTGATGACTACAATATTAATGCTAAGCGTCTAAAAGAAAGAATCCTACAATGAGCTGGAGCTGGCGGCTGGTCAATTTTTGTATAGCACATTCCTTCCAATGAAATCAAATGGCTCCTTCTCAAATTAATCATCTTTTAAAATCATGAACCCACTAATCACCTTGTGACAACAACAAAATTTTCTTTGTAGCCGTCGTCCTTACTATCTAACATCCAAATCAGGACCAAATGTTGTATGTGTGTGTGTATATATATATGTGTTGTCTCACAAATTAAATGCAAATTAACTATATACAACTAACTCATCTCGTTATTTTTTATGCTTCACAGCTAGCCTTGAACAAAACCCGCTCTCCGGCTCTCCTCTTCCCTTTCATGCAAAATTTAACCTTTTTATCTTTCATAGAACGTACGGCGGAATTGTTAATATATATTATTCAAGAAACACTAGCTAAGCTAATTATATATATATATATACATCTGCTAGCTAGTTTTGGTAAATTTTGTATTGTCATCCATCAGTTTCCCGGTGTAATATCACCACTTACTCTCTTCTCAGAATGCAGAGGCGATTCCGGCAAGTTTTTTCGTCACTAAGAGAGCACACCTTTGTTAGTTATGCGAAAATGGCAACCGCCGGAGGGTTTTGTGACCTGGACCTAATAGTTGTGAAAGCGACATCGCCGGATGACTTGCCATTGCCAGACAGATATGTCCATCAACTCCTAAAAATCTTCTCCGTTTCTCCTAATTCCTCGTACCCCCATTTTGCAACAAGTTTTGGCCGGAGATTTGGCAACACCCAATGCTGGAGAGTTGCTCTCAAATGCCTTAGTCCTGCTCCATCGTTTACTCCGCTCATTACCCGATAACACCGCCTTCAGAAACCAGCTCCTTTGGGCCCGATCCAATGGATTTTTATCGCTATACCCTTGTCACTTTCGTGATTGCTCCTCGTCGGCTCATGCTCCTCAAGATTACACCCTTTTTATCAGATCGTATGCTCACCTACTTGATGAAGCTCTAGATTGTTTATCCATTGGTAAACAAATTGACCAAGCAGAAATGCCTGCAGAAGAAGAAGATCGAGCACTACCTGATAAGATGAAGGAGATGGATACAATGCTTCAACTTTTGCCACAAGTTCAGAGCCTCATTGACAGGGCGATGGACTGCAGGCCTAATGGGGCAGCTGCTAAGAACTTTGTCGTGCAATCCGCGATGAAACATATAATTCGCGATAGTTTCATATGTTACACAACTTTTAGGAGGGAGATTGTTATGGTCTTAGAGCAACTAATTCAGATGCCATACATAAGTTGTATCGCTGCTCTTGGTATCTACAAAAAGTCAGCACTGCAGGCAAAACAACTCTCTCAGTTTTATGATTGGTGTAAATCTTTGTGGCTTTGTGGGATATATGAGTACCCTTTTATTGAGCAGATTCCACAGATTCAGATTCAAGCTCTTGAGACTTTTCTTAATGGAATGTGGCAATTAACTGATCAGTCTTCCTCTTCAACGGAATATAATAATTCCATAACATCAACAATGGAGACTCCACCGAGTTCAAATGAACAGGTGATTAGGCCGGAGCATTTTGGGGGTAGCAATAATTGCGCAAATGAGGAAGAAAATGGTGAAGATATGGAGCCATTAATACAATTTGATGATGAAAATGTTAGTTGGGAAGCTCTTTTAGAAGCGTCTATGAATCCTTCCAAGAATTGCTTCTTTTTCCCACCTAATAATGGTCATGGCAATGGATATGGTAACAATTATTCAGCAGATCATGTTAGCAGGGATGAAGCAAATGGATGGCAGATGCAAGTGTATAATCCTTATACTGCAAATCCTTTTAGTCAGTCCCATAACATGGCTGCAGCAGCTAATTACGATGGATCAAATTCGAGTAATTCAGCTTCTCCATGGGGCCTTTGATGCTCAGTTATGTATGTATTAATTACTAAGCACAACTTGGTATTAGTAGTTTGTTGTTCAAAACAAAAAGATTATTTATTTATCCAACAAAAGAGTGAAAGAGAGAATAATTCAAAACGGCAGTTTCTTCAAGGGCGATTACAAAGTCTGAAAGAAAAATAATTAAAAATATTGATACTAGAGAGTGTGAGATGTAAAAGGGAGCACAGTTGCTCCAGTTGGTATATATTAATCTAATTTCTAATAATGATTTCCAACAAGATATACATGAAATAACTAGTTATTCCCATGGTAGCCGCCTGTAATGTTTTATCCAATCTAATAGGGGAAGAAAATAGCAAAGAAAAACAATACCTAGACATTTCTTGTCAAATTACTAAATGAATTTTAGGAAGAACACAAAATCAGGTACGTCACACCCCTAGAATACACAACTCCGAATTTACTTATTATATTGTCGAGTGAAAGAACGTAAAGTACACTCCGCGAGTCTTCATTTTTATCCGTACAAACTATTTGCGGTGCCTCCTCTTTGGCTCTACTCTCGGCCTCTTCTCATCATCCCACTCCCTGTCATACAACAGTCTAAAGCAAGCTGTCAAGGATATGCAAAATTTTAACAAGAATGTCTGACCAACATACGCATTCACAACAAATCAAGGTAATTTCGGCATATGTTGGTCCTCTTGAAGCAAAAAGAAAACAACCACTACCGCATGCTAAAATCGAAAGGTAAATTATTTGAAAATGACAAACTAAAGAACGAATTAGATTTTTTTTGGATACATAAACATAAACTAAAAAACGAATTCAACATAAACAGTGAGATGGCACAATATCATATTGGACTTGAAAAGAAAGAACTAGATTTTTTAAGGATACTGGTCTGTATCACGACGGGTCATCTTGTTGGCTGCTTCCTTACCATGATTTCTCAGGACAGGCTCTTCAATGTAACCGGGACGCTGAGGCATGGCTGCCTTCCGGTCTCCCCTCTCTCTACCATCATAAGACTGTGACAGATTAATAGTAAGAGGAGGTGGAGGGGCTGCTGGTAAATATTCACCAGCTTCTGCTGGTAAATGCTCTCTTTTGAGTTTCCGTCTCTTAGATGCGCCACTTGCATCCAAGTCCTCCTTCAGAAGGTTTGCTTTCTCCCTCTCTCTCTCCTCCACCTAAATGAATAATCAGGACGTTAAGTAAACAATCAAAATATAAAAACTTAACAAGATCCCCCTAATCAAATAAACCTTAAGCAAGAGCTCTATATATCCTCAAACAACAACAACATTCATATAATTTAAAGGTATATATGTGTATAAACTCAACAGCAGAATCTAAAAAGACTTATTTCGGCCAACACATGCCTCAAGCCAGATAAGTTATTCACAATTGAGAAATAATTAAACTACAAGTTACAGGTTGGGAGAAAAGTTGATTTACTTCAACTACATGCCAAATTGGTAACCTGAGAGGCTATGTACACACCCAAATTGTACATGCCAAAGTGCCTGCCAAGAGGCTAGCAATATTAAAAGATTACCAACATGGTCATGTATGAATGCTGCACTGAAGGTAGGATCCCTGCATACTTTAAGATTGTGACAGAAAGAGATGTATTTAGCTTCATGCAGGGAGGAAAAATTTAGCCCGAATTTGTAGGGAGTTTCAAGATTAACCATTAGTATCTAACGTGACAATACTTTGATGGTTTATGACTTTAATTTTGTGAGGACTCTAAAATTTAGGTAGAGGACAACAAACAATGATACCACCTCGAATTTTTTAATCTGATATTTTTGGAGGTCCAACTTTACTTCACAGAAAAGCTACATGGCATACTGAAGCTCTGATAAGGTGTAAAAAAGTGAGCAGTGGCCCCAACATGGTTATGAAAAAGTAGAAGAGTGAACAAAAGCCAAACACCGAGACTTCTCTCAGCACATTTGGTTATGCTAATCCTGATTAATTACTCTCTTACTCAAAGACGGAGAGGAAATCCAAGAACAATGGTAACAAGTGAGACGCAGAAGATTGTGGAGCCAACTCTTTTCAAAGCACCCATAAATTGTTTCATGTAGAGAATCCATGGACCATCATAAGCTTGATAAACAAATTATACATACAGTTTTGTACCATGTTTATAGGGCAGATGCGAAGTCATCACAACACAAGTAAAAAAAACATACCTTTACTGAAAACCCATCTCGTTCTTCACGCTTCCTATCACGAAATTCATCTTCTCTTCTACGTTTTGCATCATCTTGTGATATTAAAATATTCTCCTCCTCAGATCGCCTCCGTTCTCTGTCATCATGTCGGGGGGAAAGTCTTTGAGTATGTCTAGCAGTTCCCAACCTTCTATCACCATCATCATCTCTTCTGCCTGCATTAACGGATTGGGGGACCATGTGTGCAGGTAAAGGTGGTGGTGGTGGCAAGCTTTGCCCATGAAACCGGTCATCAGCATGAGATTTTTCTTGAGATGTTTCATTATATCGTGACTTACTTCTGTCATCTTTGTTTCTTTCATCCTTTGATTTTTCAGTAAGCCTATCAGAACCCCTGTCACCACCTCTCTCTTGTAATCTATCTACAGAACGCTCTCTTCCATATCTTTCCATTGACCTATCTCTTGATTTTTCTGATAGATTATCATCACCACGAGACTTTTCAGGACGTTCCACTCTTTCCCTGTAGTCTCGATCATACCTTTCATTTGCCTTTTCTTTCAATCTATCCATAGTCCTGTTGATTTGATCCTCTGAACCTGTTTTTTCAAGATCAGCAGGATGAAGTTTATCAGCTACTCGTGGATCAATTGATCTTTCTCTATCAGAAAAACGAACATCAGCCTCTAAATCTCTTGAATCAATTTCCCCTTTCCTGCGTTTACTCAGTCTATCAAGTTCTTCAGCTGGACTGACTCTCTTATGAGGTTTATCATTAGATTTTGAACTAGCAGCTTCATGCCTAGGAGATTGAACTGGTCGAGAAGAGGCCTGTCTTTGCAAATCAGAAACTTCATTGCCATCGTCTTTTACAGAAGGAAACCTCAAATCAGAAGACTTCATGGCTCCACTCTCAGACTTCAGTTCACTGCCGTGGATATCTAAAGATCTTGTAGATGAAGTTGACCCCTTGGCTGAAACTGAATTTGTGTTACCATTGCCTTGGAGTACAGAAATAACATTAACCGTCGTCCCTTGTCGGCCTTCAAATGGATGATGAGTTGGAAGATCTCTGTCACTGGCGGAAAATGGCCCTACTGTTCTGCCAATAGCTTTTCCAGATTTACTGTCATCTTTTGAAAGATCCTGCTTTGGTTGCTTAGAAAGAGATCCAGCAACCAGCTGATCTTTTAGCTGCAGTTCTCCCCTGACAAAAAAGAAAAATTATCATTGAACCACCAACACTGAAAATGTTGAACTTCTACATGCTGATTCATAACAGTTGAACCATACCAAGCAAAGGATATCAACCTATGAAAAGTTTGAAGATTTGAGCTATTGGAGAAATTTAAAAAATCAAATGAGCTACCAAATATGTAAACAATACTCCATGAAATACAAAATTGAAGAGGAATAGCAGAAATAATGTCAAACATGGCAAATTATCAACAACTTCAATAACCAGTAACATCTAGCTCAAGAGGTATCAGACCTCCCTAACATGGGAGTGGTCAGACCGCCAGAGGCTCAAACCTCGAGTATTGTTATCTTGTAGCTGATATGGTCTTGCTTTCCTATATGGCCTTATGGTTACGATTCCCAACACCCCCCACCCCAAAAAAAAACAAAAAAATAATAATAATAATAAGAATAAAAGGATCAAATGCAAAAAAAATAATTGAAAAAAACACACCCTCCTTTGTAATAATAATTAGTAATAAATAAACAAGCCAACTTTACAAATATTCACAATTTTCGAAACAGATGTTTAACAGCAACCTTGGCAAACTGAGAGGAAACGTTTAAAATGCAAATAAGACTCGCATTTTGGGACAGAGAAAGTATATTGGGGAAGTTAAAAGTTAAAGTAAAGCCTAAATTAAATATTGGGGAAGATAAAAGTTAGACTCTGCAGATCATTTTACAAAGGAATCAACAACTGTCTATCTACTTGCCGGACCAACCAACGAGAAAATATAAAAAGAAACAGAATGTGGCATGAGCCATAAATACGGAAAGAGAAGATCAACTAAAAATGATTTCACAAGGCCTATATGATTACACGACATAAGTTAATGTCATACAGGAAACATGTGTCAAGACTTGAGGATAATCTACCTCACACTCACACGTGACTTAAATATATTTAACCCCTATTGTATACCAACTCGCAGCCTAACCATCTCTAATGGCCAAAACACATTTTCACTTCTCCAAAGGAGATTCCTATTCTAAGTTACCTATTAAGTGATGATTTATTAAAATATTTAATTGAATTTGCTGTAATAACATCCAAGTGGTAGAAAATGAAAGAAGATACCTCAGATTCTACAGATGCCTTCACAGAAACTCTCATGATGTTCTCCTCTAATGCTCTATTCACAAATTCATCTGCCTGTTTCTGATTTTCTACTGATCTGGATGCTCCAGATTGTACAGTAGCTGATGATGATTGAAAATCTGAACCATTTACTAATGAACCACCTTTTGGTTTTACATGTCCTGTATCAGATTTATGTGATGCAATTTCTGTTCTTTCCAATCTCCCATCAACAGGTTTTGTTCTTAATACCGGGTCTTTGACGGAATTCCCGAGATCGGCAACAATTCTTCCTCCAGTGGGTTCATTTAGAGAAAGGTTTACGCCTGAACCATTTTGTGAAGGAGCTATATTAACACTTAACGGCTTCGAAGAAACTGAGGGTACAGGCTTTAAATCAAGATGTCCCATGCCAAATTCTTCTTCTGTAATCCATGATGGCTGCAAATATAGGAAACACGTCAAAATATTGTAACAATGAAATAATAAGCAGTTGAACATGTAAAGATAGAAGAAGGAACATTGGATAGCACATCTCAAGTCATTACATAAGAACAGCAATAGCTATTTCTTTCCCTTGCTGAGCATATAGTCTCAACTTTTAACTTTTACAATTTACCTTTCTTGCAGCCAAAGCCGCAGCAACACCTGTGGCTAGCACCTTTAGATCCTCCCTCTCATCACTTTTTATTTTAGCTACCTGTGTATAGGGGGAAAAAAGATTTTAAGTAAACTGATGATACTCAAATAAGAATATAAAATCATATGTACTGTCAATTTTACATTCTTACCCGTTTTTCAAGGTTGATCCCACTCTTTCGAGTAACAGGAAAAACAGTTGAGATTTTAGTCAGCAAGATTAGAGCGTTTCTAATTTCCATGTACTCAGATGACTCCAAGCATTGTATAAGTAATCTTGTTATCCTTTGACTCCATTTCCAGTGTACCTATCAGCAAGCAAAGATACCCAAAAATCTTGATCAAATTGGTGATAAGGATGCAATGTAAAATCCATTTTCCCATGCAATTAAAATAACATGAATGCTACTCCCTCCGTTCCTAAAAGATTGTCGTTAAGTTTTTGGCACATAGATTAAGAAAGTCATTTAATACTAGTAAAATTTGTTTGAAATTCCATCACTACCCCTTTATGGGAAATTGAAAATTATTAATACAAGAGAGAGAATTTATTAGGACAATGAGAGAAGATAGGGGTAATATAGGAAAGTAAATAATTTATTCTTCTAGGAAGTTGTAAACGACAAATATTTTGGAATAAATTTTTTCTTCTAAAACGACAATCTTTTAGGAACGGAGGGAGTAATTGTGAAAAATTGAAAAGTACAGTACATCATTACTAAGAGCCCCATAAGGACTCAAATAAAATTCCTATTACAGGATGAAGACCTGGTCCTGTAAGCTTTTATGAAGTTAAGATAAATTTCAAATATTTAAAGAAAAAAACAGCAAACCTTCATGAACTGACTATACATGTGGACAAGGTCCAGGAATTTTATGAAATAAATTTAGAGCATAATAAGAGAAAATTTCAGCATGTTTGGAAAAGAACTTACCTTAATGAACTGGCTATATGTAACACGCTGGCTGTTTGGATATCTATAATATACAGCAAAACCTGGCATGTTTCCACACTCACGTTCATATATTGATTCGTCACTCTGAAAAACACAACAATGGTGATTAAAAATATCCTTGGAGATAAACAAGGAACCAACTAATCACTTAGACCAATCCAGCCAGAAAGATTTTCTTGAGTTAGTCAAGGAAATAAAAGGGAATTTTTTTAAAAAATATTAACCAATGTAAAGCATGAACGAATCCATCTACCTTCCAATAATAAGCGGTCTTCAGTGTCTCAAACAAAAACCTTCCAAGGCGACCCACTTCATACTCAGTGCAGCAGCATATCATAGGTTGTAACGTCTTGCATATCAGAACATCAATATGGTTGACTGTATTAAAAAAAGGTGTCCCAAGGGAGTGAAGAGTATGTACAAACATGGCACAATAGACAGCATCAGGCATACTGAATGTACAGCGTGGAAAAATACATCGCTGAAGAAATTCCATGTTTATCTTCAATGTATCAGGGCAGGAACTCAACCACTTATCCTTTTCATGACTGAGCCGTCTCCGAACTGATGCAACATTTTCTTCATGCTTCTGGAGTTCACTAGTCAATCGATCTAAAGATTCTTGGATTCTTTCCTTGTCTTTCTTTCGTTTTGTAATTGCTGAATTTGAATTATCAGAAAGTTCTTCCAAAGCTTTAAGAGCAGCATGCTGCTTGCTTATTTCAGACTCATAGCGGTTTCTAGGGACATAAAGATCATAGAGTGTAAGACCCCAAAAAGTAGCATATAGATCAGGAGAGAGGCTATTCCAGGCTTTTAGAGGCAACATTGTTCTAGCAGTATCCAGAAGAGCTGACCACCTGCACATCATGATGGGGAGAATTTGAGAGAATAAGAGAAAACAGCAAATTCAGATTGATATATTAATAGAAGACATATAGAAAATTTTAAAAGAGAATAAAATCCAAAGTAACATGAGAATTGATCACAAATTTATCCATGCATATACCAAAACTTTCACATCAGGGTAATATAGCTATGAATATAAGCAATAAAGAAGAAAATAAGGTCAGGAGTATTACGTAATAGGCTTCCTAGAAGAGCCAAGATCTAGAACAAGTTTGCTAGATGAATCCACAGCAGCAAAATCCTTTTCTGCAATATTAGTGTTTACAATTTCATCGCCATGTAAAGGCCAGAAGACTTCAGAACTACCCTGACACCTAAACAGCCTCATCACAGGTCGATATATCAAAAAGGCGACCTAAAAAATGAAAAAAAAATCACCATCATGAGAAAGGTCGTGGAGCATCAGACAAAATATAGATAATATACAGTTGAAGACCAAAGAAAATTATTGAGAATAATAAAGATGAAACATTGTTAATCTGCTGTAAAAACCTCGGGATCAAGGTGGTATAGGTGTATAAGATCATCAAGAGTGGGAATCAGCTGAGCATAAGCTGATGTTGGTATCACTGCACTAGATAAGAATTCCACATATTGGAGAAGGGCTCCATGGCATCTATCAAATTGCTCACTGACCATCTTAATGTGAGGCCCATCTGCATTTATAACAACCCTGCAGCCATGGCATGTTAAACATATCAATACATGTGATTGACATCACAAACATTTGGGTAAAACCAATACAACCGGCAGCAATATATGCAACTTACACAGAACGATGCTGAGCAATTAGCAGCAAAAGGGGAACTGCCAGCTTTGGTTCTTCCTTAGGAAGCAAGGAGTCCCTTAGCCTGTTTGTAGATTTAATTAAAGCCTGCCGATGACAATTAGATGTTAGCATCTCCACCCTTCAAAAAACTTATGACAAAATGATTACAGGCATATATATCCTGCTTTGAGAGTTCATTACTGATTCTACGGAGATTCCTTCATCTATGGGCAACATTAGGAGAATTTGTGAAGCTGATAGTTATATTTAGTATAGTATGTTTTTTCTGACAAGTACTAATATATATAGAGACACACAGACATATATGCAAATACATAACGATGCCAAACAGGGGGAAACAAAAGCAGGCAGCCAAAAAATAAGACCAACTACAACAGGTTTTGTTGTTTTTGGTGACTTTGCATACTTAGAGGTGGACATGTGCTGCACCCCTAGGGACATCATTAATATTTTTGATAGATTCAAGAATGGATAACTATTAAATAAATTTTACGTATAAAAAATAAATATTAAATTAAAATGCTAATCATATTATACTTCAAATAGATGTAAAGTCCTTACTTGATTAGAGAAAGACTAGATATGTCTTATACGATAGGCTCACTAAGGAACTATATTAGAGTAGTGGCCTAAGAGTGGTTCTGCTTCTAACTCAAATAGACAAAAAAAGCCCACAAAGATGATTATCTTCTTCATAGATGTTGTCTCTGAATTTTTTTTGGAAACTTGATCAATGACAACAAATGCTTAAACTTCGAAAAGCACCTTATTATTTCGGGGTACCCCAAAAGAAGTAGCCTGATACCGCAAAGTCTCACTTCCTGCCATAGCATCCAATTGTTCCTCAGTCATGTTCTCGGTGTACTGGACATTAGCCATTTGCTGGATAAGTTCCTGCAATAAATTTTGAAATTAGTAAGCCAGGGACAATAAGATGTGCAGTTAATGGCAAATTCTGAACCTGAAAATACCTGTAAAAGAACAAGCTCAATCCCGTTTCCTTTTTTCAACTGATTTACTAGATACTGGAAAAGACCACGCAGTTCCATTGAAGGGTATTTCTTACATCTACAAGAAATTCGAATGGGCTTAGTATATAAAAAGAAAGCATTACCAGCTTCAACAATGAAAATGCTTATAGTTAAAATATTCAATCAGTCAGTCGTAACAACTGTCTCACTACCGCCACTCATACCACAACCCCAATATATGAAATAAGGTCCAAGCACCAATATAGTAGTTTCAAACTCAAATTGATGTGATTCATTAAAATTTATGAAACAATAAATCTTATAATTAGTAGTACTTTTTAGATAGTTTGTAATATTTATCATTGTATTAACTAAACTTTAATGAATTTATGTCAGTTTTGAGTTTAAAAATGTCTCAAATTGACTTCAAAAAGTCAATAATGATCTCATATTTTAGAACGGGGAGAGCATGTTTTTTTTTCTACTTTAATCTATTCAAGGAATCTGGAGATGGAGACAGGAAGACAAATGATATTAAGTAGAAACTTTATGGCTCAAGTAAGTTATGCTCCGCACCTATTGGTGAGTCTGAAATGAAGGAGGCCACAAAGTACAAGCCCCAATAGCTTTCTATACCAGATGCAGCATACTTATCAAACAAAATATGTGCCAAAGTGGGAGCAAGTGAACAAACTAAAATGTAATGACAATTCTTCAAATGCAAATGAGATGTATAATATTAATATACAAATTAGTGTGACATGAACAAGCACTCGATCAATAAAATACTAACATCGACCACCTCTTTATTTTTTTAACAAAGCATGGAAGTTTTCATAAACGTTTGGTACCACAATATACATAAGTGTGATTATCCATTTGGAAAATATGAAAGGAAATACAAAAGTTATTCAAATCTATAATAAGACTTCCCCCATGCACTGTATATTGAGAAGCCACAGCACCAACAACAGCTTTGGTGGATGAAACTCTAAACAGCACCCCTTCAAATTCATTTGAATCGGGACATCTAGATAGATCGAAGTTTGCTTCAAATGTAATGAGCCATGACATGAAACACTAGGACAGGCAAAGCAGCTTTATACAAGCTTCATCCTCTTTGGTAATCTGGGGGTGGGCATATTCCAGTATACGGAATTGCACCATTATGAAATCATAACATCTTGAATAAAAAAAGCCATAGTCAGACCACTCTGGTGAAGCTATAACTTGATTAAAAAGCTGCTCTTTAAACTCTCCCTCGTCAGAAAAAGGCATCTCCTATTCAAGCACAGTCCTCTGGGGCTGATAAATGGGGAGTGCTAAGATGAACAGCTTTCAAGAGAGCACTAAAGGGATGACTTTTGTGGAATAACCCAGTCACACCGCAATAAAATGAGCAATGGAAAAACTGGTAGGATCCTTAAGAAGCAAACCAACATTGACAAAACTCTGATACTCACCATTTATCAACAACCTTACAACTAAATCTAACCTTCCTGATAGATCAACAAAATGAGTGTGGCATCACCAACACATTAGCATTTAAGATTAGGTGGAAGACATGAATCAATCCACAGCTTCTCAGTTCAAAGTAAAGTATCAAGAGATTTTCAACTACTCCTAGAAACAATCTCTGAGGTTCATCTTATCTTCCTCTTAATTATAAACTTCTTTATGAATCATTGAAATGTCTGTTCTGACTCTCCACAAACTTTCCCACACCCACGGCCTCCATAATGCAGTTTCACTTGTCCCAACTTTGACATAGGCGTACTCGTTCTCTACCATTAATCACCTTAAGCTACACATCTTTGAAATTGATATACAACATTATATGCCTGTAATGAAGAGGCCCAGGTCAAGATTGCCCAAAAAAAGGCCTAACTTTGCACTAGAGAATGTCTTCCTTCTATCCAGAGCTTGGATTACTTCACCTCTAAACCGTTTAAGAAAAAAACAACCACCCACTCCGAATCGAAATAAGAAAGAAATATCAACTTCAGTACAGAAATAGAAACCGCATAGGATTAAAAGTTTTGTTGATATACTCCTCAAAAGGGTACTTCCCCTTTACTCCACAAGACGTCATTTTCTTCGCCAATAATGAAAAGATTTTATCAATGCATCACTGAATCTCATGTAGGTAACTGAATGACAACCACCCAAATGGCAAGCCAAGATTAGATTCTGGACTGCATAAACCAATTAAACATTGGGCTCAGAAGCTCTTCAATGTCCACAATATTCCCAGCTCCAGTCACACCCTGCTGCTGAGATTAATCTGCAACCCAGAAACTGGGTGAAGAATCCCATGAATTCTAAACAGATAAGGAGCTACGGTAGATTTTAATGTAAATGTTAAATCAGTTCCAAGCCACGTGACAAAAGAATTATTCACAAGCAGAAAGGCACGCAACCCTAAGAAGAGAAGGGAACTTAGAGAAGAATATAAAAGAAGAAAAAATCACATAGAAAGGTGTAAGCACTGCATGATTGACAAGAAACAACGAAAAGCAGAATCAATACAGAACCTCTTAAAAAACTGTAGTTGCATTAAGTTTTGAATCAATTCTCTACTACTTACAATGATAGACGTTCGATAAGTAGCATAATCAAAGCAGGCAAACAAACAGTTCATAGAAAGTTCCACATAAAGATCAGAACATTATATCTGGAATAACATCAGATCAACAATTTAAAGAAGCAAAAAGAAGTAATTGATACATACAAATGACCCCAAAAGGAAGCCAATGACTGAAGCCAGTCTGACAGATTAAGGCCATTATCTTTTAGCTTCTCACGCCCACCTTGTGCCAAGCGCTCAATCACCACATATTCAAGAATATCATACTCCAGCTGTGTAAAGCAAACATTTAGCGAGTCAACATAAGAGACAAGGTGAGAAACATTGAAGAAAGCAAATAGCAAAACTTTGTGGAAAATCACGTATTTGTGATTCTCTGAGTTGATTACAGATTCGTGAAAGAAAGGAGATTGTGGGATGGCAAAGCTATGAGTTTATGAGGAAGTTGAGCATGTGAAGTCTAAATTGAAAGAGTGGAATAAACAGGTGTTTGGAAATGTGAGAGAGAAGAAGACTCATAGTTGTCACAGTGCCAAAGCGGGACGCAGCGGTAGTTGACCACTAGGACGCCTAAGCGGCGCCAGTCATGGCATCCGTATGGCAACAAGTCGTTAACAATGTGCACTTTATACATTATTTATTTTACTTCAAAAGCATATTGCACGATAAAATTTTATATACACTAAAACTTAAATCATAATAACTAAATAATAACTAACACTATGAAAAAGTTTTCACTCTATACTGTCTCTAGTCATAACTCAAACAAAGCCATCAACTATGAATTCATTTCCATCTCCCTCACGAGCATTACTCTCATAGGGTCAGGGATAGATTAGGGTCATGGATTGAGTTACTTGGGTAATTGAAAAAATTCATGGGTTATGATAAGTTAGTAAAAAATGACTCGATCACTTAATTTGAGCCCGCTTGGCGGCTCGGCATCCAAGGATTTGTCTTGTCCTTCTCCAATGCCAGGACGCCTAGTTGTTGCCTAGGTGACGTCATGATAACTATGAGAAGACTTCGATTATGAGGGAGGTTGGGGAGATTAATAGGCTCAAGAAAATTGGGGTGTTGTGTGAGGTTTTAATAGATAAAAGGGTTCAGTTCTGTATGGCTTTTTCTTCTACTTTTTCTTCTCTTTTTTTTTTCCTTTTTTTTGTATGTGCTTTGAGCATAATGCTCAGCTTTTTAATAAGGATAACTATTTTTCTTTCCTTTTTTACAAGATGGGATCTTTTTGTTCGCTTCTTTATGGGCCACCGCCATGGGTGCCTTTTGGTTATTGATCTTTGGAGAGCTGCTCTCTTTTAAGTATCTAATTTTCTTTCTAAAGGCGGGTGGACTACTTCTTCCGCCTATACTTGTATTCTGCCATTTCATCTATAAAAATATTTCCTCTTTTCTCTATTAAAAAACGCAGCAGCAGGAGGCACCTGCAATCCTCCAACTGATCCCGCATCATTTCAGAAAACAATTACACAAGAAGAATATAATAAAATCCAACAATCCAGTGACCCTACATGAACAAATTTTCATTCGGAACAAATGACACGTTTATACATAGCATGAGAAGTCACTACAATCAATATTTTTCAACGATTAAATTAAAATCCCTCTTTCGATGATTTGATATCAAATCTTTTTAAAACCTCTGCTTTCAGTTCCAAATTCCAAAAAATAGCGGGCAACAAAATATATGTTTTGGGGACGTTCCAAGTGTTTCCAGCTCCAAAATGTTTTCAGAAACTAGGTAGTTATAATTTGAGCATTTCATGCTACACAAGAATCCCCCAACTTCCAACTGTACTTGTGACGAACGAGATTTTTGTAATTTAATTTTAATATTTATTGAATTAAATAAATATTTTTCGATGATTTAATTATTGAGTTAAATAATTAATTGATGAAATTGTGATAGACTAATTTAATTATATGTGTTACATTAGTTAAATTAATGTAGGTGAATTTTTATATTCAAAGTATGTATTTAATTGAGCTTATTTGATTAAACGAATTATTTAAATAAGCATAATGTTATTCTAATTAAATTAATAATTAATTAGAGATTTAATGATTTGACATAATTAATAAATGAGAATTTTAATTATGTGACTATGTGAATTATTGTGAAATCATGCTATTTTATTTAATTAATTTAAATAAGATTAATTAACTAATTAAAAGTGTGACATTAAAACTATATTATAAAGCTTTAATTAAAATAAATGAGAATTGACTCTTTAAGCTAGCCAAACAAGGCCCTAAGAGGAGTTGCACCAGTTAACCCATTACGGATTAACTGACGTCACTCACTCATTACTCACCCACTATATCTATTATACGTATTATACTATACATAATATACTATAATTATATCAGACTTCCATATTTATATACCAGAGAAAGTTCAGAGATAAAAGTTAAGAAAATATAGGTTTGAGAAGAGTTAGAAAAATTCAAGTGTATATCACCTTCAATCAGAGACTGCAAGGGTAATCCCTACATCCCAATTTTTATTTCACGTAGTATATTTTTCTCCCAACTGAGGTCTCTGAAATTGGAACTTCATGAATTGTTGTTTATTATTTGATGTTAAATGTTTATTGACATACATAACTCAGTTGTATGTGATTTATATCTGTTTTTGAGAAATTAATCCATAAAAACATGTCTTAATTGGGTTTTCAAAAAGTTACAGAGTTTTTCCATTTACGTGTTTTAAAAATTCTCTGTGAATAGGAAAATTGACATTGTTCATTATATGACTTTATATGTGTTAAAATATGTTCATAACATGTGTATCATGTATACATGATTTAAAGTGATTAAATCCATGTAGTTATGCTTAATTAGATTTTTCAAAAGTCACAGAGTATGAAAAACACGTATATAACCCTTATGTACAAAATATACATGCTTTACTCGTTTGTTTAACTTAATTAACACTTGTATATGAATATGTACGTTTAAATGAACAAAACAGAATTTAAACGGACGGATTCGGTGAATTAACGAATCTGTAACGTTGAAATTCATGTATTTTCTTCAAAGTTTACAAAATATTGAAAACAGTGAAATTAAATGTTGTGATTTGTGTAATTCCGTGATTTAAAGTGTTAAAAACATGCTAAGAACATTGTATGATGTTTCTGTAAAGTATTTATCTCATGGGTAGCCTTACAAATCATTACGTTAGTTTAATTTGAATTTATTTAGGCTGTTCTGTGTTCTTCGCGAACTGCCAAAAACAAAACCTGCGTCCCCGCGCGGCCGCGCCGCTCCATAGAGTAAATGGCGCGCGGCCGCGCCACCTTCAAATTTCTGAAAAATTTTCTAAGTGTTCAAGATTTCAAAGATGTGTTTTAAAAACCTAATGTGATGAACATGAAGACATGTTAAGCATATAATAAGATGTTAATAATCTATATTACATGAGTAATTAATAAGTTAATTTAATGACGTAAACCGTTATGTGTAAAGTCTAATAACGTGTTCTAAGATCAACATGTGATTCGATAAGCAAATCGAACTTATAATTAATTGATGTTGTGAATGAATGGTTATGTAGGACTAAGTAAAGGGCGTGAATTATAACTTGTAGCTTGTGCAAGAGGCAAGTTTCTTTATCCTAACTCTATTATGATTAAGCAAGTATTCTATCCCTAAATTGTTATCGTCAAACAAGTTTTCTATTCTAAAAATACTATCATGTTCTTGTTCTTAGTTATTCAAGTTCAAGATTTCATATGAGATATTACTTTAGTTATACAATACTTATTCAATTGTATACTCTTGAAATTTATTATTCGATTTGAGCATCGTTTATTGTTGAACCTTATAAGACTAGTGAACCCTTATTGATTCGACTAGTCCATAGTTGATGAACGTCTAAATTCTAGATACTTATTGAGCTTATCCAAACCAAACTTCCTTTGGTGCGGACTCTGATGTCAAAACTGAGATGAACAACCCTGTAAAGGGGATTAGTTACGCTTTAGCGTTGAGATATTGTGCACAGTATAGTATTAAGGGCTGATCCCCCTAAGTACAAGAAGTAGAGTCCATAATCTTATGACTGTTAAAGGTTTAAATCTTAAACATTTTACAACCTAGGACATAGTTCGAGGTCTTATGACCCTCAGATGTTCTTTTGATTCCTGTTATTCATTCCTGAGTTAAAAGTTGAGTTTCTTTATTCAGATGTCTTTAATTCACTCGCATATTATTATATTGTTGTCATATTATTATACTTGTGGGCAATCGTGCTCTCTTGCGTAATAATAACATTACAGTTAAGAACGGAAGGTCCGAAGAGCCTTCTACCAGCAAAGGCAAGGTCAACAAGTGATGAAGACTTGTTGTTTATTTGATATGTTATTGTTTAAGTTTTATGTTAAAGTTGTGTAAGATTATTTATTTGTTTATGTTCCGCACAGATGTTTAAGGTTAGTATGACCTGGGATTGTATTTATTGATTCAGATGTTATAACCCCATAAGGGGAGGATTATTTCTATTTATTGCATGGTTTGTTTTTTTTTATGGGTAGATAGATAAATGATATTTGTACAGTGAACATCAAGTCCCGTGGAATTGAAGTACCCGGATTTGGGGGTATCACAGTACTTGGAGTAAATCTACTAGCAGACAGCATAATTGATGTTTGTCAACTAGCACTAAAGGTTATATTGCAGCTTATATTACATACTACTGGGTTAGTATTTTTGTTGTGTCTTCAAACTGGATTGGAGAAGTTGATTTGGCAAGAATTTTTGTAACCAGGCTGATCTTTATACCTGTTTTAAGAGCAGAGGAAATAGAAGTGGAAACCAAGAAGCACACGTCCTAATTAAAATGTCACAAATAAAGTGTGGAACTGCTTTAAATATATTTTAAATAGCAACTACTTGTCTCCAAGTTTCGACGATACTTAATTAGAATGATGCAAAGGAAGTTCTCCATTCAGAAAGAATGTAAATCATATTTCCACAGCAAGAGATTCAGATGTTTCTATCAACTTTACTAAGGCTATCTCATGAAATAATGTGTTAACAATGAGGGAGAATACTTCAGGACCAACTCATGAAAACTATGTCAGCCCAATTTGAACCCATAACAAACTAATACAAAAAAATGCAAATCAATCATGTTAATGTTATAAACCAGGAGCACACTTTTAATTTGTCTGCCTCAAGTTAACCACCACATGATAAGCTTGTCAACAAAATCAGCTCCAGAAAAAAAGAAAGGGAGAGAGTTGGGGGAGGGTGAGAGAGAGAGAGTGAGTAAATGAATAATCATTAAAAAAACCAATTAGGCACACCTGTGTCAAGTACTTGAATGCATCTACAACAGGAGTAATCATATCCCTGTATGCCTCTATCTGTACATCACAGTTACAGAACCTAGTGTTATCTTCCGACCAAATGAAATAAATATACTAATAATAACTGAATCAAAAATGTCCAGAAATTTACATGCTTTGTGCCCTTATTTCACAATACCTGATGGACAATTGTTCTGAGAACTGTCATTGGATTGGCATGAGCTAGTTTAGCAACCATCCTCCCCAGCTGCTTAAGATTTTCCTTAGCAAGCCGTTTCAGAATCCTTCTGGTGTCCAACTGTGAAATAGAACGACCTATCACATTATATTTGGAAAGTAGCAACAACACAAACTAATTCAAAATATACCTTTGCCGTTTGCTTTGCAGACAAAACCATAGGAATAACCTCATCTTCCTTTTCCCATTCACCATATAAACGGTATCGTGCCTGAGTAGAAAAAAATTATCAAGGCATATATTCTACCAAACAATAAATATTTCAAACAGAAGAACCAATTTGTGCTGTAACACCAACCTCATATGGAAGGAGGTTCATCACATCCCAGATCTCTTGCCCAACTGCGGGATTTGCCGGTATCATCTGTAAAGACGGAAGTAGACATGTTCCTAAAGCTTCCTCAATCCTTAACCTAGCGTCCCTTAGGTGTAGGCGAGGAGCTTTATTTACACAAACACCATTTTGCAAATTAAAAGCTCCATCACCAGAGTTAACAAGTTCAAGTGCAGAGAGGTAATAGCCTCTTAATACTCTACAGACCTGCTCATCAAGAAACCACATAAATTATACTTTATTAGCAAAAAAAATAATCATATTTCAAATAAAAACAGAAAAATAAATTATGTATTAAAAAAATGAAGGTGTAAAAACATATGGAACTAAAAAACCCGTAAAGATATACCTTTTGCAGCAACAGAGTATCACGATAAAGATAAGGTCCTGCAGAAGAAAGCATCTCAAAAAGCTCTTTAGGAAGATCAATAAAAAATCGACTGACAGATGCATTTGTTGTCTCTACAAAATCGACTCCAACTCCAGAAGGAAAACCAGCGTTTTGAAGTTGTGCCTGACGAACAAGCTTATATGCTGAAGAGATTGACTTTTCGATGAGCCTGGACAATGGATATACATAACAAAATATTAACCATAAGATTTACAGTAAAAAATGGATAAAAATCACAAACAGGGGATATTGACTAAAAATGGATCTATGGTATTCAATTTTAAAAAATACTTTAAATTTTACCTAAACAATCTGTTACAAATCTGAATATGCTCCACCGGATTAAGTGGAGAGAGACGACCAAATAGTATATGTGAATGATACCTGGAAAATCAAAAACATAGAACTATATAATTATTATAATCAGCAAACATAACCTTGATAACTGAAACTGAAAAATAATGTGATCATATATGATTAGTTCGATTAATGTTCTACAGAATTAGAAACTATCTTCCATGTGAGTGACACATAAAAATTTCCAACTCATCAATGGAATATAAACTACAATAAAAGCCATTAGTTGAATCTTCAAGTTTTTAACAAAGAGCAACCAAGAAAAATATATTTTTGAAGATTGACTACCAACAAGGAAAGAATTCTCAAACACACTCAATGTGCATCACCATTGCCTACATTACATCTAACACACAACTTAGGCAGCAAGGAAAGGAAAATAGCCGGGCAAGGGGAGAAATATTTTATGCAATTGGCTCTATAGCGGAAAAGTTTTTCTTTTCATGGACTTGATCCCCGCCAATATAAACATGAACGATCCGACATGGTCGAGAGGGGATAATTCAGGAGAAATTACTGAATTTAACTCTTGGAAGAGGAAAATATGAGATTGATTAAGTTGTGAAATCTCACAAGAAAAGGTAATTAAAGATAAACTTTATCTTGAGTGCATAAATCATAACAAAAATATAAGTGCAAAAGGAAACCTAGAAGCCGATATTGGTTCTAAAGCAGATACAGAAACAGGAAATATGTATATCATATGCAGGAACAAAAGCATACCATCAACATGCAGGCATACACCTAGATAAGTAGCTAACAAGTACAACAACAGAACTTTATATACAAAACTCACCAGTCATCCACTGAAAGAAATCCAGAAAGCAAGCCCAAAGTTTGACTATTTTCAAGCTCTGAAGATCGTTCATCAACTGCCTCAGTTTCCATGTCTAAGGCAGCAAATAGATCTACAGTCACATCCCCTTGCTTTTCATCATCCATAAGATCCTTTCCGGTGGCAGCAAGATTTATTTTCCCAATTTTATTAGCCTGTAGATATGAACCAACATACCAAGCCAAATACACAATTAAGCATTTGTTACCACCAAATTCCAACTACAAAACCTACTTGGAGAAACATATGACTTCTACTGGAAACCCACTCAAAGATACAAGTCATGGTTAAAGCCAAGCATAACGCCATCTACTTGTTACAACATAAAAAATGTAACAAAAAATAAATCTGTGTTAGATGCAAAAGGAAAAGAACATACATGGTTAAACAACAAAACCGGAGTAAGATGTTGCATTAAACATTTTACGCAGTAAGAAAGTGATTCTGCTACAAGAGCAATAAATCTATGAAAAAATCCGTGGGAAAAAAGAGAGAGTAAAAGAATAGAAAGAAGACAACTAATGAACTAAATGAAAATATCCATAGGCAACAAAGGCAATCCATGTGCTACAAAATTTTATGTACCTCATCAAGTCGCTTCACAGAAAAAGCATTATAATGCTCAAATGCCTCGTCAGCCTTGGGAAGTAAATGAGCATATCTGAAACAGATAAGAAGTATTCGTTTAAGAATGTGGCTGTGATATTAGATCCACTGATTGGGTCCAAAAGAGAAGAAACATGCTTCACTGTATATAGTTTAAGACTGTGATGACAAATCATCAAAAGTGGTACAAATGAAATTTCTGAAACTTTTTAAAATTAGAAATTCAAGAGTCTACCAGAAATCCAAGACTATGAAACGTGATAGTAGGCAATGTTTTTAATTTACATCCCCAGACCATAGTTGTCACGGCGCCAAGGCGGTAGTTGACCGCCAGGACACCTAGGCGATAAGGCGTCCGCCACGGCGTCCGTATAAAGATAAGTCATAAACAATGTGCACTTTAAACATTATTTATTTTATTTCAAAATTATATTGCACAATAAAATTTTATATACACTAAAACCCAAAACATAATAACTAACATTATGACTCTACTGTCTCTAGTCATATCATTTCCGTCTCCCTCACGAGTATCACTCTCATTCAAAGGAGTAGGGTCATGGGTTAGGTTAGGTTAGGGTCATGGGTTGAGTTACTTAGGTAATTGAAAAAGTCCGTGAATTATGATGAGTCATGATAAAAAACGACATAATCACTTAATTTGGGCCCGCTACCAATGTGTGAGCCTTGACGGCTCGGCGTCCTAGGCGTTGTCTTGCCCTTCTCCACCGCCAGGTCGCCTAGTCGTCGCCTAGGCGACGCCATGGCGATGTCATGACAACTATGTCCCATACATGAACCAAATTAACACTTTAGGCACATTGCAAGTCTAGAATACAAAAAATACTCACATGCTATCAAGATCAATGAAGTCCTTCTTAACCAGTAGAGCAGTAAGCTGGTAGAGTCCAAATGGTACAGTACTATTAACTTCCATACGCTGATAATATTGAAACTTAAACCCGAGTATTTGAGAAGCATGGGACTGCAAAAAAAAAGGCCAAGAATCAGTAAAAGAAATGCGTCCATTAAGCATGAACAATACAATATGTGCTTGTGTGCATCTGTGTGTATATCCAAACCTTGGGAAATATAGGAATCAGATCCAGGAAGACAACATTATCAGGCTGAAGTTCGAAACACTCCAGAACCTACAGGCTCAAACACAAGTCAGTAACACTACGAGACAAATTTTATTTCAACACACCCCTAAAAGATGTTTACTATGAGTTGACTATTAACCATATTTTTTTAGTTTTAACAAGTCCTAGATATATTAGATGACTACAATGAAGTGGTAACTTACAATGTCAAAAACACGATTCGGATCCAGATCAAAGTGTCCAATTAATGACTGCATGCCATCAATTTGTTAGAAAAATATGCAAGACAAAAGAATTGGATTAGAATAATTAACTCAAAGTTAGAACCTTAATTATGCCAACTGTAGCTGCTGATGCATTTTGAGATGAATCTCCAGGACCCCGACAAAGAAGGGTAACCTATAATCCATGTTATGTTAAACTAAGATGAAACAATTATGGGAGAAGTACAATTTAAGCCAAGACAGAAAAATATTACAGAAGATGATCCTACAGTCACAAACAAGTACATTTTAGAATATGAATTCCTCATTGCAAAGGCGGGCTCTAACTTTGGTCCAAAAGTGTTGGTGTCATAAAATGTAAGGCACAGGTAATGGCAAAACTCAAAATTTAAGTCCTTAGAAGGTTTAAATAGAAAACCAATCAGCAACCCTGATGGATAAAATGCCTTTAAAGTAGAACAGGAGAAAAGTTTATGATGTAGCTTATTCGAACAAGAAAAAGGAAAGACAATCATACCAGCTTAGCATAGCCTTCACTCTCTTCACGAAGAAGATTAAATTTTGTTTGTTGATAAAGAAGGCGAGTGTTTACTCTGACCTGAAATTAACAGCAGAAAAACATCAGTACGATCAACCAAACCAGTGAACTTTGGATTCAAACTCATAGCATAGATCTCCTAATTAAATGTCAGGACACATGATGCTTGACTTGCAGTTAAATTAATGAAGCAGGATGTATAAGTTCACTGTCATATTCTTCTATCATATTTTATAATGTTAATGGCCCATACAGTTGCAAGAGTAATTGTTTTATATGGCACCTCAGCATATCATCAGCTGACATGTTCTATTGAATGGTAAGCACAATTCATGAACCTCATACATCAAAGATTCAAAATAAATCCCACAACATTACTGCCAGGTAAGGATTGAGCATTATTGGAAAACCATTGAGCTAACTAGAATCATTAGGAACAAGTATAAGTAGCGTCTGTCGACACTCTTACAACGACAATATAGCTGTAGTATGTAATCCCTCAGTTTTGATTTTCATACCTCTTTTGATTTCAAATCTGCAGCCTTTATCTTGATCATTTCGCACTCCCACAGAAATTCTTCCTGCAATATTTGAAAAAAAGACGAAAAGTTACTCTCTTCATTTTATTTTGTTTTTAACCCTTTTTCCCTGTTTTCTTGGATGAAAAGGCGAAAAAGTAAATTTAGTACAACCAACCTCACAACGCTCCTGGAAGAGCCTCAATGGAACAATTGTACATTCCACCAGCCATTTTGCCTAGACAGGAAAAGAAAAACAGATATAACAATGACAACAACATAACAGAAATGTGGAGCAGTCAACAGATACAAGTCTCAAACATATTACCAAGGATGTGACAAATTTTCAGAAATCATTCTTCACAAATTCTCATGATAATTATCAGTTTGGGTTTTTCCCTACCACAAGTTTCTCACTATTCATAAACCTATTTATTCATTATAGTATAAAACAAACTACCCCAGCAACAAGCATTGTTTATTGTTTCATGATTCAGAATATCTGGAGTTTACATTGTCAAGATTCATCTTGCAGGAGTTAAATGAATATAACACTATAAGAATACGATAAAAGTCAGGCCTTAAACTCAAATCTAAAATGTAAATACTGGATGGTCGGAGGCAAAAGTATGTGATAAATGGATAAAGATACATAAGCATAACAATGTGACATACTACAACACGTAGCTTTTCTATTAAAAAAATGTTCTGGATAAAAGCATAAATTTTAATAGAAAGAAAAGGAAGTAGAAAGGTGAGGAGCATAAGAACCTTTTCTATTAGGAAATTAAACATTTCAAGAACTCTTCTTAAGAAGATGATACAATCCACAAAATTAAAAGGATATACATTAGGTGCATTTACCATAAGTATTAACCCGTGAAGAAGCTCTACTCCACCTTCCATTGATCATACAAATTAGCAAAGATTCGTGTCGAATCATGATATATATGTATATACATGTGTGTGTCATTAATTGCAGTTTTGATAGATTCCACAATTATCTCTTGACTAACAAAATCAGGGTAAATGTTAACACATAATTAACTAAAGATATATGTGTAAACCTACCTTACGTCTTCCTTGTACAATCATCGGATTAAGTATTATCTTATCTGACATCCCGTCCATTTCCATTAGCCCCAAACACCCAACAAACAATACAAGCAAAGTGGAAAAAGAAAGGAGTTACATTCTAAACTCCGGTTTTTTTATGATCTAATATTCTTGGAAGACAAAGAAGTGTGATAAAGATGAGTCTGAGAATAAAAGATGGAATATTCTATCAATTAAATTTCAAATTTTTCTAGTTTAGGTTTGTACTGTCCAGGAAATTACCAAATTATTGACCACTTCCACATAATTATCACTCAAAGAAAGCTTGTGATGTCCACGATAAAACGACCAAACTATTGACCATTTGAACATCCTAAATTTCACTTTTAATAGAACTTGTGATTTCCACTTCAATCCATTACTCATTCATGTTGTTTCGCGCCAAAAGTAACACCCTATTAAATTGAAGCAACAACTTCTATAATTAAATATATTCAAAAAATCAACAGTTACACCATACCACAATTACCCAAATTCAACCTTAAAACTAAGACGTAAATCGAAGACCTTTAAATGAAATAATGCATCAAAGTAGGAATCGGATTGAATAAAATATGTCAAGCACAAAAACAGAAACACAACTAATACCTTAAGCTAACAAACACATATAAATATATGAACAAAACAAGAAAAAGAATTGTCAACAAGATACTTGCCAGTTTGATGAGGCGGGCGCGATATTCTCCAGGCATTGTAAGCTGCAAAATATTAAATGAGTGCTATGAGGAATGCACAATAAGAACCAAGAACTTATGCTATGTCATCGCAATGATATATCTTATAGAATATAGTGAAAATACAACAAATATACTGAAACAGTGTATAAAATTATAATACGCCTAAATCATGTCCTTAAACTCTGTGCCAAAGGTCTCTCTCTCCTGCCCGCTAAAACATCCACAGCATGGATATCATTTGTTGTACTTCAAGTGTTGGAAAAAAAAAATTGGAGATGATAACATTTTTTCAATATTTAATATAAGATGTTAACTTATTTTAATAGAGCACATATCAAAAATAGGGCAATGTTGCCACAAAGGTAGCCAAGCTCTTCTATTAAACTTATCTATATAATGTAAAGCTCAACTTTTCTTATTATAAGATTATTGTTTCTTTTTTCGCCAGTGAATAGGATGGGAAGGGAGAAGGGATACTGCTTATGCAGCTCATGGGAATAAAGTTACAGAACCTCAGTCAACTAGACTACGAACAGGAATTAAATTCATTCTCTTATAAATTAAATTATACAAAGATTGATCAAGTATGTTTACACGATGGCATCCTCGTGTAACAGAAGTTTCCATTTTTAACCTCTGGCATCCTTGCATAATTTCACTACTTGGACTGTAATTATATCTAACACCATCACTGATATAGTATCATGGTGCAGGCTGTACAGCAAACAAATAACACACCATGATCCTACCAAACACTACCATAACATAAACCCAAGACCCAACAATATAAAAATGAATTTAGGCATCAATAACTAAACTTAGCTCAATAAAAAAATTATTTAAAAAAAGTATGAAAATGATGTATTTGTTAGAGAACAAAATCCATACATAAATTAACCAGGAATTAATTGTGTATGCATCATATAGAAGTAAAACTCACATCTTGAGCCATTTGGGTAATAATATCTGCAAAATTCGAGCCCATGTCTTCATCCGAATCTCTATCTGAAAACTCAACCGAGTCCAACGCCAATTTACACTTCTGAAAGGGCAGTTCACCGCGAACCTAACAACCAGAAACACACAAAATTAATATAACTTCAGGACATTGAAGAAACCCATCATCATAAACATTAACGAGAATAGAATACCATTGTCCAGCAAAGCTCGTAGAGGAAACGAAGCATTGGAACCGATTCCGGACCCTTGAAACTAGGGCTTCCATATTTCCATTCTTTAATACAGTCTTCAGTTATGTATATACACTCTACAGTAGGCAGAGACATATTTGTGAATGGAAAAGTGAAAATGAACCCTAAGGTTTCCTTTTCTTGATTGAGTAGCTTTACAGATAATGGTGAGCGATTAGCAAAATCATAAATTTCCGTGGAGGTTTCATGAGCTAGGAGAGGGATAATATTATGTGTTTTTAGGGTTTCGGCTGATCGAATTTAAGGGTTTGGGAATTTGTGATTGTCGCGATTTCCACAAACTCTCTCTGCCTGTCTCACTCTGGTTTTTTAATGGCATTCGTGTTGGCTGGTCAGGTCGGTCCGGGCGGATATATGGAATGACTCTATTCTTCAAGTTGATATGGTTATGGGAGTTGCAATTTGCAAACTTCATTCGGTAGTGTTTGGTAAATTGAACATTAAGATTTGAATAGGCAATATATATTTTAATAAATTAAATTATCATAATGAAATAGCATATTAACTTAAAAAATTATTTATAATTAAACAAAGGGTCCTCTTAACATGTGTCTAAGGGCACATGCTAAGCACACAGTTTAAGAGAATATTCTCTTGAACTGTGTGCATATTCATTTAATTTCTGCATTTGCATAAAGTTCAAGGGAATATGCACATAATTCAAGAGAATATTCCCTTGAACTGTGTGCTTAGCATGTGCCCTTAGGGCACATGTTAAAATATTCCTTAAAAAAATATATCTAAATGATTTTTAAATTTAAAAGTATTAATTTTAAATTTAAAAAATCTCAAATTAAATTTTCATAACTCAATAAGGATTTTAAAATTTAGAATGGAGAGAGTGCAATATTCTATATATTTAAATTTTTTATTAAGAGGCAAATTTTAATGATTAATATTATATCTTCCTCTTATATTTATATTTATATCTTTCTCTTACCGATTAAGAGACAATAAAAGGCAGACAAAATTTACCAAACAACTTTACTCTCTTACCGAATCAGAGGTTGAGTTGTTAAGAAATATTAAGAGGTAAATAAACACCAAATATAATTTATATATGACAAATGGAATTTCAACTTAATTTAAAACAAACACCACCTAAAGTTTATTAATTCTTTTGTTCTCAATAAATCTTTTATATAAAAAATAATTGAAATAGTTATCACAATATAATTACTATTAATATTAATAGCGTTGTGGTTATCATAGGGATAAATATAAATTTTATCAGTTTTAGAGGATAAAATAAGAAGAAAAAAAGTTAATTATACGAGACAAAATCACTGAATATATAAACTTGATAAATTGGGTCAATTGGAGTATATTTTTTGAACAACGAGCATCTGATGCGCCTCATTTCGAAGGCAAAAAAATATCCGCTTTTTAAAAAATCAACCATGTGAAAGCTACAATATGCTTTAATCCTACAAACCCTGTTTTTTCAATTGATTTGTTTTTTTAATTAAATTTACGTAGAAAATATTTTTATTTTTATTAATAATTGTCTTCTAATATGAATAGTAAACTAATTTTTTGATGTTAACACAATTAAACATGTGTATTTAAATATTCATACACTAATAAATAAATAAAAACACATCAAAATCCCAAATAACAAAAGGGCGGGGCGGGGCGGGGCGGGGCGGGGCTGGGCTGGGCTGGGAGATAAAAAATTGAGCCACATCAAACAAATTCATACTAACATATTAAAGGTACGTGGAATATCAAATGAATTGATATTTGCATATATAAATATACTGTTTTTAAATAATTTATTTCATATGAGTTCTATGTACATGTAAGAATTACCATGCGAAAAACAATATTTTCATACAAATATCAGTTTCATATATCAATTAATTTTCTACTAATTACTAGGGATAATTACATATAATAGTACATTTTACTAAAATATTACAAAAAAAGGGCACAAACAAAATGATTACAAAAAGAGTGCATATGCAATATTTAATTACAAAAAGAGTGCAATCTTATCCATTTTATTTAGTTGACTGATTTAATGAGTTATTAATAATGGCCCATGATTGTAGGAATTTAAATCTTCTCTCTTAACTGCCTTCTTCTTCCTCTTCAGTCGTCGCCTTCTTCCTCCTCTTCCGCCGTCGCAACCTTCTTCCTCACCTTCGCCCCCCGCCACTGCTCCACCGGCAGCCACCCCACTCTCGCCACCGCCACTACTCCTCCCGCCCCTACCCCCTGCCCCACACCCTCTCATTCCCCTTCCTCCGCCTCCCTTCTCCTCCCCCCTGCCCACGACCCACCCCCTCCCTCCTCCCACGCCCCACCCCCCTCCCCTCCCTGCCATCCCCTCCCCCCTTTCTCCTCATCCCCCTCCCCTCCCCTCCCCCTCCCTTCCCCTCCTCCTCCCGCCCCCCTTTCTCCTCCTCCTCCCCCAAATCGATCCAAGGTGACCGTCGATGGAGGCCTCGCCACTGGCCGCGGTAGAGGCCCCTCCACCACCCGTTGCTTCCCCTCCACCACCGATCCATTCTCCAACTCCACCGGTAACCAAACCTCATACGTTGGTAACCAAACAGTCATACCAAGGTGATCAGGTATGACTGTGTTGGTTACCTTGGTATAAAGGTAACCAATTAAGTTTTATTAGGTTATCAATTTTATTTTGAATGTGATGCAGTTGGTAACCAAACTTCATGCAGTTGGTAACCAAACCTTCATTCTAAGGTAACCGAATCTTAATTTTGAATGTAATGCAGTTGGTAGTCAAACCTTCATGCAGTTGATTGCCAAACTTTCATACCAAGGTAACCAATTCATATTGCAGGTGTGGAGGTAGATTGGTTACCTTGATATAAAGGTTTGGTTACCTTGGTATAAACGTTTGGTTACCTTGGTACGAAGGTTTGATTATCAACATTACAATACACATCACTCTCTTGTCTCTCTCTTTCCTATGCAGTGTTTTTATTTTTATTTTTTGACATGAAATTGGGTCTCACCAGCGAAGGGGAGGAGGAAGATGACCGGCAAAGGGGAGGAGGAAGATGACGTTGTCAAATTTTGAATATTTGAATTTGAATTTATTTTTGTTGTTAGATCCAAGATATTTGAATTTGAATTATTAATTATGGCAGTTATTTCTCCTTGATTTTAGGTTTCCTTATTATTATGAATTGAATCCTATACTAATTCCCTAAATTAAGGAATCCTAATTGCACTAATATTGTAAATAAATATGAAAAGTGTATTAATTGTGTAAATTTTTTATGAGTGCACTATTGTTGTAATTAATTTTTAAATATTGTATATTATTGTAAAGGACCCTAATTACTAATGAGTAACTTGTGCTAATTAAGTAAATGGACCGAGCCCAAAGATTATGCTACACAACACCTACCGCTGTTATCAAAATACTTGGTTCTAATACATGCAGCCTGTAAGAATTACAATCAATAAATGCCCTTCTAAATGGGCCTCTAAAGAACATCTACATCTTATTTTGGACCTCAATACGATAACCTAATACTTTGGGCCGTTTCGATTTGTTTTATAGAAACTAGTTACGGTTTTTAAATGGGTTTTGTTTTGTTATAAAATCATTGTATTACTTATATTTTTATATTATACTATATCTATTAAATATACTAAAATGCAGCACATAACACCGTAGCTTGACATTTGTTATTCTCAAATTTCAACACCTGTCCTCCCTAATAAATCCTTAAGATCCTTGACAAAATTGCCCAACTAACATAACAAATGAGGTTGAAAACAATCCCACTTCATTCCCCTAAATCTGGAATCAACAATCAATTCAAACATGCCATCGCGTCCGACACTCCCGTCCCTACCCACTATCAGCGCATCGATCTTGGCGGCAAATTCCCTAAAGACGGTGAAGAAGAAGCAGACCCAAAGAATGAAGTCGTCTCTAGTATCGGTGAATCAAGCACCGAATCAACATCCTGATTCTTACTAATACTACCACCCACCCCTTTGAGATTATTTGGATTATTAACAATTGTACTGATTTGAAATCTGAAAGCATTCAAAAACCAATCCAAAGACTTGGGTGATTTGGCCTTTGACGGGATCTCATATACTGTGACCCAATCTCCTTCCTGACCCTATATCTTTGGAATTAGATGGATCTGTAAGCCTTATGTTTTTTATGTTTAATATTTACATTTATGTGTTTTTTGCGTGGTAAAACAAATTAGTTACTTATGGCCAAATATCGCATTTCAGAATTGAGTGAGCAAAATACTGAATTCGATCCGTACCAAGAATTTGATTGAGTCATGTTTTGTGAATTGTTTGGATTAATTGGTGCATTATTGTTATTTTAGTTCAATTATTGCTTCTACAATGAGCTTTTCTAATATTGATTATTTTTTTGTGCCTCTATCTGATGCCATATGTTACGCCCCCAAAATAGGTTCAATACTCAACCTATTTTGAGTCGCCAAATACACTCAACAAAATTTAAATACAATATTTCATATCACACGGTCGTGCAAAATACGACCACAAAACTGTGAATGTCAATACAGACATGTAGAAAATATTAGCATTCAAACTAAGTCCTCATTACATTTATTATCACATAATTTTAAATAAATAAAATAGTGATGACTTCTACAGCTCTAACTCGGACCATCACTCCATTCTCCGACTAGTACCCGCAATATTCTCATTTCTTGAAGAGAACAATGGAAGAAAAGGGTGAGCTCAACTAGCCCAGTAAAGAATATTATGACTAAGATAATGAAAAACAAATTATCGTTAGCCTTCAATAAATCAGATAAAATATTATGGACAACAAGTTTTAGATCAATATTCGCAGCGGAAATAACAATTCATTAGAAGAGTTAAGTAGAGAATGATGTCTACTATCTTCTTTGATTTAAAAGTCCATCATCAATATTTTATCCCTGTAACATCAATCAATATACATCTCGAATCAAATATCCATCTTTGCACTACGGCCAAAGATATTCATTTGTATCATCAGTTGGTCATGTTCATCTCAACACCTGTCCATTGTTGCACTACGGGCCAAAGATATTCATCAGGTAATCATTCATCTTTGCACTACAGGCCAAAGATATTCATCACGTAATTATTCATCTTCGCACTACAGGCCAAAGATATTCAGTTATATCACCATTTAGAACTGAGGATGATGAAAAAACAATACGAATAACAGATCCAGTGAGATAAAGGATAAATATTAGAGAATTTATCTAGAGTTCAAGAATGAAGATCAAAACCTGGAACCAATCAAAGATGATTTGGAAGAAAAAAAATATATTTTTTTACCGTGAATAGCACCCCGTGAATAGTAACTCGTGAATAGTAACTCGACATGAAAAGATAAAAATTTCACAAGAAAGTTCAGACCAATATTTCAGTGAAATAATATTAGATGAAGCGCAAAACTCAAGTAATATCTGATCATTTCAGGAATTATAAAAGCAATACTTACCGTAGTAAGTTTAGAGTTAGGAATCTGAAATGAAACAATATACGAAACTGCAATTGAATTTTCTCTCTCTATAGCTTTAGTGAATTGGTGAGAAATAATGAAGAAATGACCTTCTATTTATAGGCTCGGCAGAGTAAGGGTAAAATAGTCTTTTCGCCATAATTTATGACATCATCGCTTACATCATCGATCTATGACATCATTGCTTACCTCATCGCTCCGATGACATTATTGCTTACCTCATCGCTCCGATGACATCATTGTTTGCATCATAAGAGTTCAAATTCAATTTGCACTCTTTCACCTCGTTTAACTTTTATACCATGAATTTACTATAATAATGTTACCATTCAAATTATAAAAAAAATATACTATTATATAATCACATCATATTACTATAATGTAATATTATAATAATATCTTTGAATGAATTATTTTATCTGACAAGATAAAATATCAACTTTCAATAAATGTCACATGTTAAAAAATTTTCCATTTCAAATCCACATTGAATAAATATTTCCTTATCAAATATATCAAAAAATTAATTGTTCACAAATAATATTACAGAACTATAATATTGACAACCAGGTCGTTCCCAGGAAAGAGGGGGCCTTCCGATAAGGATTTCTCCTTACTGGCGCGCAATTAATCAACCCCTTTTCTAGACAAAACTTCCTTAGACATTGTCAATAATGCTATCTAATAATATTATTCAAATAATATGAATTATTGATTTGATAATTTAAAATAATGTGCAATGATAATTATTGAATCAATAATATAAAATATTGAACAGTAATTACTGTAACAATAATTGAGTAAGTGTCTTCCTACGTAAGAATCAATAATTCGAAATACTATGCAATACCATGTGCAACTGTGCAACACCACGTATTACTGTATTTTAACCGGATATTTCAACAGTACTAATGGTAACAGTTTTACCGTTATTTTTATAAAAATGTTATTTCTTTCGCTTTCTATATCCGATATTCATTCCATTGTGGGGTCCACCAATGACTGCGCCGTCGTACGAATATTCTCCGATAAAAAAAATATTCCTCGACCAAACGAATATTCCCCGACACAATGAATATTTTATAACCACTTGCTTATTTTGTAAACTTTGTACATTTCACCCATAACTTATCACATTTATTAAATCAACACCTTTCTATTTCAAAATAATATATAAAAAAAATTAAATCTTATTCATAAAATTTGGGGTCTTACACCATATTCATCGTTTATTTATGTTCTAATATTAGTTTTACTACATCACCATATGTGAGATCAATGGATAAAACCATATGTGAGATTAATGGATAAAATCATATGTGATGATAATCTTGAAAATTTTGGCAATTTTGTTTATGGGAGCTTTTGTTTTGTTCTCTTCTTATTGACTATTGTCCCAGTGATGGTGAGCACAAATATATTTTGATTGATGTTGTAAAGACGTTCAGGGAGCAAGTACTTAGGTGGTTCACTTTCCATAAGATTCCGCGGGTGGATTCTGTGAATTTTACTTCTTATAATGTATTTTCTCCCCACATGTAGCAACAAGGTATATGAAATTTTATGTGACTTAATAGAACTAATAATTTTATTGATTGCAGATTATCTTGACTCATGAACATGCCAATGCAGTTCTTGCTCTGGATGATGTACGTGCTGTACAACCATTTAGTCCTATAAATGATATTGATCCTACACCAATTTACCTCACTCAGTTTGCGATGGATAGGTACCCATCTTTTTTTTATTATTATTGTACTATTTTACTTTTAGAGGGAAAAACACATTGTATTATCTAGCTAATTACATTTTCAAACCTTCAAAGTTTAACAATGCAAAGGTAAAACACTTAATCCCTACTGCACCAGGCTTTAGTGTTGATTCATGCTTCTAAAGTGTTTATGCTATTGGAAACACTGTTCAATAGCCAATTACTTATTTTTTTTTTCCAGTTGCTAATCATTGTTGTTTTCTTTTAGCATTGATGCAGAGATACTTATTATTTTTTAAAAAATATATTGTTGCAGCTAAAACACTTATTTGATTATTGTCATGTACATGTTTAATCATATCTATATCATTACAAAATCTGTGTTGTGACCATGTACAATTACAAAGGTAGGATCATTGTTTGTTTGAGCCGTTTTATTTCCATGGATGACTTGTATATCTAAAATTCAAGCCTCAACTTTTTATTACTCCTTCAAATTTGGAACCATCAACTAAAAGTTTTTTTAATACATGTTCTGTGTAGAGTTTATGTATATTCATTTGTTTTTTTATGTATATATATTAATGTCTAAAATACATTAAGTTATGACAGCAAACAAACATTAGCACACCTTTCAGTTTTTAGTACATACTTATCTGCATCTTTAATTTGGAATTTTATTTTTATTTTTACATATGATTCCCAAAAAAGTTTGTAACTAAATACTGGAACAATCTACCGAATCAGTAAAATTCCTCAAAGCTCCAAAATGTGCTTTCCAATCTATAAAGTTAGAGGAGGACATGGATTCACATAGTTCAATGCAAGAAGATAAAGGCAACGAAAACTTCTTCTCTTCTCCTGTCAGTTAATTTGTTCTCCTCTAATATGAATTGTAAGACCCCAACTTTTATGAATAAAGATTTAATTTTCTTTATATATTATTTTGAAACAGTAAGGTGTTGTTTTGATAAATATGAAAAGTTATGGGTGAAATGTGCAAATATTTTAAAATAAGCAAGTGGTTATAAAATATTCATTATTGTTGGAGAATATTCGTTTGGTCGTGGAATATTCTTGTTGTCGGAAAATATTCGTACAACGGCGCAGCTATTTGTGGGCCCCACAACGGAATAACTGTCGGATATAGAAAGCGACAGAAATAATCTTTTTATAAAATAAGGACGTAGTTGTTACCGTTAGTACTGTTGAAATACCCGATGGTTAAAATACAGTAATACGCGGTGTTGCACAGTAGCACACGGTATTACACAGTATTCTGAATTATTGATTCTTACGTGAGAAGGCACTTACTCAATTATTGTTATAATAATTACTGTTCAATATTTTATATTATTGACTCAATAATTGCTACGTTGATATTTTATATTATTGACTCAATAATTGATACATTGATATTTTATTGACTCAATAATTGCTACGTTGCTATTTTATATGATTGATTCGATAATTGCTACAGTTGATATTTTGTATTATTGATTCAATAATTGTCACTGCACAGTATTTCACATTATCAACTCAATAATTCATATTATTTGAATAATATTATTAGATACCATTATTGACAATGACTAAGGAAGTTCTGTCTAAGAGGGTTTATTTAATTGCGCGCCAGTAAGGAGAAATCCTTATCGGAAGGCCCCCTCTTTCCTAGGAACGACCTGGTTGTCAATATTGTAGTTCTATAATATTAATTGCGAATAATTAATTATTGATTTATATGATAAAGAAATATTTATTATGTGGATATAAAAGAAGGAATTCGTGCTGATGTGTTTTTATCAGTATTTTAGTGTGGAAAATCATCCATTTATAGATTTCGGATAATTTATGTTTAGAATTTGGAAAAACTTCCTTCTACAAAGTTGTAGAGAATTAAATTTTCTATAAAAAAATATAGGATTTGTATTTTTCTGACAAGTGGGCTATTTATTATGAATTATTGATGTTTCGGAAAATAAATATTTTTTTAATGGGTGGGCCTCACTTTTGTTGTTTTGTTAAAAAATTTTGATTTTTTGAGAACAGTCGGTGGCGGAATTTTTTTAAAATATCCTAAGCTTTTCCTATAAATAGGATGCTTATGTTAGAATTGAAAATCACACCAGAATCAGAAGTTTTCTCTCTCTATAATATCGAGCGTATTTTTGTGAGTATTTAGATACTTTAAGTGTTACTATTCAGTGCAAGTTTTTTTAGGTATTATATCCGATATTCCAGTCAGAAGTACTATTCTTTTGAGGTAAGGGATGTTATTTCCTTTCGTAAATGATGTTAATCTTTTCAATATCATTATACCAAAATATTGGCATGAATTTTATTATGAAATTCTTACTTTTTTCGTCAGAGTTACTATTCATGTATACGACACTATTCACGAAAAAAATTAAATTTTCTTCTATTTGTCCAAATTGTCTATTATGGTTACTATCTTTGATTGGATCTAAATTTTTAGCTTCATTCTAGAATTTTGCTCCACAAAGTATTATTATGGAATATTCTTGAACTTGGATAAACTAAAATACGAATCCTTAATCTTATCCTTTATTTCACTGGATTCGTTATTTATATGGTTTTTCATCATCCTCAGTCCAAAAAGGTTATATAACTGAATATCTTTGGCCTGTAGAGCAAAGATGAATGATTACCTGATGAATATCTTTGACCGTAGTGCAAAGATGACAGGTGTTGAGATGAACATGACCACTGATGATACAAGTGAATATCTTTGGCCTGTAGTGCAAAGATGAATATTTGATTTGAGATGTACATTGATTGATGTTACAGGGATAAAATATTGATGATGAACGGTTATTTTCGCTGCGAATATTGATCTAAAACTTGTTGTCAATAATATTTTATCTGATTTATTGAAGGCTAACGATAATTTATTTTCCATTATCTTAGTCATAATATTCTTTACTGGCTAGTTGAGCTCACCCTTTTCATCTATTGTCCTCTTCAGGAAATGAGAATGTTGCAGGAACTAGTCGGGGGACAGAGTGATGGTCCGAGTTAGAGCCATAGTAGTCCTCACTATTTTTGATAAATAGTGTGATAATAATTGTAATGAGGACTTAGTTTGAATATTAATATTTTTTACATATTTGTATTGACACTCACAGTTGTGTGGTCGTATTTTGCACAACCGTGTGATATAAAAGATTGTATTTAAATTCTGTACCATGTATTTGGCGACTCAGAATGGGTTGGGTTGACTGGACCTATTCTTGGGGGGGTGTCACAGTTGGTATCAGAGCTTAGGGATATGATCTCTGGCTGAGATCGGGGAATAAAACTAGGAGGGGAGAGACGAGTAAATTCCTTCGCTAGTGTGTCCTACCTGAGCTTATGTGGTATTTAATTGGTCGGTTGGAACATAGGGTTATTATGTGATATGATAATTTGTTTAATTAAACCTTGTTTTATGACAATATTTGAGAATGGCAGCTGAGAATGTTAACAACGAAGTGAATGAGACCGTGGAGACACCTTTAATCACTAACCAAGAGAACGTCCAACAAGAAGGCAATGTTCATCCTGAAAACAACGCTGGTCAGACGATAAACGATGAGATGTTTAGAAGTTTTTTGCAGTTCATGCAAAACCAGACGAGGGAAACTCGTGTGCAAAATACAGGTGGAGATAATAGCAACTCGCGGCTTGTCACTGCCAAACAGTTCAAAGAGTTGAGACCACCAGAATTTCAGGTAAAGCCGGATTCGATCAAGGCGGAGACGTGCGTTAAGCAAATTACCAAGATATTTGATGTGTTGGGATGCACGGAGGAACAGAAGGTTCCATTTACCACGTTTATGTTCCGTAGAGAGGCAGATTACTGGTGGGAGTCTGTGAAGCGTACCCAGCCTGCTGCACTCAAGATGTCTTGGGAAGCGTTTTAGAAACTATTCAATGACAAGTACTTTCCTTGAAAGTATTCGTCATATAAAGGAGGTAGAGTTTATTCGACTAGAACAAAATAATATGACGGTGTCCCAGTACGAGTCTAAGTTCGCAGAGCTGTCCAGGTTTGCACCTCATTTGGTGGAGAATGAGGAACGTATGACGCGGTTGTTTCTGAGAGGTTTGAAACCCGAAATACGTCAATACCTCATTTCTCATAAATTTTCTCTATATTCGGATGTAGTGAACAGGGCCCAGTTGTTAGAACGAGATAGTGATTATGTTCAACCAAGGGACAACAACCAAGGTCGTACCGGTGGCAGCAGTCATCGGAGCAATGACAACCAGCGGGGAGGAAAGTATGACCGAAGCGGTAACCACTCCGGTGGTAATCATGGCCATGATAGTAGAAAAAGCGAATCGGGAGGAGATTTCAAGAAGAGAATGTATAACAATGAGAACGTGAAGACGTCAACATTAACACCAGCATCAACTGTTTCTAGGGGAGGACAACGACCACCGGTCGTATGCTTTAAATGCGGGAAAGAGGAACACATCAGCCCAAACTGCCCACAACAATTCAAAGTATGCTATAACTGTGGAAAAGAAGGACATATAGCTCGAGATTGTCCTGTTGCAAAACCAAATCCAGCGGGGGTGGTGATTCCAAAAGCGGTTTCGGACAAGTCAAAGTCGGTGATTCCTGGAAGAGCGTTTGTCGTGACAGCCCAAAACGCGAGGAACCCACAGGAGGTGATTACGGGTAACCTGATCATAAACTCTTGCGAAGTTTACACCTTGTTAGATACCGGTGCTACCCATTCTTTTATTTCACCTGCTTGTGCTCAATATTTGAACTTGACTTCTGATAAATTAGACTTTGACTTATCTGTTGAAACTCTGTTGGGAGAAAACTTTGTTACATCCACAGTTTACAAATCTTGCTTGATTCAGATTGGTACCCTTACCTTACCTGTTGATTTTATATCTTTGAAAATACTTGCATTCGACGTGATTTTAGGAATTGACTGGTTAACTATTCAAAAATTAATTATTTTCGTAAGGTTGTTAGTTTTCATATTCCTAATCAACCTGTTGTGCGAATCCAAACCACTAAAATCAGTCAATATCATTTCAAATCACAAGGCTATTCGTTTATTGAAAAACGGATGTCAAGCTTTCTTAGCTCATGTCACTGATCTAAATCAGAATACGTCAGATTTGAATAATATTTTCGTTGTTAATGAGTTTCCTGATGTATTTCCCGAAGAACTTTCCGGTCTACCCCCAGAACGTGAAGTTGAATTCTTTATTGACCTTGAGCCCGGTACAAAACCCATTTATAAAATCCCATATCGAATGGCTCCTATTGAACTTCAGGAGTTAAATGTCCAATTACAGGAATTGTTAGACATCGATTTTATTCGTCCTAGTACGTCTCCTTGGGGTGCTCCTGTTTTATTCGTAAAGAAGAAAGACGGGAGTATGAGACTTTGTATTGACTATCGGGAGTTGAACCATGTCACCATCAAGAATAGGTATCCGTTACTTCGTATTGATGACCTGTTCGACCAGTTGCAAGGAGCACAATTCTTTTCAAAGATCAATCTTCATTCTGGATATTATCAGCTGAAGATTAAAACTGAGGATATTTCAAAGATTGCTTTCAGAACTCGGTACGGGCATTATGAGTTCTTAGTCATGTCTTTTGGATTGACTAATGCTCCTGCTGCTTTCATGGATATGATGAACCGTGTATTTAAGGAATATTTAGATCAGTTCGTTGTTGTCTTTATTGATGACATCTTCATCTATTCTAAAAGCCATGAAGATCATGAGCACCACTTGAAGTTGGTACTTCAAAAGCTTCGTGAGAACAAGCTATATGCCAAGCTGGAGAAGTGCGAGTTCTGGCTTGAAGAAGTAGCATTTCTTGGGCACGTGGTATCGAAATGTGGAGTATCTGTTGAGCCGACGAAGATTGAAGCAATACAAAGCTGGGAGCAACCTAAGTCGGTGACCGAAGTACGAAGCTTTCTGAGCTTAGCTGGTTATTATCGGAGGTTCGTAAAGGGATTTTCTCGAATCGCTACTCCATTAACTCAGTTGACTCGGAAAGATACAAAATTCGTTTGGAGCAAGGATTGCGAGAAGAGCTTCCAAGAGCTCAAGAGAAGACTTATCTGGGCACATGTTCTGACAATACCATCTGGTTCGGATGGATTTGTTATCTACAGCGATGCTTCGGGCAAAGGGTTAGGATGTGTTCTCATGCAACATGGGAAAGTCATAGCCTATGCCTCGCGGCAACTCAAAGAATATGAGAGGAATTATCTTACTCATGATCTAGAGTTGGCAGCAGTCATTTTCGCGTTGAAGATCTGAAGACATTACGTGTACGGGGAGAAAGTGGAGATTTATACTGATCATAAGAGCCTTAAATATTTCTTCACTCAAAAGGAACTCAACATACGGCAACAACGTTGGCTTGAGTTGTTGAAAGATTATATCATACCATCCAATACCATCCGGGAAAAGCGAACATGGTAGCTGACGCGTCGAGTAGAAGATCATATGCGAAAACGAGTACGATGATGTCAAGTATACGTGTAGAACCAGCTTTGATTGATAAAGTTAAAGCTGCTCAAGTTACAGATCCGGAGTTGATGAAGATGAAGAAGAAGGTGCAAGAAGGTGCCATTTCAGAAGCAAGAATCGATGAAGAGGGAATACTTCGAGTCAACTCCAGACTTTGTGTTCCTAACGATTCCGACTTAAAGCATAGAATCATGATGGAGGCACACAACACACCGTTTGTAATCCATCCTGGGAGTACCAAAATGTATTGTGATCTTCGACATACATTTTGGTGGAACAATATGAAAAGAGAGACCGCAGAGTTTATTTCGAGATGTTTAACTTGTCAACGTGTAAAGGCGGAGCATCAAGTGCCGAAGGGTCCATTGCAACCCCTGTAAATTCTGAAATGGAAGTGGGAGCACATTACGATGAATTTCGTTACGGGTCTTCCCAAGGTTTCTCAAGGCATAGATGCGATTTGGGTTATTGTTGATAGATTAACCAAGTCTGCTTATTTCTTACCGATACGAGAGACTTATACCCTTGAACGTCTTGCTCATATGTACGTGAATGAGATTGTGAGATTGCATGGCATGCCAGTATCCATAGTTTCGGATCGTGATCCTAGATTTAGTTCACGATTTTGGATCAGTTTGCAGAAAGCTATGGGTACGGATTTACGATTCAGTTTGGCTTATCATCCTCAAACAGACGGACAATCAGAAAGGACTATTCAAACTCTTGAAGATCTATTGAGACTCTGTGTTCTAGACTTCAAAGGGAGTTGGGATAAGTACTTACCATTGGTGGAATTCTCCTACAACAACAGTTATCAGGCAAGTATAGGCGTGGCTCTATTCGAGGCATTGTATGGGAGAAAGTGTCGCTCTACAGTATGTTGGGATGAGGTGGGTGAAGCAACATTATTGGGACATGAATTGGTACGTATGACTACAGAAAAGATCCAAATGATCCGACAATGTATACAAACGGCACAGAATCGACAAAAGAGTTATGCGGATCTTCATCGAAAGGACGTGGAATTTAATGTTGGGGACCATGTATTGTTACGTATTGCTCCATGGAAAGGAGTTACGAGATTCGGGAAGAGAGGAAAGCTCAATCCACGATTCATTGGTCCATTTGAGATTCATTGACCGAGTAGGAAATGTGGCCTATAGACTTGCTTTACCTCCAAGCATGTCTCGTGTTCATAACGTGTTTCACATATCCGTGTTACGTAAATATGTGAAGGATCCAAACCGCATTATTGAGTTAGAACCTGACGAGATAGCTGAAGATTTAACGTACGAGGAGGTACCTGTCAAGATCTTGGATAGGAAGGAGCATGTCCTACGCTCGAAAATTATACCTCAAGTTAAAGTTTTGTGGAAAAACCATGCAATTGAGGAAATGACCTGGGAGTTGGAATCGGAAATGAAAGCGAGGTATCCTCATCCTTTTCGACTATACCAGGTACGTACGTCAATTTCGAGGACGAAATTTCATAAGGAGGGGAGGTTGTAAGACCCCAACTTTTATGAATAAAGATTTAATTTTCTTTATATATTATTTCGAAATAGTAAGGTGTTGATTTAATAAATATGAAAGTTATGGGTGAAATGTGCAAACATTTTTAAAATGAGCAAGTGGTTATAAAATATTCATTATTGTTGGGGAATATTCGTTTGGTCGTGAAATATTCTTGTTGTCGGAGAATATTCGTACGACAGAGCAGTTATTTGTGGGTCCCACAACGGAATAACTGTCGGATATAGAAAGCGACAGAAATAACCTTTTTATAAAATAACGGCGTAGTTGTTACCGTTAGTACTGTTGAAATACCCGGTGATTAAAATACAGTAATACGCGGTGTTGCACAGTAGCACACGGTATTGCACAGTATTTTAAATTATTGATTCTTACGTGAGAAGGCACTTACTCAATTATTGTTACAGTAATTACTGTTCAATATTTTATATTATTGACTCAATAATTGCTACGTTGATATTTTATATTATTGACTCAATAATTGTTACATTGATATTTTATTGACTCGATAATTGCTACGTTGCTATTTTCTATGATTGATTCGATAATTGCTACAGTTGATATTTTGTATTATTGATTCAATAATTGTTACTGCACAATATTTCAAATTATTAACTCAATAATTTATATTATTTGAATAATATTATCAGATAGCATTATTGACAATGACTAAGAAAGTTCTGTCTAGGAGGGGTTATTTAATTGCGCGCCAGTAAGGATAAATCCTTATCAGAAGGCCCTCTCTTTCTTGGGAACGACCTGGTTGTCAATATTGTAGTTCTATAATACTAATTGTGAATAATTAATTATTGATTTATATGATAAGAAAATATTTATTGTGTGGATATAAAAGAAGGAATTCGTGCTGATGTGTTTTTATCAGTATTTTGGTATGGAAAATCATCCATTTATGGATTTCGGATAATTTATGTTTGAAATTTGGAAAAACATCATTCTACAAAGTTGTAGAAAATTAAATTTCCTATAAAAGAACATAAAACGTGTATTTTTCTGATAAATGAGCTATTTATTATGAATTATTAAAGTTTCAAAAAATATATTTTTTTTAAATGGGTGGGCCCCACTTTTGTTGTTTTGTTGAAAAATTCTAATTTTTTGAGAGCAGCCGGCGGCGGAATTTTTAAAAAATAAAATATTATTTTATTCAAAAGTCTACTTTGGCATCCTAAGCTTTTCCTATAAATAGGGTGCTTAGGTTAGAATTAAAAATCACACCAGAATCAGAAGTTTTCTCTCTCTATTATATCGAGCGTATTTTTGTGAGTATTTAGATACTTTGAGTGTTACTATTCAGTGCAAGTTTTCTTCGGTATTATATCCGATATGTCAGTCAGAAGTACTATTTTTTTGAGGTAAGGGATGTTATTTCCTTGCGTAAATGATGTTATTATTTTCAATATCATTATACCAAAATATTGGTATGGATTTTATTATGAAATTCTTACTTTTTTCGTCGGAGTTATTATTCATGTATACGGCACTATTCACGAAAAAAATTAAATTTTTTTCTATTTGTCCAAATTGTTTGTTATGGTTACTATCTTTGATTGGATCTAAGTTTTGAGCTTCATTCTTGAATTTTGCTCCATAAAGTATTATTATGAAATATTCTTGAACTTTGATAAACTAAAATACGAATACTTAATCTTATCATTTATTTCACTGGATTCGTTATTTATATGGTTTTTCATCATCCTCAGTCCTAAAAGGTGATATAATTGAATATCTTTGGCCTGTAGAGCAAAAATGAATGATTACCTGATGAATATCTTTGGCCATAGTGCAAAGATGACAGGTGTTGAGATGAACATGACCACTGATGATACAAGTGAATATCTTTGGCCTGTAGTGTAAAGATGAACATTTGATTTGAGATGTATATTGATTGATGTTACAGGGATAAAATATTGATGATGAACGGTTATTTTCGCTGCGAATATTGATCTAAAACTTGTTGTCAATAATATTTTATCTGATTTATTGAAGGCTAACGATAATTTATTTTCCATTATCTTAGTCATAATATTCTTTACTGGGCTAGTTGAGCTCACTCTTTTCATCTATTGTCCTCTTCAGGAAATGAGAATGTTGCGGGAACTAGTCGGGGGACAGAGTGATGGTCCGAGTTAGAGCAATAGTAGTCCTCACTATTTTTGATAAATAGTGTGATAATAATTGAAATGAGGACTTAGTTTGAATATTAATATTTTTTACATATTTGTATTGACACTCACAGTTGTGTGGTCGTATTTTGCACGACCGTGTGATATAAAAGATTGTATTTGAATTCTGTACCATGTATTTGGTGACTCAGAATGGGTTGGGTTGGCTGGACCTATTCTGGGGGGGGGGGTGTCACATGAATAACAATGGATACAATTTGATTTATGTCATGTCACTTATGTGTGATTTTCTAAGAAAAAAAAAACAGACAAAGTAATTGAATCAACCACTAAATTTGTGTCCAAATCCAATTATACTATAGAGGGATCTAAACAAGTTTTTAACAAGTTATGTTAATGTGATAGCCTCTCTTGCCCTATAGAATGCACAAACTGGACAAAAAGATCATGATAATTAAATACTAAAACTTGAACTTTGTGTGGTGGTTATGTCATTGATATATTGCAAAGTGCAAACTTTTATTTTTAAACTGGATATTGTAACATATGACAAATGATTGAAGCAAATGTATCATCAGTAACATCACAATAAGCATACATACCAAATTGCTTATATCATATACCAACACTAAAAAATTGAATACATTATGTAGATGTTTGAGAACAGGTTATAATTTACGGCTATCTACAGTCATTCTCTATTTCTCTGTGCTTACATTTACAAATGTTTTCTATCTAGTACAGCCAAATGATTTAGTTTTAATCAGAACCTCTTTATTTCATTTCTTTTACTTTGTTGGGTCCAGATAATGCATGTAAAAGGAGGCCACAAGAGTTCATTTGAGGGATGAAAAGTCAAAAGCAGCATTAAACAAAAAATTATATGCTCCAGTTGAGGAAAGTGAAAAGGTCATAATCTGCATCATACGCAACTTCTTTTTCATTTCCTTTTTTTTTTTTTTGTCACTTCATCTTGGGATTGGAAACTAAATGTCTTACTATAAAAACTTTAAAACCAATTTAGGTGTCATAATTGGATTCTCAATGAGCAGGGCCTTTTTCCTGCTTTCCCTTATAAACTTATAAAATCTAACCAGTAAACTTCTTCCAAGGCCGTCCACAAATGCATGAAAAAGTGTAATGTGACTTGCATATAACAATCTAAATGAATTTATACGACCCGAATATCTATGATTTTTGAAAGTATCAAAAACTTAATAGTTTGTCAGTGTCACGTTAGGACTGGTTAAGAAGACATAAACTTAATGAGTTTGTCAAGTATCCTTGGTTCAAAATTGTGATGCGGCTAACGTATTTGTTACAGGGATTCCTGGTATGCCATCCAAACGTACATTTTTGCCCTCTAAAATTAAAAGATCATACACATTAATAATGCATTCTGTATTGGTTTATATGTGCAGCATTTGCCTATAAGTTTGTCAACGGATATAAAAAGGGGAATTGGAAAAGTGAGGATTGATGCTTTGGATAATTCATGGGAAGTCAGATTGGTGGCTGGTAAGTTGAATCAAGGTTAGAGACGATGTGTGAGGGATAACTCTCTGCAGCTGGATGATATTTGTGTATTCGAGCTGATCAATAAAATGATTATGTGCTCAAGCTCTCCATTTCCAAAATACATAAATATATGATGTAATGAATTAGTGCCTGCTACTTTTCATTTTATAATATATATATATATATATATATATATTAATAGATATTCAATTATATCATGATTATTACTAGACCTAAGTGCAGTTTGTAGATGATTTTAACAACATAATGTTTATTAGATTCTGAACTATAAAAATTGTTTTATCAAATGACATTTTACTGTTATTTTTTTGGCTTAATTTTGACCTATTTTACGTTATTTCTGTCATTAAAAGTCTCTATTTTTGATAAATGTGATTATATATATATTAAGACAGGTAATATGTTCACAAGTATTACAAATTTAGTAACTTGACGTTTAATTTGAGACAAAATAAAAGAAAAGGTGAGCTTAATTTAATTAGTACTTTTCATTTAGTTATTTGACATGAAGATACAACATGATTATTATTTTTCGTGCTTTTCAGTTTTCGAATGTAACATGTAATTTCCTTTCTCGATTGAGGACCGAAACTGAGACATTCTTCTGTTGTTTCCCCTTTCGTTTGTATGTTAGAATTTTGGTGCAAGTAAGCGTATATGAGACATGGACTCTATAAAATGCATCAAGTACTTATGTCAGATATTTGAGACTGGGTGAGCTTTGTGTAATGTGTAACAGACTTCAAATATAACACTAGCAATCATATCAATAAAAAAAACTCAATGACATTAAGCATTACACATTCTAAATATTTGTTACTGCTTTAGAATGAAAGACGTACCCATTTTTAACCCTATTGTTTACATTATAAATATTTTTATCAAAATAATATATATATATATATATATATACACACACACACACACACACACACACACACACAACTATTATATAATGTACTGATGTTTAGTGATGATATTAATTCTATACTTGGATATGTATTTGCGCACAAAATTTCTACCCAACTATATGTAACGTATGCTACTAAAATTTGATCGCATAACAATCTACTATCTTTTTAGTATATTTTAATTTAATTTATTAATTGCACGTACACATTTATTATTAACAAAATGAATAATTCCGCCGCAACGCGCGGGTTTGTATCTAGTTAATATACTAGATTTAGGACTCGTGCCTCCGACACTGAAGAGTGAATGAGTTAGAGCTGGAAAGAAGAAGGGAAGAGAGAATGGTGAGAGAAGCAGAGACTGATTATATTAGATTTGAAGGGTTAGATTTATCTGAAACTTTGGACGGTCCGGATGAAACCATAGCTTGAGTGAGAATTTTTTTTTCTTTTCAAAATCATTTGTGTTTTGTAAGGTAGATTAATTCTATTGATTAATATTGTGTACAATAATTTTTTATACAAAGGAAATATTTGGTTTTGAAATATCTTATTTAAGTAATAATGTATAACTAATTATTAATGAACAATTAAACAAATTTAAAAATCTACAATAATAATTCTTCTAGTTATACAACATAAATGATTGTATACCTCTTTAAAATGATTTATTTGTTTCTATATTCATATGTTCATCTATTTATGTAATCATAATAAAATCTTAATTAAATTAAAATAGTTATAAAATAATAAGAATAATATAGTAGGAAGTAAATAATTATAATAATAAGAATGTAGATGAAAAGATTTTAAAATTAAATAATAATTTCATTTACTAAATTTTAAGTTTATATTCCGGAGAGAAAGCCTGAGGTGGCATCTAGCAGCCTTTTCCATTTCCACGGTGGCCCCAAATAACACAAAGAAGTAAAGAATAAAGATATAAGCAAGCAGCAGTCTATCATGAATATCCTCCACGACACTTCAAACTACTTTTAGCCAACTTTTATTGATGTCAAAATCTATCTATAATAATTCTGGATACATACATGTAAATATAGCTTTCTTCGATCTGTCCAAAAAGGGAAAAGAGGAAATTGTTATGCCACTAAATTTCCCCAGGCAAACAATCTTATGTATATACATACGAATTAATTCCATCTTGAAATGAGAAAAGTTTTGGTTTTAGCATAATCATTTATTATTTGTTATGTTCCAAAACATATGATTATGATTGATTTTTCAAAGTCAAAAATTCAAAATTTGTGCTTTTATATACTCTCATGATGAAATGTAGGCCTAGTCCATTTAATAAAGACATAATACCGGAGTACTAGTTTAAAATTTGGTGGCACTCCTCACAAGCAAAAATTAAACTATCGTAAAAAAGAAATTCATTGATAATTTCTATATATATTTTGTGTACAATCTTATATAAAAAGAAAAAAAATCAATCCTAAACTGGTTTAATAATGATCAATTGTAGTGATAATTAAATTTAAGCAGGCCTTTTCAGATTCTTGAAATCCATAGAATCAATACACTCCAGCCTATTCCTATGCAAATTCAGCAATTTCAACAAATCTGTAGCCTTGTCTTTAATCCTCTCGCTACAACCAAACTGTAATAGCAACAATAGCTTCTGAAAAGCCCCCACTTGAAGAGCCTCCACAACAATTCCACTCTCCTCATTCTTGCTCATGAGCTTCCAGAGAATCGACACCGAAAACTCCGTCGCCAAATCCGAAACTCGCAATATCTTCTTCACTAAAACCGGCATTGTTAATGCGTTTGTGTAGGCCTTTTCTCTCCCTTTCCTGTGCACACAAATCCCATTCAAAACGCCCAAGGCCTTTTCGCAAACGCTCTTTTCGGAGTCCACAACCATTTCTAGTAGCCTTTCCACCAATCCCATCTCAACAAGTCTCTCTATTACCTTCTCATTATTACCCTTGTTAACCCAAACCATATGATAAAGGACTACTAAAGAAGCTTTTGTTGTAGTTGTAGGGCAAATTGGCTCCTTGATCAATTTCACTAAGGCATCCAATGAACCTTCAATCTCCGAAAACTCGTCCATTTTTTGCTCATCTGATGAGAGAACATTTTTCAGAACTAAAACTGCATTTGTTCTGACCGACAAATCTCCGCTCTTTAAAAACCAGACTAAGCATTTTAAAGAAGAATTTGCTCCGAGAAGAGACTTGGATTCCCCATCGAAAAATGACATTATCGATAGAGCTGACAATATTTCCTCTAAAGCAACAACATTTTTTTCAAATGGAACATTTGAGAATGCCTCAAACGTAGAGGCTAAAACACCAACCGTCCCATTAGCCAAAATGCATCGCTTATTTCTCTCACTTTCTTTAGCCAAACCTTTGATTTTGGCTACCAATTCTTGACACGCGCTGGTATCCTCTCTTCGTCGTGCTGCCGCGAGTTTGGAGAGAATCTCGGAGACTTGATGCGAGCTGACGGGGATTCTAGGAGTTGGAATCCTCTCAACGCCATACGAGCTATTATCGACACACCAAACTTGTATCATTTTTCTTATGTTATGGTTTGGAATTGGCTCTAGACTCTTCAATACTTGGTTGGTTATGGGACATGTTTTGTTACCGGCCTCGATCCACGTCTCAATGCTATGACGATCGTACGTTATTCCGGTCGATAAAGTCACCGGATCTTTCATCAAATCGAGGGAAATCGGGCAACGATAATCGTTGGGAATCGACAGCTCCATGCCGGAAAAATCATCCAATTCTTGCTTCTTGTTGGCGTGGCGGGCAGCTCTTTTCCTTCTCCATGAAGAAATCATATTGACTACCTAACAAGCAAAATCAAGTTTCTAGAGAGAGAAACCTGAAGTTTAGAGAGTTTATAGAAATGTTTTTGAATAGCTCAGAATGAGTTGGGAATGGATTAATTGGGGTGTGTATATATATATATATATTATGTTTGTGTTACGCGGTTCAAACATTCAAAACGTAGATAAGGAGCTAAGTTTAAAAAAAAATTGATAATAAAATAAACGTTGTAGGGGAGAGGAAGGTTGAATGTTGACCATTGAAATATAGAAATGGTAAAAGATCAGTGTTTTGTAATAGTATAATAATATATAATTGGAATGAATATATCAAAGGTTTTGACCGAAAGGGTGGTCAAAAGAGGTCGGTGGCAAGAGTCAAGACTCAAGACCAACAAAGGCTACATATTTTGATTTTTTACACTCCAATTTTGTCCTTTGGACGCGGACCAGACACTCATGCCTTGAATTTTTGGTTAATAATTTAATACTTATATCATATGTTAACCGTATGGTCTAAATTAATCAAGTTGAATCACTATTGAGTACCTAAGAGTTGGTTCACAAAATTTATCGAGTATAAAATAAAATTTAATTAAAGTTCGTTTAGCTACTGAGTCGAGCACAATTTTAAATTGAGTCCGAGCAGTTTGAACTTTTCGAACAAATATTATTCAAATATCAATAAAAAAATACAATTTGAGGAGGTTCGAGTAATTTATCGAACTTTAAAATTTATATATATATGAATCATTTATATTTTGAGTCGAACTCGAATCAAACTTTTAGGCGAGCGAATGCGAATCAAGTTAGTTAAACGTGTACTGCTATCTAATATGGTTTACCAAATTTTGGTGATTAACTTGAACTTCAATTTATTAAACATATGTATTAGGTTTAAATGGTACTATTATGCTTTGCAAAAGAGTATTTTATTTATGTCTTCATTTAAGGGTTATGATTAAAAATTTAAAACTTTAGTCTCTTCCTTAATTTAGACAGGGAAAAATATAAAATAAAGAACCAAAACTTTACAAAATTGCTATGTTTTATTTGAACTTGTTATTCTTGTTGTGTCTTCCTTGTTCCAAGTTTTGAACTACTAATGTTTTTAGATATGTTATATGTACAGGTCAACAATGAACAAATTAATGCTCACAAAGGATTAAAACATTTAAAATTTTTAATATATTGAATGTATATATGTGCCCGTTCGTCGTCTACCGAAATTTAATACATTTTTAATTTTTAAATGCTTCACATTATTTGATAATCTTGTTTGTCTAACAAAAACTTATTTAACTCAAACGTACATCTTTCGGAATTTTTACACATGCCAAGCATTATTCACGAAACAAACTATATGTATTTTCTTGTAATTTCAGCTGCAAAAACAGAAAGTTAAATACAAAAAATTATGAATTAACGGCCGAATTATTAGATTTTTAACGAATAATTAAAGAGAAAAATATGAGGAAATGTGCTGGAATTTGTAAGACATAACTCAAAACATAATTTTTGGATTCAAATCCAAAATAATAATAAATGATATCAATTTTATAGGATACATAGGTAATTTTTTTCTTTCTTTTTGGTCTCATATTTTATGTGAGAAAAGACTCTAATGAACTGTGTTGACAATCTATATGTATGTATCGTATGTATAACTTGATAATTACTCATTAGATTGGGCCCAAATAGTCTAACTTTTGATGGGCTGAAAATGTGAAATCCAAAATCCGCCTCGTGGGCTTGGATCGATTTATGCTTATATTTTGCTATACTTCTGAGCTTGGTTCAAATGGGTCGGACAATCGTCGGGCTGGACCAAAACGGTTCAACTTTTGATGGGCTAAAAATGTAAAGTTCAAAGTCTGACCCGTAACGAATGGGCCGGCCCGAGAGCTTAGGCCGATTTTACAAGGTCTATTACTCATACGTAATTACCAATTTTCGTCCCACTGATTCTTGGGCCCAACTTGTTGATCCGTCTTACTGATTATTGGTGCAAGAGTTACGCCCTATATATGTCTTAAAATTCCCAAGACACATCACCTTTTATTATAAAAATCTTGAATATCTTAGGTAGAACGTTAGGTATGGCAAATATGTAATTTTGTCCCTATTTCCCTCTAAAAATAAAAGTTGTTAATTTAGTAATAGTGACATTATAAAAAAAAAATATGCGGATAAATTTGAGGATATTGTGTCAATTGATGCAACTATCAGTAAAAAAAAATGACTTTTTTTGATGAATTTTTAATTTTTGATAAAGGAGAGTACCATTTTAAAATGAGTGCATCTAATTTACATATTTTTTTAAGTAACCTTTTGTCTGAAGTCTTAATTAATTGATTGTTAAAGTCAAACTAAGTGTTCCAGGATTTAAGGCCTTTAAAGTTTAATGGCAAAAAGAGAGGGTGACAAGCAATAAAACACAAACAAACCAAAGTTTTTAGTAGTAATTAATCCTATATAATAACCAAACCAACCATGGGAATGGTAGGCCCAAATTTGAGTTAGCCATCAATATGTTGAACTACTTTTTTATTTTTATTTTATTTCGAAACAATCCAGAAACTGGTCCAAAGTAGTTAGAGACCATTGGGCCCATGGGTAATTGTCATTCTCAATTCGACTAAATTTTCAGCTTATATATTGTATAACCACCCCACCCCACCCCTCCACCCAAACCTAATCTTTGCAATTATTCATTTGTATTTAAATATTCTCTCTCTCTCTCTCTCTCTCTCTCTCTCTCTCTCTATATATATATATATATATATATATATATATATTTATTGTGATAGATGATGGCATTTATCTTATCCATTTAGACAGCATAAGCAGCACAAGTACGAGTCTTGATGTTCTGTTTTTTTTTCTTCTTTTTTTTTTTTGTCATTTTATTTGTTCTGATGTTACTTTTTTTATGCATTGAAGAAGATTTATACACAATTATAAAACTTTTTTCAAAAAAATTAGGGTTAAGTTCAGATCAATACCTGGGGTTTGACGTCTTTCCCACTTAACCACCTGTAGTCAGTAAAGTTACATTTAAACTCTCGACTTTTTGAGTTGAAATGAATAAATGCTTTCCGTCTTAACTCCGTTACTTGAGTTGGCTAAAGACTTAATTACCCTCCATATATATATTGAAAACGATTAGAGTTTTGTTTCATTTCATTTCATTTTTATATCTAGGGCTAGAGAGAGGTCGCCGCCCTCTCCCTCTTCCGCTCCCAAACCGACACCCACGGCACCCTCCTCTCCAACTGGACCCTCCCCTCCGGTACCACTGCCACTGTCTGCTTTGCCGCTTGGCGCGGCGTAAACTGCATAAACAACCGCGTCACCTCTCTCTCTCTCCCCTCCCTAAACCTCCACGGCTCCCTCGACTCTCTCCTCTATCTCGACCAGCTCCGCTTCCTCGACCTCAGCAACAACCGCCTCAACGGCTCGATCGCCGCCGTCACCAACTGTACCAACCTCAAACTCATCTATCTCTTCGACAACGACCTCTCCGATGAAATCCCACCTCAAATATCATCTCTCCGCCGCCTCCTCCACCTAAAGAAAAACTCCGCCTTGTTGGGCTTGCAAGATTTGACCGACCAAGATTTACTTAGTATGTTGAAAGAAGGGGATTTTGATGGCGACGACGCTCTCAATCAGATGGAATTTTGTGTTTTCGTGTTCAGATTGAGTCCCGATTTGATGGACCAGTCTCAGTTTTTATTAGAAAAAGCTCTTCAACAGGAATTGAATCACTTTAACTGGAAAACCCCTAAGATTTTTGCTTTTTCTTACACGTTCAAGGCTTTTTACCTGTTCTTGATGGTGGATTCCAATTGTATACAGTAGTTCTATGTGGAAGATGAATGATAAATTACTGATGATTTTGACATAATTATCCCTGTCTTCCTTCCTATTTTTCGTGTTTTTTCTTTATTGCTTCTGAGTTGTATCTGCTTCTAATTAAGGTTGATCAAAGCTATAAAATGAAATGGCAACATCTCAACTAAACTTGGGATCAACAAAGCTTTGTCCCAAGTACATGGGTTGGTGTAGAATAAATTGGATATTGGTAAATTAGATTAACACAACTAATATCCTTTGATCAAGAATTGATTAACATTGTATTTCTTGCAACTGCTTTAGTACAACCAATATTAGAGACACGAATAACATGATTAGACTGGAAACATGTATGACGATCATGAATGGTGACATCGTTCCTGGATATACACCTAATGTATATCCAGAAAAAATTTGGAAGACTGCGACAAAGTTAGATCATCTCGCTGCGACATATCTTCAAACACTTCAAGGGCAACATTCATCTTATCTTGAATCAATTGATCGGGAAATTGATGAATTAGTGGACTTCGATCTTCCAGTTTCGCTAGCAGGTCCTCGTGATCTCCCACCCGGAGAACTAATTAATCATCATCCATAGCTGCATCAACTAGATCATATTTCGACTCCATAGTTTTCATTGATACACAGAAGCAGTCCTCTTGTTGGCTATAACCACAACTTAAAACTCTCCGATCATGCTCTGGTTCGAACTACAAACCATATTGGATACTTAAAATAATGTATGTCCACAACCAATTTAAAATTTTGATATAAATTTTAGAATATTTCACTACTAGCTAAACCCATGCATGCTGGATAAATTAATTAACTTGTATGAGGTTTGTTGCTGGTGCAAAGTTCAAGGAGGTGCAGGGCTCAAGTGTCAACTAAAAAATGAAAGATAAACATAAGCATATTTGAAGGGTTCTTGGACATCAAGTCTGAATTTTTTTAAATTGCAAATTTAGAAACAATTACTGAAGTTGTGTAAAATATTAAGCAGCTTACTTCTTTTGTCATTAATGGACAACAATTTCTACACAGAGCAAATCATAATAAGACAATAATGAATCATTACGGGGATATCAAAAGATACGAGCTGATGAATTCTTTTTTAAATGAAAGGTCTAGTTATGGTAGCTAATGGAGTATAACTGTAACTATCAACTGCAATGTACCTTCAAGAACAAAAACAGACATTAGAGAGACCAAAAGAGAACAGACGACTATTTTTTTTCCAACACTTCTTATAGAAAACTGTAACAGCTCTCTTCAATGTATTATCATGTGGCAAATTCAGAAGCCCAATTATACCAAGACTATTACCCTAGAAATTAACAAAATGATAGCAGTATAAAAGCAAGAAACAGTTAATTCGAACACAGGAAAGCATCAATAGAGAAAAGTCTTAAGGACATAAATGTGAATTCCCATGGCTCAGATTTAGAGAAAATTAGGGCTAATTCCCAGATGAGAAAATTCCAAATCAAAAAAGAAGATTGAATACTAGTTAATTCTTAATGAAATTGAAATTGTGTTAAGGGTCTACCGAGTGGAAGTTAAGATCTGGTCTCCGTTCAACTTGAAGGTGTCAATTTTGGGGGCCGAGCGTTTCCCTGGCCTCGAAGTTAAAGGTGCCAATTCCCATCGAGGGTGATGATGAGTTCGGGAGGAGAGTTTGGAAGAAGGAGTTTCAGAGAGGTGAGGAATCGGAGAAGTGGGGCGGTACGATGGAGGGGTATGATGAGTTTGGGAGGAGGAAGTTTCAAAGAGTGGTGAGATCGGGCAAGTGAGGAGAGAGAAAATAAACCTAAGAATTTTCAAAGAGTGGTGAGATCGGCTTGTTTGCCAACTTCTGAGCACTCGAATTTGAAGGAGTCAGCAATGTCGACGGCTTGAAGGATTTTCTCCGATAAGATGATCGGAAAAGATAAGATCCGTGCCTTGACCCATATCAGCCACAACAATCGATTCTGAAAAAGAAGAAGGGGGTATTTCGGACCTTACCAGTCTTTTTGGACCGTTACAGCCCCTTCTCACGCGCTTTTGGCATCTGACATACACGCACAGTTAAGTTGGATGAAAAAGATGACGTTTTCACTTCAACTCAAAAAATCGGGAGTTTAAATGTAACTTTACTGACTACAGGTGATTAACTGGAAAAGACGTCAAACCCCAGGTGGTGATCTGAACTTAACCCAAAAAATTAATATAATCACAGAAAGGTTATACTCACTCCGTTCCAAATTATAAAACTAATATTGACTTTCTAAAATTAACATGATTTATTTAAATTTTAAAAAGAATAAATTTTATAACTAGTAGTACTTTTGAAGTAATTTATGTCATTACTAATTATATTAACATAAACTAAATAAATTTATGTCAATTTTGAGTCTGAAAATGTTTAAAATTAGTTTTTAAAAGAGTGTTGCTATGTATTGCCATAATTTACGCCAAATTATAATTGTAAAGCTCATCTATACATAAAATTAGTAGGAATTATAAGATGACCCTACTTATTACACATTTCCAATAAAAAAATTACTAATACTTATTTACGTAACTGACAATAAAAAAATCAACATAAACATTCACGATATATATCATTTTCCTTTTTATGAAATCGATATTAATCTAATACTGATGATAGTATCATTTTACAGTAACTAGCAAGACTCGGAATCACTCTCTTGCGTGGAGGGGAAAGGATACAAATTTACAAATGAGCAAATTCAACTTAATTAACGTAAAGGAAAACCAAGATAAAAAAAATGAAAAAGCATAAAAAACATGTTAGATTAGAAGGTATAAAAATTATCCACCACATATTCATAGCCCCAATCTACATGGTAATGATTAAAATTTATACCTTCTCCTTCTAATGTATTTCAATACATGCACTTCATCCTCTTTATTGTAAATTTAGTACCATATATATCTATATATATCTATAGATATATATCTCATTAGAAAAAAACAATCAACTTTGTATTGTGGTTCCAACTTCCAAGTTAGGATATAAGAAATGATTTTGCAAGCTGTAAACCATTATTGTCAAAGAAGAGGATATTAAATAGTACTTCTATAAAGATGATCCCGCACGCCTCCGCCAGAATGATTTGTATCACATGCATGCAGAGATAAGCCAAAAAAATAATTCATTCGACACCAATGGTGCAAGATTGTGACCCATACTTTAATTAATTGCATCAGTTATATAGGATCCGGTTCTCGTGAAGTTAAAATTTCATGGTAAAATTGATCAATACAATGTTGACACGCAGAGAAATCACCTTGTGGCCTACGCGTCGACATTGTAATTGACCAAGGTTAACTTCATGCTAACCGCTCCCCAGTCGTTGTTTTTTGGCTAATACAACATCTAAAACCCCAAGACGAGGAAAACCGAAAGAAGAAGAAAAGGAAAGTTACTCCAGCACAAAAATGATTCAACTTGTACAATTTAACGTCCAAACTTTAATATTAGTATAGCTTAACCACATGCTTATACCGCAAAAACATGCATTAAAATAGTAGTATATCCTTATTCATAGTTAAAAGGCCTAACATGGAGCACGTTGAACAAGAAGGAACAATAATGGGAAAAAAATATAGTTAATTTAAATTTAATCTCCAAAATATTGCCTAGGGAATTACACGAAGGTCGTGGGTTCCAATCCTTGGGACAAAAATTCCTAAAAAATTTCTCTCTCCCAGCCAAGCTAGCCCAAGAAGAACAAAAGAAAACCAGATATGATAAAAAAAACTATAACTGGGCTGGCATATATAAACTAATGTGACGACTAAAGGAGTCAGCACAGCACAGCACAGCAGCAGCAATGAATAGCATAGATTACCGGCACCAAATCCGCAATAATAATTAGAAAGAAGTATGATATTGTATTGTTAATCCACAGTGGACAAAGGTTTTGACATGTGGGTGGAGGTACCCACCCAACTCCCACGTAGTAGTAGAATATATATTCAGCGCAGCCCCAGCCCTACCAACTACCAAGTAAACAACTATCTGCTAATACATCAACATCCATCTGGTGGGCTGGAAACCAACCACATCAAAACAACCATTGCTTAAAATACGTAGTACGCATCACCCAAGCAAAACAACATTGTTTTCCACCGCCCTACAAATATTATAGTAGTAATAGCATATTAGTACGTAATTATATGAATGAATACAACAAAAGAATCAGATATTTTCAAGTGCGTATTAGCTGTTAGAAGAAGGGTAGTGTCGCAATCTATGTGCCATAATCTATGCCGTAAACTTGATCAATGGGCCCTGGTTGACTTAATTCTCTACAGATAATAATAATAATACGGAGGGGAGGACCTCTGCCTTCTACTTCGTAGCCCAATGTGGTCACAACATATGGCACCAACATTATGGTTGGTCGTGCCCAACTACATGGATAATGCAAGAAAAAGATGACCCTGACTTCACCATCTAGAGTTGATAGATATATATATATATATATATATATCAAAGGCATAAATAAATCTATGCCAACATAGAAAAGGAGGGCACAACTAAGTGCGCAAGTTGAAAACTATTTCTGCACATAACATCAAATACAAGTAAGTGGATAGAGAAGAGAACCAAGAGTTGATTCTGGTGTTTTGTTTCTCATTTATTCTATAGAGAGCATGTCATTTCTAGATTCTCAAATGAGGTTTTCTTTCTTTTTCCTCAAACCACTCTCAATTATGCACAGGACCACATGTCACCCCTAGAACATAACATTCCCATTGAAACGGTGTGAATTCTGTCCTGTAACTACACAAGGGCTCTGACGTCTTTTTTTATTAAATGTAAATTTTGGCTGATGCCTTTTCTTGAACTTTTACTCGAATCAAGATGTGATTCATAAAGATGGTTAGTTTGTTGCCATAAAAACTTCTTAGTATTTTTTTTTTAACATTTTAGAAATCTATCCCTGACATAAACTCCAGAGTGATCTCTACAGCCATGCCAATATGCAGGTTCGGTTTTAACTTAGCTGGATTCATGGAAGCTATGAGATGGGAATAAAAATCAGTGTAACCCAGAAAGAAATCAACTAAAGAAATCACACTTAATGCCCAACTCTTATCTATCTGCATTTCAAAACTTCTAAGAAAAAAGGGGGGCAGGGAAGTCAATACAATCCAAACTACAAGAAATAACACCTCTAGAAAAGTATGGTAAAATGTAAATAAACACTGCAAAACCTACAAACAAGGAAGAAGCAGAAAGAATGAACAAACCAAACCTCAGACGAGGCATCAACAAGAACTCTGCTTCGCAGTCCTCCCATTCCTTGTAACACTCTCACCGACCATCTGCTGAAGTGAATGAATCTGCAAATCCTGAAGGCCTTGTTGGTATGCTGGTTTGGGTATTGTCGCTGCTGCCAATAAGAGACGAAGAAGAACAATCGATGCCGCTCATTCCCTCGAGTGCCTGCCACTTTTTAACTGCCTGCGGTAACGTCATATCGAGATCGATACCATATATGTCATCAGGATCAGGGTCTGCTGGTTTCCAGAGCTCAGCGAGAGATGAAAGAACATTGACTGCATGACTCATATCGGGCCTCTGGTTAGGTTCCCTTGCACAGCAGTGGCCAGCCAGCTCAGCAATTGTGCTTACACTGGCGAGGGCTTCCTCATCAAGATCAATTGTTGGGTCGATGGCCTTTCGGAATGTGTCCTTGTTGATTTGCATTCTACGAAACCATGGAACAAGGTGCACACTCTCCTCCTGTTGGGTCTCATCTAGTGCTCTTCTTCCAGTGATCAGCTCCATTAGAATCACTCCAAAACTGAAGACATCAATCTTTGTAGTTACTCGGCCCGTCACTGTCAGTCACATTTAAATTTCAATCTTACAGCTTAGAAATTCAGTCATTTGCTAACTACTAACAGGAGGTCAAGGAAAAACAAAATGACTAGAAAGAACTGTAAAAAGAGTATATCAGCTATAAATTTACATAAGGTTTAAATTTTAGAAAGCTAAAATAAAGCTCCAAAATTTTCCACCGAGCTTATGACTGGAAGCGATATTCATAGTCTAAAATAAAGTCATCATTTGAAACAATATAACTCCAAAGACTGATATCCTACTCTAGGAAAATTTATATTAATTGTTATGGCAAATGGAAAAAATTAAAAATAGTCCATGCTTATCTAAGATAAAATGAATATATACAAAACTGTATCATGCACCGTATCAAAAGTTTTATTAGCAGTCTTACAAGTATGTGACATCGATCCGTCACTAACTAATGTTGCGATGTTTCATTGCTGGTATGATTTAATGTTACCAGGTTATTTAAGACTGAGACCTTATATTTTGATATCCTTGCTTATGCACTACCGGAAAAAGTCGTGGAATTCATATCCTAATGACATAATTTAAAAGCAGGAGGATTAGAAATTGAAATACCTGCATATTCTGGCGCCAGATATCCAAAAGTTCCTGCCAATCTAGTTACTAGTGAAGCTTTCCCATCTGGAGCAAGGCGAACAAGTCCAAAGTCTGCAACTTTAGCCCGCATATCATCTCCAAGAAGAATATTGGAAGGTTTAAGATCCCTATGAATAAAACTTTGTTGGGCCAAACCATGAAGATATTCCACACCTCTGGCAACATCCAATGCGATGGTTAACCTTTTCGTCCATTCAAGAGGATTTAAACATTCCTCCTTCCAGTTAAACAGGTACCTACTAAGCGTCCCTTGAGGCATGTATTCATAAACAAGTAGCCTCTCATTACCATCCAAGCAATATCCTAGAAGTGCAACCAAATGCCTATGTCGAACCTTAGTAAGAACAGCAATCTCAGGACTTGAACTCATCCAAACCTTTCTCGCTCATCACCCCAGACTCCATCCTCTTAACCCCAATCTTAGTCCCATCATGTAACTCGCCTTTGTAAACAGTTCCAAACCCACCTTTTCCTAATATATTCTCTTTGCTGAAGTTGTTAGTAACATTCCTCAGAACTTGGATAGAAATTACCAT